>JAWWES010000081.1:112815706-112867529 GCA_035583135.1 Lophotriccus pileatus | reverse complement strand
AGAAATCTGTGAATCCTTTTTAACATCTCTGATAATTTTTTAATGGAAAAGGTAAAGTACAGCCTTTTTATTAGAATCGTTAGTGCTTGCAATTAAACTTGAAGATTCCAAAATTCCTGAGGTAAGTTTAAAACCAAAATAAAAAAAATAAACAAACGCATCCATGTGATCGTAGGACCCACAAGGTTTGTCAGGTATCATGAGTCAGGTCATCAATAAGTATTGATCCACCTGTTTTATCTTGAGATCCCACTGAATAAGCCAGTATTCTTTATATCTATACCAGTGTGCAAATCCCATGTGTGGTCCTGTCCCTGTTCCTGCTGGTCTCTCCCACCGTGGTATAAGAACCATTTAAGCAACAGACATAATCATATTAACGTGACTGAGGTAAATTCACAGAAGAAGGAAAATGTGAGCTAAAATTTGCTAATCCCTCATTAAAATAGTATCATTTGACAGACAAAAATAGCACTAGTACACTGAGTCCTAGGTTTTTCCACTTTTTCTTTCATGGAGGAAAAAGAACCCATTATTGGTTGATTGATGTTACCCTAATCATCTGCATTACAGGCATTCAAGTTTTTCATACAACACAGTTGTTGCCAAATTAAAAAGGAAAGTACTATATATATTAAATTATATACATATAATTACACTAACACAGTAGTTTTAATACAGCATTTGTGAGTAAACTGGTAATGAAGAAAGAGAGACACATGCTTTAAGACAAGATTGCAACCTTGGTTCTTATTCACAATCCTCCTTTTTGAAGGGAAAAAAGGCGACTGAGTTTGCCTCAAGACAAGGACTCTGTCGTGGATTTGCCCTGGGCCAATTTCTCTCACCCCCCACACAATTGCTGTAAGTTTCAGGTACAGAGCATGGATCTGAAATTCCCTACAGTCATACTGTTGGGCAGAGGTAGAAGGCTGGTCTTTAATAATGTTTGTCTATTTGTTTTTCAACTGCAAAGGAAATTTTTTTTTCCATAAGAGTAAGTTCGAGGAATTTGCTTTCTCCCCAGCTAGAAACAAAAACAGTAATGGAAGCTCTTTAAACTAATGTTCAAAAGAGGAAAAGAGAGCCAACAAATGATTAACTTCTCAACAGGGAAGACATTATTACAGTCAAAAGACTTCAAAATCCCTTTTCTTATGTGATTCATTAACAGATTTTCAGACCTCTTTGTCCTCAGAAGAAGAGTGTATATGTTTCTCCAGTGGTGTGTCTTTTGGGGAGTTGAACTAACAGTGCAAAGCCTGTTGTCCAGTGATTTGTCTTTAATATGGAACTTTTGGAAATGTCAGCCCTAGATGGGTATTAAAGTTATCCATCTGTTCATTTCTCTGAGTTTTGCTAAACAATAAAAGAAAATTATATCACTGCACACAGGAGAAAAAAAAAGAAAAAAAAAACCGAATTTTTAAACTCTTTGCTATTTCCTCACTATCCAGCTAATTAAGCAAACATCTCATGCAGACTCTACATATTAGTGAAATTTCTAAGACTTAGTTAATGGCAAATTTGAAAATTAGGAGAAAATCCATCTCCTTTCTACCACACAAAAAAACCTCTCTTGAAAAAGTATGCTGTAGTTCCCACTGTGGAGCATTATTTTTGGGTTCTTGTTATTGCATTCAATTTTCAGATAAAAAAACAATTCAGAGATCAAACTCAGATTGTAAACTCTTCATAACACTATCTGAATTTGTTTATCAGGCAATAATAAGTCTGTTGATGTCATTTAACAAAGGTATTCCATTCTCATAATTAATAACTTTATTTTATGATAGTTTTGAGTGTTCTAAAAAATGTTTACTAGCTACAGCATTCATGGAATTAACTTTATGTGACAAAAAATACCTTCCCAATATTTGCAGCGACCTCAGGCTCACAACTATGAAGATCCTTACATTATCCAACGTTATTAAAAGTTGCACTGATCCAAAAGGAAAAAAGAAACGTGTAGAATGTGCTATAAATATAATCTGGACACAAATTTCAAATATGAATACACTTAACACATGGGAGTGAAGCCAGTATAATTAATCTATTCAAAGAGATCAGGATGTGAGTAAAATCATGCAGAAATACTGATTACGTTCACACAAATTGATAGAGACATTTGCTATATTTGTGATATGCTTGAAGATACATCAAACACAGAAATTATAAAAATGTCTCTTTAAGAGTTGATTCACTCTTTAAACCATCAATAGTATTGCCATTGTTTGCCTGACACTGTATAAGCTGACTAAGAAGACATTTAAAATATGTGGATGTTTTACCAAAAAAAATGAAATTAAAGAAAATAAGTGAATTTTAAGTGAGTGTACAGTACAAACAAATCATTCCTCCTGCTATCCAATGTACTAAACAATGACAGCACATTCTGTAGTGCTCAGATGTGTCCTCTGGTTTTGTTTTCTACAAATAGATCATTCCTCCCCAAAACCATGTCTGGTATATAATTTAGGATTCTCAAATTTTAAAGAATAAAATTAAACTTATAAACTGAAATCATAGAGAAATGTCTTTATCAGTTCAAAAAATTGTAATTCCACATTAAGAATCTTAAACTGACTCTATCTTAAAAGTCTTAATTTAATAATAATGCAGAAAAAGAACTTTGCCAGTCACACAAGCTTTTTAAAAATGGTACCATGTATAGTATTTTAGTAAAATTATATGGCAGATTGATACTTGAGTGACTATGTAAGTCCATTTTTGTTTTGTGATGGCGCACAAAGTTGAGCCTTTGTTTTATACCACCTCTGTAAATAGTTTTTAAACCTTTCAGGTTTCTAATACAGAAAAGAAAAGCTTTAGAGAAACTTCTTTTCATTGGGAATTTTGAAATTTCTGAGACACAGCTAAATTCAAAGGTTTCAGCCTCCTCATCAGAAAATTTTAGAGGCAAAGGTTAACTTCTGATAAATTGAAATATTTTCTTTCAAATTCCTTTTTATTTTGACTCCTTCACTTTATATATAATATATTAAAATTGACTCAAGAAATCATTTCAAAGTCAAAAATTAAAAAGTTTTGTTCCAAAAACTACTACTTTGGAGACACTTACATTCTCATAAATTTTTCACAGACCTTTTTTTCAAACAAATCTGCAATGAAATCAAGTTTTCATTAGAAACGAAACTTTTTAATAGCTCTATTCAAAGTAAGAAAATAGGCTTGTGAGATGGTTTGAATTTCTAACTGCAACCTATTACGTATAAAGCCATTTGGTCGGCAGCCCATTTCTAATTTGAAACATCCTGTAACTGGTCATTTTTATGAGCTAGAAAGTTTAGCAGCTATCTGAATAACTATTCTCATAATAAACAAACTATTCTCATAATAAACAAATGTATGGGCATGCAGATACCCACCCTTATCTGCCCTTCACCCAAAAGCTCAGTTTAGTCAAAACAGTTTCCTCATTCATTTCTTGCTTAGAAATAATAACACCCACAGAGAGTCTGCAACATAAATGTACATTCGGATCCTCTTTTGTATCAAGGCAGATTGCAAAGTCCCAACCAGTAACCCCTTCAATCTTGGATTCTTGAATATAGCCAGGCTTTTTCTCAAGAGTTATGTTTATTCCTCACCTTCCTCTAGCTATATGCATACCCTGCTTGAAGCTAAACCCATCAGCCAGCTTTGTCATAAAGCTTAATTTATACCTGATCTTGCCTGTTTTATAGCTTGCTCTCTGCTTTTTCCATCCTGTGTTAGATATGTTTACCATTTCAGATGAAAGTCATGAAAATAGAACAGTTGTGCCATTCGTTCCCTGAGCCCTGAATTTCAAATCTTGCATTTCAAAACAGTCATATATTCCCATCATTTTGTTCCCAAACATGGGATGACTGTACTAAGTATCTGGCATCAGCTGCTGGCTGCATGGGGCTCTTACAGATGGAGGAATCACAGGGAAACAGGATGGTTTCATGAGATAGTCTTCTGCCTGTCTGCCCATCCCTTTGCCCTTACCATATGATGCCTATTACGACTACATAGAAATCAAGAAGCAAAGTGGGCAATCACTGACATTCATTTTCATTTCTCTTGAATAAAAAAAAAAAAAATTACCTCAATTTTTAAAAATCTGCAGTATAAGGCATTTTCCTGAAACTGCTAATCAAACATTAAGCAAGTGTTTGGGAAATCTTGAACAGAGAAGAAGATACTTTCTAAAGAAAAACAAAGTTAAAATTCACCTTAGCAACAGCTTGCCACAGCCCCCACAATGCCACGCACTGTGTGCTCCCTCTTGAGAAACAGGCTGCAGGGTTTGTTACCAAAGTGAGCATTTATGGGAAGAACCGAGTCAGAATTTCTCAAGCTCCATGCTGGTTAGACCTTTCCATTCCCTGTTACTCATGTCTGGCTCTTCTTTGTTGCAAAGAGACAAGAGGCTCTGGTGTGACATGTGGCATGTGGAGCCACAGAATGAGCAGGGAGTGTGGAGCCTCCCCTCCTGCGCTGCACAGACTTCAGGACCCTCTTTCCGTGCAATTGCAAGAGTACTTTAAAACCAAAATCTACCAAATAACTGAAAAAAATGTCTCATAATTAGTCTCAAACTATAGGTAGCACTATGTAGAGTAGATTGCCTCAGACATGGGAGTTGAGGGCTCCTACTGGCATCTGTCTCTGAAGTATTTGATGTTCTCACATTATGTGATAAGACTATGCCCATAAGGCTGCAGCTCTCTCCCCTGCCATCAGCCAAGGTCTGTATCACAGATAATATAATAAATAGATGCAAAAAAGTGTTAGAAAACGGAGGATTTCACTGCAGGGGAAGCAATAATACAGCCTCAGCACCTTTAAATGTTTCATCTTATTGTAATTTAGAATTTTTAACAACTGATCATACTTAAGCCTGAATTCCTAGTCCCATTACCGTATTCACACAGAGAATACATTAAATTAATTTGTAACGTAGTGTTAAGTTTTCCCATGTCTCTGCTAACAGGACATTGGATAGGGCTATGGCAAAAAAGACACATTCTAAAAGAAGAGTTTTCTAATCACCTCTGGGCTGAGAGAGAAGCCTCTTGGAAGAAAAACTACCAGGGACAAAAATCATGCATCCAGCTGAGCACTGGAAGAAACGAAAAATACTTTAGGCTAGAAATAAAGCAGTTTTTAAAAGAGTGTGAATGTTATAAGAAAGCAATATCTAAATGAATACCTAATGCAAGTTTGATTCTTGTGGTCTTTTTTTCCTACAGTGACAAAACAGTAGTAAAATTTCCCATGGGTCTCCTATTAAATGTGCTGATGTGTTGTCAGCTAAGTCAAAAGGCCCTGGAGGTCCTAGTGGGTGGGCATGCTGTCCTTGACCCTTGATGGCAGCTGCCTCTTGCTGCTCCTACCACCACCCAGTCTGGATCCAGGTGGGTTGAATCTGGAGGGAGGAAAAGGAGAGCTGTGGTATGGATGGCAGACTGCTAGGCTATGGCAGAGCAGAACTGCTTCCCTCCAGGTCCCTCTTTGATTACTTACACAACCTGTCAGCAGTTTCTCTATATATGCTCCATAAAAGCCATTCTAAGCGGAGGTGACAGACACGTCAGCACAACTTTTCTCCCATCAGAGTGTTACCCTGCTGCAGAAAGCTGAAGCAGATACAGTTCAAAACATTTAGATTAGGATGCAACAAATATTCTGTAAAATTTAGTAGACCTGGCTCTGTGGCATTCTAACACTGAAATTATAAATGAAAATGAGATGGATTACAAAGTACAGGCATTATGGAAGTGAATGTACATTAATATTACTGAAACAGCAGTGTTCACTGGATATAGAGACTGTGTCCTCAGTTGTTCACAGCTTAGAGGAGGAGATGAAAATGTATCTACTCCTGATTATCATAAAAATAAGCAACAATTTCTAACTTTTCCCAAAGCAAACTGGAGAGTGTGTGGGCCTTCCTTAACTAAGCCACTTAGAGATTAGTCATAACAAAAAATGCAAAGTTGTGGGCCCATTTCATATTTGAACTCAGGCTAAGGGTAAAGGAGCAAGTACATTCAGATATACCTAGTATAAAATATGGATGAAACTGAAAGGAAGGGCACAGAAAGTATGCCAAGAAAACATGAAGAAGAATCATCGAGGCATTACATTTTATTCTCCTGTTTCAATTATAATCATGCAACAAAGGACAGCTTGAAAAAATACAGAGTAAAATCTATCTTATTTTGGTAATAAAAATAAGGGCATTTTTATAGTTTAGTAAGGTGAAAAAAAGCAAACTAATAGTCTATTAAGCCTTCAACTTCAAAACACCCCCTTTCAATATCAATATCCATTATTAAAATCACTGCTCCCCAAATGCAGGGATTGAAACTATTGTGATATCCGTGTATTTGTTTGATCTGTCAATGCTCTCTGCCTTAATCCATTTTTATGACCTGACAAAGGATTGAAATTGGTAAAAAAGCTGTTTTCAATGAGTTTCACACAGTGTTAAAACTGACATGGACAGTGAGGGATGCTGTGACATACGGTCACAGCATGCCTGGGGGCATGAGGTTGTGACTGATGCTTCCTCCCCCTGAACAGGTGAGAGATAAACAGGCTACAAAAGATCTTTAACCCAAACTTTATCAAGTAGAGATTGTACTTGTACAATCATTGTCCATCAGCTCTTCTACTGCCAACATGAAAGTTTTCAAAATCATGACTCAGGCTTTGTGAGTCAGGATGTCGTAAAAACAGTGCTTCACAAGCAGCATATTCATGTAACGAATGATCTTTTCTTCCCCTGGCTGCTGCTCTTTCTCCCCTAAATACCACCACAAAAATCCTCTCTCTAGTCACATATGCTCTGACACTTCACCTCCACTGCAGTGCTCGTGCTGGCTGGCCAATGCCCCAGGGGTGACTGCCAGCTGGCTGACAATAACCAGGGCTTTCACAGCTGCCCCTATTTTTTTCCTTTTTTTTCTCTTTTTTTTTTTTTAGTCTCACTCTCTGTTCATTAAACATTCACCAGACTGCACAGAACTAGTGAACACAAGATTTGCAAACTTACACAAAACAAATGAAGGATCACTTCTGCTTCCTTTACTTAGGAAACCAAACTAACACTGTAAGAAGTGAAATTCTTTTTATTTTCCTCTCATTGAGGTTATTTGTTATGACATTTATTTTTCAGGTTCTTGTCATTAGACAGCTCAAGCGATACACTCCTTTCGGTAACAGGTAAGCTGGAAGACTCACCTTTACATGTCTGCCAGAAGCCAGAGCTTTAGCAAACAGCACTGGGAGATTGGTGTTTCAATGGCACAGGTTGGCAACACCACTGTGCTGCAGCTCCACAGCTCATGTCCCGAAAAGTACTTTCATGGAGAATAACTATTGTAATGCTACTGGGGACTGTGAAGAGTATAAAACGTCAGTGCATGATGCATGGAATGAGTTAGAGGGAAATTGAATATGCATTTATGCAAGCAGTTGTAAAAGTAATTATTTTATGCAAATAGATGCAAACTATGCAGCAGGGGCAGAATATGACACAATTTGAGAGGGAGAGATGGAGTGCAAAGATCTCAAAGTAAAAAAACCTTGAGATCTGAGCACAGAGCTGGCAACTCCCAGTGTGCATGGCTTAGCCTGGAAGCACAGCTGGTGCTCTGACACAGCAGCTGCCCTTGCAAATGACCAGTTGCCTGCACATGAAAGAAGAGTAAACATTGTGAGGAACCTTGGTACTTCCAATTACTATGCTGATACTTGTGTGACAGGTAACATTGGGAATGTATGAAAGAGAGCGGGCTCGCAAAGCCAAAACTTGAGTATGTTCAACTGGAAAATGGTCAGTGGTACCTGAAAACATGACCTTGCACTCATCTTTTCCTCTTGGTAAGGCACATCTGCCTTCATATTCAAGGAACAACCTGGGAAAATGGATGCAGCGGTGACTCAAATAATTTTTACTTGCATCTTCTGCAATAATCCCTAATACCTACTCTAAATCTACCTTCCTTCAGCTTAAGGCCATTACCCCTTGTTCTGTCACTACATGCGCTTGTAAAAAGGGCATAACCATTAGGAAAAGATTGATTAATTGGGACTCTCAAAAGCAAAAAGTGCGCATGAGAATTGGGACCACCTGTACAACTTGTATCCCCTTTTAAGTCATTTCAAGAGACAAACTACACTTCAATCTGTTTTTCTGGCTGTAACCTATTTCATCTATAGTTTAATAAACCTATAGAAGATAAACTATAGAACAGAAATGTTGCAATAGGTAGAAATGGATTGTCATATAGGTAGTGGGGCTAGGCAGGCGTGGTATTTCACACCAGTTCTTTTTTATTCCTTGGTTCATAGACACTGGAATTATCAGTCTTGCTGGTAGAAGGTTGTCACCACTTGTGTTCCCTTGTGTGCCTGTCTTTCATTTGTGTGTTTGTTTGTTTAACGTTTCTTTAAGAACTAAGAGAAACAAAGAAATAGGATCAAAGGTGAATGTTTTCAAGTGCACCTGGATAGAAACAGTGCTGCTGAGATCTTGTTTTGTTGCTGTGTGTGCAGCAACTCTTTCATTGTGCAAATCACCTTTCCATTCTTTTCTTTCATTTCACATATTTGGACTATGTTTTGTTAAGATTTCTAGAAGTCTATACAGGTATTGAAAACCTGGGATGTAAAAACTACATGATGCCGTTACTGCCAACAGTCTCACATCTCTGTATATCTTCAAACAATACTATAACTAAAGGTGTTCATTCATTAGATATGCTTCATGAAGATTAAAACACTGTTAGAAACAAAGATCACAGAACAGAGTAGCTCTAGGGAATTCATTACTGAATCCATCCTACAAGTAGTAAAAGTTTGTCCAGGTATTTTCTCAAGTATATTAAAAATATTTCAATTTGTGTTAGATAATTACTACTAAAAAGATCCAGAGACAACTCTATTTGTATAAAGGAGGGGATAAAATTAAGTACATAGACATTTGTTTCCCATTTCCACAATGAAATTAACTATTCTCACAGTGATGAGGAGATGAGAAGGGGCTGTGCTGATGTCAGTGGAGAAAAGAGAGCAGCCACTCAGCATGAGAGCACACGATGTACCAGATATGGCTTGTGTGGGAGGCTAAGCATTCACTACCTTTCCAGTCAGACTTGGGCCCAGAAGACAGCATAGCAGCCTCTTATTTCAGCTTTTAAAGCAAAATATAAAAAATTGTGACTTCATCTCAAGTATGCCTGGACATACACAGCAAAACTATGAAGAGCAAGTCTTGCATTTACGTGGCATCAGCACTATGGTTGGCAGCAACCATCATCTAAAGATGCATCTGCAAAAGCAGCTGCAGTGTGGACAGGGGCCATGATGTCTGCAGTGATGTTCCAGGAGGGAACCTGCAGGCTGGACCAGACCAAGACCCCAAATACAGCCTGCTCACAACACTGATTTTAGTCAGCCATACAAAGGGTCTTACGTGATGAGGACGTTCAGAGCAGGGAATACCCACCTTCACAGCTGAAGTTAGCTCCAGCTGGCATTAGCCTCACTGTTGAGCATGTGAACAAAGAAGTTCACACGCAAGGAAACTTGGGGTAGGTACATACTCATGGCAGTGCAGTGAAGTGGGATGTGATGTGCTGATGAACAGCAGAGAGAAAAGGAGAGCTTGCCATCGTAGCGACAAAGTGCTGGATCAGTAGATCTTCCCAGCCTTTCCCTTCTACACTGCATGGTCAGCGTTGCAGCATTGCTAGCTGCCCTACCTCCTTCCAGAGTGACCTGAGCAATGGACTGAAAAGAAAGAAGTAGGTCCAGAGAGGCACAGCAGCTGCTTCGAGTAAGGCAGTGGGCTTGGGAAGGAAAATCCAACAGCAGAAAGTACCTCCAAGACCTGATTGCCTCTGTTGTATGAATCACCAGGGGAATAAAGAAGGGTTTGAAACAAACTGATATACAGATTTTTGGTATGCTTGTGTATTTGCTTCTCAATGCATTAAAACACCTTGTATAAGATAGGTTACTTCATTCTTCAGCAGAAAAAGTGTGATCTAATGTATTTGGACAACAGGAGAAAACAGGCCTTATATTGAGCTTTGGTAGCACTCATATTGTTGAGATACTGCAAAATCTAAATGCATTTTGAGAGAAGATGGCAGCATATCTCTTGACTAATAATTAATAATTTATCAAAAATTTAATAGATATATAAAGTGTTTAATACAGATATAAAGTGTATAATACAGATCAAAATTATTTAATACAGATCCTGGAGGTGTTCAAGGCCAGGTTGGATAGGGCCTTGAACAACTGGCATCCTCCCCTCTGGCAGGAGGGTTGGAACTAGATGATATATAAGGTCTCTTTCAACTCAAGCCATTCTATGATTTTGCGATTCCAAAATAAAAATTTACAATGTAGAATGTTAATGTAAGTATGAAATACAAACTGTATATGACCTTTATGGAGAGTTATTAAAAAGAAAAATCGAGGAACCCAATGTGAAAATGGCAATAGTCATATTGAATTTTGAGAAAATACCAGGTCATAGTGGGTCTGGATGTTGAGTTTTACCAGCCACTCACTCTGAAGACTTTTTTCTGCACTTGAGTGTACAATCAAGTGATATATAATGCCATATAACCACAAAGCCTCAGGGGACCACTGATTACGATTGCCAGTGTCCACATCCCCAAGAACAGTAGACCTTTCAATTACATAACTTTGAATTAAACGTGCAATTTACTTTCCACTGCAGTCAAAGGAGCATTTGCCCACAGTCTGTAGGAGCTGGCTGACCTTCTTTTACTCCAGCTGCCAAACTATATTAATGGATTAAAAAAACATACACTAGAGACATTCTTAATAATATTTGTCAGTAAACAACAGCAGTCATGCCACAGAAATGTTATGCAACTGAGAGTGCAAGCTATGATATAATTTCCGTATTAACAGAAGTCCTATCCACTTAAGTGCCCCAGAAGCACAGAACAAAGTAGAAAGCTTTGTTATCTAACCTTGGTTATCCACATTTTCTCTCCATTCTTCCATTTGTTCATACCCCAGTCAAATTGCCATATTTCCCCTCTGCTCACACCAGTACAGCCAAAACTACTCTGTAGGACCTCAAATATCTGAACTTTTCCTTAAATGTCAACATGCACTCGCCCTCTGCTCTTAAAGCTCAGCTACTTCTTCCTATGGGCAACTTATGTCCAGCCACAGCCTTGTTCTGTGTGCTGGTTTTCCCTATTTCTTTTGGCTTTCTCTATGGAGTAGTCACTGTATTTCCTCCCCTCTGCAAAGCTAGTTGTCATGGATTTGCCTTGGACCAATTTCTCTTACCCCACACACAATTGGTATAAATTGAGAGAAGGTTTATGCAGACAAAAGAGATCTGATTGGGAAGAAATAATATTAGGATTTATACTAGAAAAATAAAAAACTAAAGGACTACATCTACAACAATTCTAATTAGGTAAAAGTATTATGTATTTACAGAAACACCCCTCCCCCCTTTGTATCAGTCCAGGAGGAGAAGCATTCCACTTACAGAGCTACAGGTCTTTCAAACAATTCTGCAGCATTTGAAAATTTCTCTTCTGTTATCTCTGAGATGACAACTCCGATTCATTGCAGCTGGAACTGTTTCTCTCTCTGTCTCTTTCTCTTCTATGTTGACTTCAGGGCTGGGCCTACCTACCTCCTGGGCTAAGGTCGAAGGCTGGGGGTTACCCAGGGTCCTGTAAGGTCTTCCATGGACTGCAAGGGGACACTTGCTTTTCCATGGATCTGCACCACAGGGTCACAGGGGATAATGGCTTTTGAGTCCATCCCTGTTTCCTGTGGGGTCCCTTCCCACGAGAGAACAGTCTTTGATAGACCTCTCCAGCGTGGCTCCATCCCTCGGGCAACAGTTGTTCCATTCTCTGCTGTCCCTTAGGGTCACAAATTCAGCTGCAGCAGCATGGATCCTTCACTGGGATCACACAAACCCTACCCAAGCCAACTTGCTCTAGCATAGGTCTCATGTCCATGGCCACAAGTCTCTAACTTGTGTTTCATCTTAGGCCTCCTATGGAGTTACCTCTACTTTATGTATTCCTCTGCTTTGGCTTGGGCTCCTTAATGGGTTAGAGAGAGTCTTCTGCTCCCCAACAATCTTCCACAGGTAGCAGGGATTTTTAGTTTTCAGTCTTTTCCCTGCTGAACGGAGGGGGGCGGGGAGGGGGAAGAGGAGTTCTCCCCCCTTCGCGGCTTCTCATTTCTCTCCTGCTGCTGCCAGCTGTGACCTTGGATGCTGCGGCTATCTCTCTGGCTGGAATTCCTTTTGCAGAAGCCTTGTCCAAGTCCTTCTTTAAGTTTTTTTTCTTCACTCTGTTACATGTCTCGGTCAGGGGGGCTTCAGTGCTACCCCTGCCCCTTGCCCAGGGCTGGGGGAGGAGGGACGCCTGGCCCCCCTGGGCCCTGCTGCCTCTTCCCTACATGGTTCCTAATTTCATCTGTGCAACAATCCTTCTCTTCCCTTTTCTTAAATAGGTAATTGGCAAAGGTGTTACCAAAACTTTTGATTGGCTTTGCTCCAGAAATTCACCTGAAAAAAACTATTTTCAGCCCGGGGGAAGGGGGGCTGGTCAGCAAAACCACGACACTAGTCCCTGTCTTTCATGAAATCCCTAGATAAGGTCTACCACCAACATCCTTTCATTCCTAATGTTTTCAGATTAAAGGAAGGAAGTAAAACTGCAGCCCAAACCCTTTTTCACCAGAGTTAACCAGGATACATGATGAAAACTGGAGGATCATCCCACCTGCCTCCTAAACAGAGTGCTGTTTAGATTCCATCATGGCCTATCATCATTAATTGCTCTGTTCCCTCCCCTCCTGGATGTGCAGGTCAAGAGACTGACAAAGATTTTTTGTTTCTCTGTCTTTATTCTCATCTGTTGTCTAACAAAGGATGAGCCTCGCAGTCCTTCTGTCTACAAGGGGGCCTGTTTTCTTAAGTCTTGAAGGAATTTACCAGCTGAGAAGTTTCCACTGTTCTGTTAAATGGGGTTGAAATTGAGCAAGTTCAAAACTTGTAATATAGAGTCTGACACAAGCACATGCACACAGAGTAGAACTACACAGATCTTATTTCTTTAAAAAATCTAGGTATAAAAAAACAAGATCTGAAAATAAAACATACCTTTGGAGAAGGAGTGGGGAAATTATAAGGAAAAACACAACAACTTGGTTCTGGGAAAACACTACATAAAAAGGAAAAACAAACAAACAACAACAAAAAAAGTACAACAAAACCCAAAAACAAGCAAGAAACAACCATTCTTCTCTCCAAAGTAACTTTGACCCTGCCATGACAGCCTGGTAAAAGAGGGGTAACTACATCCATTGAAGGCAGATGTGCCTTAAACTACACTTTACTTAAGAGCCTGATAAGCAAACTGGGAAGAAGAGAATGGGGAATTTACAGTACCTTTTGTGGTTTCCATTACCTGGAAGGACTTTGCTGCATTCCATTTACTTTTGCTAAGTTTTGAAATAATGAAAGTTCTCAAAGGCTATTAAGAAAGGCAAGTGTTTATTGCATGCCGTGTGTGCTATTGAGTATGTTCCTTAGTAATAAAGACAATGATAGCAAAAAGCACCTCTTACCATGACAGGCATTCATGAAATGCAGAAAAAAAAGGCAGCACACTACAAGCAATGCCAGATAGACAAATATGCCTTGTCCCACTATGATGCAAAGGGTCAGGGATCAACAGAGGTCACAAAAGTTCTTGTTGCCTTTGTCAGTTTAGTGGTAGGTGGTAAGGAAAATACAGAAAATAGTTTGGGGTGGGGTAATAAATACCTGTATATCCAGCATGAAACACCAAAATGTAACATTACATCTCTATTTCACTTTCTGAGGAAAAAATGTCTTTTAAATAAAAGACTGTGTGTGAGCAGCAGACAAAAAAAATGCTTATTGGATGAAATACAGTTTTAAGGAATCTGAATCAGGGCAATAATTGATCTTTTTTGCCATTGCTTTTACACATTAGTCACTGCCACAAGGTTTCCATCCCTGAAAATTACATCCTCCCAAATCACTACACTGAATCACAGATCTTTCTGATTAGCTGCTTTTATTTAGCTGTCCCATAATCATTTGATTCTCTCTATGCAAGTAAAAAACAAATCTGTGATCCATCTGGTAAGTTATAGACCATAAGTTCCCATCTGGCACCCATGGACCGGCGGTAGTCCCCGGAGCACTCTCTGCCTGTCTACAGAGAGTTGTCTGCTCTTCTGGTGCTGCCTTCTCCTTACCTCCAGCTGTTAAATCACATTAAAAGATGGGTTAAAAAAGCACAGAAGAAAAAGTGAATAACATTATTTTTCCATGTAAACAGTTGCTTTAGCTTTTAGCTGCAAGAGGGATGTTACACAGTAATGAATGTGTGGGGAGGAACCTTGGAGGCACGTGTCTTTCTCAGCGGCAGCTTTGCACACCCCAGGTCGCTGCCAGAGGCTGCAGCAAGGGCTGTGAACTGCTGCTTCAGAAACTCAGGGCCCACGTTCAAGTGTCACACCATTAACTGGTTCACTGCTGATTGCTTCAGCAGAAATATCTACCACTTTAGGTAGATTAGTTTGGATCAGTTGCTTTCCCCTCAGCTGTTCATCTGGTCCTTCACCTGAAGCACCAGCTCAGACACAGCTGAGCAGTCTTGTGACAACTCTCCGATGTCCATGGTTTACAGCCTGGGGTAGGAAACATCAGTTTTGTTTACTTCACTCCAGTAAACTGATGTAGTTCAGTAATTGTTACAGATTACACTCCCAGAGATGGGAAATTAGTGGAGCATTTTAGTCATCCCAGTTCACTCTGACCCCACACACAAGGTGACACCACCAAGTCCCTACCCCTCATTATGTCTGACAGCCCATGGAGGGGCTGCAGTGGCAGTGGTTTCTATTCCCTCTATCCTCTCAGCCCCCCTGCCCAAGGCTCCCAATCCCACCAACACCACAGCTGAACATGCTCTCCTATGACATCACTCACAGACCAGCATGCAAGTGAAAGTGTTATCAATTCTGGTTTGTTTTAAAATAGCTTGGGTCTTTGCATTCCCAGTCCCCAAAAGATGATCTGCCAGAATAACTTCTCCAGCTATCACATCAAAATCTGACTGAGATCCTGAAACCTATAATACAATCCCATACTGTCTCACAGATACTTGAACCCATCAAAATGTCCCTGGCCAGCACGCACCAGGCACTGCACACAATATGGCCATTACAGTTCAGACTGAAAACTGAGGATGCAAGAACAGCTTAACCAGTCAATACTGAATTTCACATAGGAGTACTTGAAGGGAGGATAGGTGTGGCAGCGGGTCTGTTATCAGGTTTTACTCATATTTAACTCAGTGACATTTACCATTTCAGTGTGCGACAAATACCTTGAGGAGTTCCTGTACATTGTACCAAAGAAACACAGGCAAGAGCCGCATAGCAAAGGCAAGATTTACGTGTTTGTGGAGTTGGTACATGATGTTTATTCTCATCTGCATAAGGGAGGCTGACACACATGCAGTACCACCCCAGAGCCCTCCGCCCATTTCAATCTGTTTAGTACAGCAAATGTATTTCTGTGACCAACAGCACACCACAGAGTAGTATGGCTGGCATCCATCACGAGTTCTAATAGACCAGCACCTATTTACTGCTGGCTCTGGTGGGACCATCCTTACACAAACAGCTGGGACAGGACTTCAGTTCATACATGTGGATTAATACAGAAGTGGACTGCTGCCAGTCCCCACAGCACATGTCTAAAAACAGGCTGATGTGGGGATACTCTGACACAAAGTAAAATAACATCCCTTACTTAACTATGAAGATGAATATGTCTGTAGATGTCCAGAGCAGTAGCTTCTTGGGGTCTATTGTGCCAGGTTCAGGTTCAGCACTTCATACTGCTTAATTCTGGGCTTGTGGGAGCCCAGAATACTCCACACACTAACGTTAAGCAGTTGACAGCCAGTGCCCTCAGTGTCTCTCAGTTATTCATTTGGAACAAAAGGCTGTGCTTTTCCTGTACTTTATGCTTTGCTAGCCTGGAATTAGCTTTCTGCCAGCCCCTAAAGCCCAAATTTGATCTCATCCAAACTTTGGGAAGGATGGATCTGGCTCCAAGCCCTATAATTCAAGGCCATCTTTAATCTAGAGCTAGTAAAGGCTTGGGGTTTTTTATGTTAATTCCCCGCTTTCTCATCAACTAAGGGAACAAAAAGAAGGAAAAACTATCTGGGTCCTAGGGATATTATCTTCCCTTTCTTTTGGAAATAGATGATGAACCAATCAGGCTGTGAATGATAAACAACTGCTTTAAATAGATAAGAAGCAAATAGGCAAAGAGACAATAAGGTTATTAAGGGATAATACTGGGAAACTGAGTGACAGATGATTATTTGAACTTCATTTAATTTCAAATTTAGCATTTCTTTTACACTCACTCCTATAATTTTTCTTTTCCCTTTTGTTCATATTCACTCTCTGGGGGAAAAAAAAAGGTAGATTAAAAATACAGAATTTGTCATCATCTAAAGCAAAAATTAAAGAACTCAGCAAGAAACTCAGTACTTTGCCACAGATCTCTAGGGTCACATGCAGGGGCTTTCACACAGATTATTACCTCCATTCTCAGTTCTTGCTTTTGAGACAGAAGGCAGCACCTCCTGATACAAGAACAGTTTAGTGCAGTTGGTCTGACTGTACTGGCTCTGATCTCTGTTGCCCTGGAGCATGGATAGAGGTGACATGTGGCCTGTTATCCCAATAATGCAGGCATCACTTCAGAAACTTTTGTTGGAGAACACAAACGTAAAGATAAATAGTCTCAGCTTGATTTATTTTCTGTTAATTAATAAAATGAAACTAAATCGTGAGACATATCAGTTCATTTTGTTGTTCATTTCCCACAGAACAAACAGGAAATTTGATTAACTGAGATAGTCTTAGCTTCATAGGCCTGATGAGTGGTGTCCTCTTTTACCCATGCACATGGGAAGGGCTAAATGCTCTTCTGAACACTCTTACTTGTTTCTGTGGCACCCAGGGAAATGGAGGGAGAGGACTAGTTGTGCACCAAAATTCACAGAATAAGCAGCAATACCTCTCTCCTGTAGAAACTATGCATTTCAAAGCTGCTGACCTGCAGCTCTGTAATTCTGTCATACTCTGCTCCCAATACAGCTGACACCAAATCTTCACCAAAATGCATTCAGGTCTCACTCCTTTTTATTTGGAGCCCCACAAAACATCTGTCATCCCAAATTACAGAGCACCCTTTGCTCTAAATCTTACCACCTTAATCAAAAAGAAATCCTCATTCTCTCATCTTTTCCTCTATCCTCACTTAATTTGATAATGTTTGGCTATTCAGGGATGAATAGCTTACATGCTCTTTGAATAAAGTATCAGCAATTTTGCTATGCATGGCTTCATTCACTTGGCAGTTTTACAGCTGCTAATGCTACTGAGAATAGCAGCCCTTTAAATAATGTCTGAAAATAATGTCATTTTATGCTCAGAAAGCAGCAAAATTATGTGGTTCTGCAGGTCTGTACATGAACATGCCATTCTTTAACCAAAAAGGGTCATCAACTAGTTTCAAATATTTTTTTAATTCCTGCTAGAAAAAAAAAATATTAAAAGATCCTGCTTTTATTCTAAATTAAGGCAAAGAGCTCCTGCAATAGTATCTCTGATTTTATGTGCATAAGGCATACAAAGTGATATAATAAGCAGAACTTCAGTGCTGATACTTTTCATCAAAAGAATAATTCAGTACGGAATGACATCAGCATTCTAAGATTTCTTCACTGTTTTTGGCAAAACATCAAAGAAATGTTGTGAACTCATTTTTCATTATATTTAGCTGAGGTTCCCAAGAAACATTTTATGACTTTTCAGATCAAATATTTGCTAGTAGGAAATGTTAGATAGACATTGATAAACTAAATAGTAATTGACCAGTGCCATGGAAAACAACTTTTTCTTTATGGAAAATTCACACTACTAATATTCCTTAAAGGGATTCAGCCAATCAGGTTGTAAAGAATGTCAGAAGGGTTTTACTGAAATTAACCTAAAAGCTCAATACCTTCTAGGGTTTTTTAAGGGGGGGAGGCTGCTGTTTCTTACACATTCAGCCAAGATATTTTGCTAAATATTGTTTGATTTTTTTTTAAACTCTGTAACTGTTCTCAAATTCAGCTAAATTCCACATGGCTGCAGGCAAATAGTCCCTGTTGTAATACAGAAGGACATGGATAGAAGTAGGAGAGGAGATCTTTAGGGAACACTCTTGCAAATCAGGGAAATCCATGTAGCTTGCTATGAGTTAAACTCCATAAATTTATGTACTAAATGAATTCCAACACAATCACAGCTCTGCAGATAAGAAGGTATTATAGACCCTTTCTAGTCGCAAATTGCTTGATCCCAACATCTCTTGGGAGTAACAGTTATAAGAAAGTCCTCTAGCGTTTATTTCACTGGAACAGCTCCACCAAGTTAGCTCATGGAAAATACAAAACAGGCTAAAAATATAACTTCATTTGCCTTCTGGAAAGTGTAGTATTTGTTGTTTTCTTTGGGGGACCTTATCCATTTACACCAAATTCTCTGGAAATCAGTGCAATCAAAGTGGAACAATAGAAGAGAACTGAATTGGATTTGAGCTTATATCTTTCTGTAGGGAGGAAAACAAACAGACTGCCACCATGTCTTTCAGGATCCATTAAGAGGGATGGAGCACCAACATAAAGCAGAACAGCTGCTGCTGACAAACAGGAGCAAAGAAGTTCTGTTGTGAAGAGTAAAGTAAACCTAAAACAAAACAAAACAAAACAAAACAAAACAGAAAGCTGATGTGAACAGCCTGCTGTTCATTATCCTCTTGAGAAATATGTTCAGAGCATCATACTGCCAGAGATATTGAAGAATCAGTAACGCTTTGACATGTCTCTGCATTATGCTGCTTACAAAACAAGCACTGTTCTTGTTGCCAGTGAAGCTTGGAATTATATTTCCAATCATTCACTTTGCCTACCAGACAACAATAAGGTAAAAGCTTAGTAGTATAAAGCTTGTGCAGAACTAGTATCTACTGTAAAACTAAATCATGTAACTACACTATTATTTGTGCTATGGTGCTACATTATCTAACAAGTACATCTACAGTAATAAAAGGAAAACCAACCAACCTACTCCCTATAGTTAACTTATGTATCAAAAATGCTAGTCTTTACATTTTGGTATTCATTTTACTTTTACCTAGAATGTCTTCGTAAAACAAGCATGCACTTGAGCTGATATGAAAAACCAGTTAGCATTAACTCATGTTTGTATTCCAAGGAGCAGGTCCCATGTGTGGAGCAGGAGCACGGCTCATACACACCTCAACACGGCTGGAAGCAATGGGGGTGATGGTAACAGTAGCAGAGAGCAGAGGGAAGGTAACTGAGCATCAATGATGCTCTCATACACATAAAATGTGTGCTCTAGTCTTTAAAAATATCTCATCCCAAAAGAAGGACAGGATGGCTTCAGCTTCTAAGCATACATTACAACAAGTATTTCAGAAAGTGGATAAACAGTTGCATGATTATGTGCTGTTAGACACATGCACTTTTCCCCTGAACTCCAAAAATAGCTACTGTATTTCCTCCCAACATTCACTCCCATGGTTTCCAAAGGCAAATAGGAAAGCCAAAACTAATGAAACTGTTATTAAAAATGTTATAAGAGGAAAGCTTCGCTGTATAAATCCATGGTCCATCCACATTATGAACACAACACACAGTTCTGAGTTCCTCATCTTTACATGGAACTGGAAAACTTTCAGAACAGGACAGGAAGGGGAATCAGCTGCCACATTAGCTTCTGTGTGAGGAACTTATTCATAAGCCAACGCGTTAAGTTTGGGAAAGACTGATGGACAACACCAAAGAAAGCTGTAAAATGATGTGGAAAGTGTGGATAAGGTTCAACCCTTCACTGCCTCTTCTCATATCAGAACTACAGACAAAGCTACTAGGAGTAAGCTTAAAAAAGGATTCGGATTAGGGGAAGCTGGTGGTCCCACACATATGGAGCAGTGGATCTGCAGATCTCCCTGAGACATGATCCTATGAATGTTAAAAATGTAAAAAAGTTGTTAGGGAAGCTGCTCTTATAAGTGGAGTCCTTTGCTAAGGGGGACACAGAAAACAATCCAGCTCAGGAGATGCCAGTGCTGAAATAACTAAATGCTAAGAAAATACAAGAAGGAAGTATTACAAATGCTTAGCCTGTTCTTACACCTTCCCAGGCAGTGATGTAACTGGGTTCTTATGGACACAGTGGATGTGGAACTAAATGGATTGCTGATCTAAGGCAAGGTGGCTCATTTTATTAGGATGAGAGAAGGAAGATGGATTTTTTCAATAAAAATATCACAAAATTAGCTTGATTTATAATCATGAATTCTTGCACTTCACTTTAACAAAGAGAAAATGCATCATTCTTCACCCTTTTTTTCCCCCATCAAAAGGACACTGGTATTCAAATTAAAGACGTTTCTAGTTCAGAAAACCAACATTTCACAACCACATCTTATCTTCAGCTCCCACAGATTTCAAGCGCTCAGTCATCTAGAAATTCTGACCACAAGATTGCTGAGGTAGGGAGGCAATCAAGTTACTTTCTACAAAGGTACCAGAAAAATAATTATTATTTTCCCTAGATAGAGATTGTCACAAAACAGGAGTTTTTTCATTATGAATCTCTACAAACCTGAGGTGTTTTCTGGCTACCCTACTTCAAACAACATGTTATGACACTGCACATTGAGAGCTTTTCTCAAAATCATTCTCCAAAACTGATCCCTTTCTGTCAAAGGGGTGTCTAGGGAGCACAGAGGGCTCTGCATGTCCAAGGTTATAAGAGATATCGTTCTCAGATCAATGGAATTCATATCCTGCAAGGGTTTTGTTCAATTTAAAGGGGCATTTATAAGCTTTCTAAATTTTTCATCTCTCAATAAATGCTATAAAGACTATTTTGTGTAGTCTTTAAATAACAAAAACTGTGCTTAAGAACTTTCAATTTGACAATTGTATAAAATGACTGTGTGGAGTATTAACTACTTGAAAAAATCATAAATCCTCTTGTTTACAAGATAGCCATCAGCTACCTGGACCTGGTGCCAGTGAGTTAGCACAAAATAGAGCTGTTGATGGGCCAGGGAGAAAGAAACAAGAGAAATAGTCAGGCTCAGTTATAATCACATCAGTGTTAAAATAACTGCAAAGGGAAACCAGCATGAGTCATTTTCTTTGGGGCCAAATTTTTCTTAGTTTTAGTCACGTTGAGCAGTATCGTGCTGCATGTGTGGTTCTGCAGCATCTATGCAATTCTCATCAAATATTTTTCAGTGTTAATCAGAATACCTGCAACTGGCTTGTAGAGTTTGAGAGTGAATTTTGAAACTAGTTTGAGATGAAGAAATACATCATGGTATGGATAGAAGCCTTTTTTCCTTCCAGTGCTAGGATCGGAGGGGGTTGATATCCCATTCCTGTCTCTGCCCTTGCTTTCTAAACTTACAGATTATTTCCCAAGTTTTCACATGATTTAGATTATCTGTCACACAGACCAATCCCTCCTTCTGCTCCCAGAAGGAGACTTTGACAACATGATTTTAAGAAATTAGGGGAGAGGTGAAGTGTTGAAGGGGAAAGCCAACCACTTTTAAAGGGAAACTTGAAATATTTAGAGTGTTAAGCATTTGGCAATCCCAAGGATGTTGGAGGGGAAAAAAATACTGGCTATTTAATTTATCATAAATATTTGTTGAAGTTCCTGTTTATGCTAGAGACAGGGAGATTATTTCTTCAGGTATGAGCTAGAAAATCACATTGCATTTACCAGCAGAAGCGAGGAGTTAACACTTGTCAATGTGACAAAAGAGTTAGGTCAAAAAAGTCTGATTTCCTTCTTTAAGATAACACCATTGATAGAGATAAGTGCTGGCATGATGTGTTTACTTCTGGGATCAATGTTCTCTAAAGGCATTAGGAAAATAGAGACACTAAAAGAACTGACTGAGAGTTGGAGAAAATCCTTTACCATCTGTGTTGGGTCTGGCTGAGATGCAGTTCCCTTGGGAGGGGACACAACCAGACCAGCCGACCCAAACTAACCAAAGGGATACTCCACACCATATGACATCAGCTCGGATGTAAAAGCTAAGGAAAGGAGGAGGAAACCAGGGGCATACATTGTTCATAATGTTTGCCTTATGAGCACCTGCTCCATGTGCTGGAGCCCTGCTTCCCGGGAAGTGGCCGGACACCACTCACTAATGGGAAGTAGAGAATAAACCTTCTTACTTTTCTCTTCACTTATGCATGCACAAACTTTCACTTGCTTTAGCAAGTGCCTTACCTCAATCTACAAGTCATTTTCCAACTTATTCTATCTCCCCTGTCCAGCTGGCCTGGTTGTGTCCCCTCTGAGGATCTTGCCCTTGATGAGGGGGTGGGGGGAAGGAATGTTGAGAGATGGTGCTGATGTTGTGCCAGCACTGCCCAGCAGTAGCCAAAACACTGGTATTTTATCAACCCCTTTCTAGCTAACAAGGCAAACCACAGCACTGTGAGGGCTGCCATGGGGGAAATGAACTCCATCTCAGACAGAACCAATACACTGCGGCAGACTAGGCAAGACAGATCATACTAGAACATCTGAAAAAGGACATTTAGAAAATATCTTCTAATAGTGCATAAATACTACCCTGGAAAGAAAATATCAGATAGGAGAGGCTGGGTAATCTGCAGAAGAAAGATTATAAAGATCAAGAGCTGAACCCTAAGCAAAACTAATCTAAATTAAAAATTAGGCATCACTACTTAATTATGGGGAAAGAGGTTAATTACTGGGAAAAAACTATGAAAAGAATCTGAGCATTCTTCATCTCTGGATACCTTTGGAACAACATGCTTCTTCTAAAGCCAAGATGTTGGCCTTATAACACGGTAACTGAATGAAGCTTAATGACCTACGATAACAAGAGATGAGACTAGACTTAATAGTAAATCCTGGACTTAAAATCAGCAGAAAATGGCATGAATAAATATTCAGAAAGCTGAAAAATGCACTAAGCAACTACTCTGCAGACTTGATGGAATCCCTGCTCACCCAGCACAAGTGCTGTTATTGGAGTACCACAGTACTTAGGAGCAAAGCCAGCCTGAAGGGCAATCTACTGTAGTAATGCAACTTATGAAAAAAAACAAACTAAAATGCTTTAATTATCTTGGCGCTTGAATAAAGTGTAAACAAGTTCCCAAGTATTTTGAAGCGTATAAATTTTTAATTTATGTAGCAAAAATTCTAATCTGCACATTTTGGTAAGCATTTTTGCTTTTGCCCAGAATGTCTTTGTAAAATGAGCATGCACTTGGACTGATATGAAAAAACAGTTTGCATTAATTCATGTTTTATTAATCACAAATTAAAAAATTAAATAACTTGCATCTTAGTTCTTTCAATGGATTGATGCATCTGACTGTTGGTTCCTGATGGAATGATGTACACAGAACTGAAAAGTACTTCAAATAGAATCTGAGTCTTTCTGAAATGTAAAGAATTGAAAGAGGAAATTTAAATAGATAGTTCACATATGACAAGATGCACCACGGAAAGTTATTTCACAAATCCCAGATTTAACACTTGAGGTTTTTAATGAAGTTGTGTCAAATTTTATTTTAACAACTCAGAGCATATGCACTATTTTCATGGAATGTACTAAAGTGAAGTGGCTCAAGAAGATATTTATTAGACCTTAGCATTGAATTATATGATAATTATCTGAAAATAATAATTTCTATGTGCTTGGTAGCTTGAAATGTCATAAATGTGACCTTTTTATTATTCTTAAAATTAATTAATCCTTCCTGATATCTGTGGTAAGAGGACATTGGGTGGTTTTCTTCTTTTATTGCTATTATACCTCAAATTAAAAAAAAAAAAAAAATCATCTGACAACAAAAAATAGGATGCCTTTGCTTTTCAGAGTAGAAGAGAGAAGGATCGACTTAAAAGAGAAGCTAACAATTCCATTTGGTATTTTGCAATGAAAAGGACTAATTGAGCACAGCTTTATCCCCATTTATTTATCAGCTGCAAAGGCTATGTCTCTTTAAAAGCCAGCTAGTATGAACTCATTCTTGGGCACACGGGATTCAAATAAAAACATAAGTACTAATTCTGTTGTTTATTTCCTTGGTTATTATAAAAATAATGTTAAATATCTTTATGTATACCAAGTAAAGATATTGATGGTAAGAAGCTTTGGGTGAACATGGGGAAGTATACCTTGTTTCTTCAGGGAGTAGTATAGGATAGACAGCAACACAAGAGTACCATCTCATCCATGTGAGGGAGAAAGTAATTGTAATGTCTGTAACATTACACAACACAGAACTGGATTGGAATTTCTGGCATATTTGACATAAACTTCTAAAATCTGGATGAAACGTAAAATCTTCATGAATTAGAGACATCAGAGATGTTCCTGAGCCATAGAAGAATAATAATGACCATTCAAAATGCATTAATCTGTGGGTGTTCCTTCACTCCCTTTGAGCCTGCAAGCTGTGCGTAGATCAACATTGCTTGGACACCATTTTCTTCTGAGACTCCTACTAAGTATCTTCTGCCATTTCATCACTACAACTCAGCAAGAAGGTTCCTTGTTGCTGTCTCAGTTGTTTCACTCAGCAGCCTGAGAGGTTTGGGGCTTTTGTAACTTTGCCCTTGGTCCATTTACTCCAGTACTTTTACATGCTAGGAGGACTGAAGAGCTGTTATCTTTCCTGTGGCTTTAGATGAGACAGGCAGTGTGATGTTGCAGACTTCCAGGACTGCATTTTGTTTAAAAACCTACACGTGATGAATAAACACAGACTCTTATCCCGTGAAAGTCACCTTTAAAATAAGAATAATCAACATACTGCTGTGACTGAGATTTTTATTATTAGGCAAGACTTAGCAAGATAATGTGCTGCCGAACTTGCTATTGTCTCAGTTTGAAGTCAAGGTTACTTTCCAAAGGTTGGTTTCATATGGACCGATTTACTATAGAGAAAATTGCTTTTCAGTTTAAGGAGTACATATAACAGGCTGTGATGTGCAATCTGAAATGGAGGAAGGCTATCCTTTTTGCAAGGAAACCTATCTTATCAAATTCTATCTTGCAACAGACCAAGATGGATGGAGTGATGGATGAGAAATAATTTACTGCCAAGATAACCTTAGCCTGAGTAAGCCTTGCTAACTGCAGCTCCAAATTATTTATCTGAGTTTACAGAGTTTGTCTTGGATTTGACAAATGTATACGTGTTAGGCAGAGCTCTGATTGCTTTAACTGAAATCTGTAATCACATATATTTATTCTTTATCTCATCTGTTTTGCATCCTGCTGTCTCTCTGCTGCTTCTGCTAAAACGAAAAACTTTGAAAATTGTGTTATAAAAAATTGATATTTTCTGTCTCCTGCACTTGAATAGCAAAAGACATCATTGCCTAATCAATGGAAATAAAATTTCATATCCATGATGCCACCAATATTTTCTTAAACATAGCTGTCTGGTATTCACAAACAATTCCTGTGACAGACAGTTAACATTTTCTGATCATTATCTGCCATTACCAACATTTATAAAACTTGTTTACAGAATTGTTTTGGAAATTTCAAGTATTTGAACTAAGATTTTTCCCTATCAATACAAAGCCTGAGGAATCATCTGTAAGAGAAGCAGTAAAGATGCAGCGTGACAGTAAAACTTAAGCAAAAGAAGGCTACAGATGGCTTTAAAATAAATTTAAATACTTATATAAATATGAAGAATTGCTTTACTTGTTTATATATATTTATGATAAATACACAACTGCAATTTAGCTGAATTAAAATTCAGCAGAATCTATAGCACATGTATTTTGTATACAAGACAATAGAAGTCCTTGGAATCTCTACACATCAACACTTAGAAATGTGGTCACATAAACTGTGTTTTGTCAGCAAAGGAAATCGTTGGCTATTCTATAATGCTGTCTGAGATGCAGCAATGTAAATGTTAAATGGGAAATGTCATTCAAGAGGACACAGAAATAGGAATCACAGAGTTCTGATCTTCTCACTGCTCATGCAGAACAGGTTCTGGTATAAATCTGAGATAACAAAGAAATGTCAAATTCTCGCAAATGTCATCCTTGAAAGGTTTAGCAATCTGAAGTCAGTCTTCAGGTGAGGATCACCTCCTCCATATTTTTAGAGGAGATTAGAGGAAAGTGACAAATTAAAATCAGAAAGGTTCAAAGCATATAGGAACACATGAGGAGCAAATTAATGGTATATGAAGAAAATTATAATAGGTTGATTAAGAAGGAGGCAATTCAGGTAACACGGTATTAGCAGGAAATTACGTAGGTGAGCACATTCATTCCTAAACCACATACAGAATACTGCCCTTGCAGGAACAAGACTGACTATATTGTTCAGTGCAAGTGCTTTGAGATGCTTGGACGTGAGTGTATGGATAGAAAAAACGATCAAACTTGTACTGAAGATTAAAAGAAGTCAAATATTTCTTGATTTTTTTAAAATAAGTTTGGGTTTGCCAATAGTAACAGGACTAACAAGTTCTTTAAGACTTACCTTCAATATATAGATTTACGAGTTTATAGGTACATTCTTATTGAAACATACTGCGTATCAAAGCATAAAAACAAGTGGAGTGACCTTTCCTAAGCAGTCTTACTGCAGTGATATACTCTTTCCCATTGCATAATTAAACCAATTGGCTGAAAGTAAACCAAGCAGTAGGGGTGCCACAACTTACCTCATATGTAGTTTAATTTTTGGGGAACAATCTAAGCACTTCATTATGTTAAAATATTTTCCTGAAAAGTACATCAGATGTTAACTCAGTTTAATATCAGTGCTCACTATTTTGCATTTATCTTCTTCTTTTCTGTCTGTTTTTCTTTATAGTAAAGCAGTTATAAATCATTGTCTGAAATGGAATTAAATCAAATGATGCATAGCAAGTAAAAAGATCAGTGCCATAAAAACTGGCAGACTGGAAAAATATTAACATGAATACACGACACAAAGACAAGGAAAAGTAGTTTTGAACGTCATCTAGGATGCAAAATGTGGCATCACTGTAGCTACATGAATTTGGAACAGACAAGATATTGGCACTAATTTCTAAAGGGTGACACTTTGTACTCCTCAGTCACGAGAGATTCCTCATGGGACTGAGACACGGAATCTTAATTCTTAGGTGGAGTTTAAGTTTAGGTAAGGAGGTTGCTCTGAGCAGGCAGGGAAACGTGGAGTACTGAAAATTTCTCATTGTTCCATGAGTTATTTTGTTAAAGAGTGAGTTAAATGCTGGTATCTGGGGGTCACTGAAGAAAGCCAGCAAATTACTCGGAACCTTTTCCTCACACTCAAAAGAAAGCAGAACAAAAAGGAGTAACCTGGAGAGTAAATACTAGCAGGGGTACTAATGCCATGAGTTTCTTTTCTGTAACATACCGTAATTGCTATCTATTTTAATACGATGTTCAAGAAGCAATGATCCATAAAAGTAGCAGTTATTTAACACTTAGATCACTGCACTTCAGATACTATTCCCCCGCAACTTCCGCATGTTCTAATTTGTAACTCAGGTAACTGCACAATAGATATTAATCTCAACTCAAACAAAGTGAAGAGTTTCTTCTCACAAGATCAAGGAGGGAGTATGTGATTAAAACGAAACCTCCATTTTAAATCCCTTTCAGGAGCTGAATATGATACAGCCACATATAAATTAGCCGTAAACCTCTGCAAAAATTAAGTGAAGAGTTTTACAGAAGCACATTAATTCTGTCCTTGCAAAATACACTTGAAAATGCTAGATTCAGTTTGATTATAGTTTTCCTTCAGAGGAAAAGATTCACAGGAAAGTTTTCATCCTGTAAAAATATACGCACTACTCATTTCTCCGTGTGCATTGTGGACATTACAGGATCCTGCACATTCATAGTGGTAACTTTGTGAGGGTGCTCCAAGTTATAGTTTAATTAAACTGTTAATGGAAAACATTATTGAGAGGTAAAGTCACCATCCTCTAACTTCATATCCCTCTATACTTCTTACATTTCACTCAGCATTTTTATTGCCATATTTGATAAAATAAAACTAATTAATCCATATCTGATAAATTAAAAATGTACTTTAAAGTACAATTAAAATCATCCTTTAAAGAATGAAAACTTACATTTCTCTTCATTATTCTCAACTCACTTTGTAAAGTATTTGGTATGTCTCACATTACAGTTCCCTTTTTTGAATGGATATGCAATAATACAATTCCTGTATTGTAGTAAAAAATATTCTCAGAAATCATACCTAAGCCACAGATGTCAAATAAATTAACACTGAATTGCCCTGCCTTTTATTTTAATTTTTTTGCTTATCAGCTTACAGACCATGATAATCTAGAAAGGGTTTCCCAGTCATTAGCTCTCCATGAGCATTCTGTTGTCTAACTTTTTGATGGAAAAGTTTGGAGGTGTACAATAGAAAGTACGCACTCCTGTGAATGCTAACAGAGAATGCAGGTAGTTTGTGGGAGAAAGGAAAGTACGATCTGAACTCAAAATACTGAGATCCAGAAGCAAGTGCAGTTTATCACAGTTAAAGAGTCAAACCAGACTCAAAGCACACCCATTTCAAACACTGGTTATTTCCACACAGAGCACATTTTTATTAAAAGCGAGTGATAATTATTTTCTTGGACTTAAGTGTACATTGTGTACATTCAGACTACGCAAAAAAAAGAAAGCTTCTCCTTTCCAAAGCACCTTTCAACAGCCCATGAAAAGGATATCAGACAAAACATGGATATCAGACTAAAACTCATGATGGGTGGAAGATTTTTTACCATAATACAAAATAACTAGCATTGAAAAACATGACGTGCCTTACACTTTATCCTATCTCTGGTTCCTGTTGCTGCAGCTATATTCTTCGTAAGAACTAATCAGAGGAGATTTTCATTTGGCCATGGCACATCACACCACACTCCCTGAAGACAGGGAGCTCCAGCTTGGACACAGAGTTCCTGGAGGCTATCAAACATCCAGAAGACCAAAACAATCTGCAGACAAGATAAAGCAGAAATCACTGGAACTGTATCTGTCTAGCAGATCTCCACAGGCACTACATTTCAAAAAACTTGGAAATTACACTAATGAAGTGTTTTGTCAGATATTTTTCCTTATGAGCCCTAACTTTGAGCTTTACATTTATTGTTACACTTTACTGATTCATAATTATGGTTTGCTGATTTATGATTAGTTTACTTCACAAATCCTTTCACTAGGCTTACATGCATGCAAGACATGTTGGGCATCCCATCTGCAACTTGCTTCTGACTTAATGGTCTTCTTCTGGTCTTAACAGAAGAACCAGAAGCTCAACTGCTGAGTTCTGTCAGAGATTCCATCATTTTCCTAACAAAAACAGAAATGTACCATGGAAAAAAACTTGACATCTCAGATATAGTTAGAAGGCAACTGGTCTGCATATTCTGCCAGTGATAAAATCTGTTACCCCCATACACATTCCCTCGAGACCCCTCCACCTGCAGGTAATCCTGTATGTTTCTGCACTGCCTAAACAGGGGTAAAAATCAATGGGCTGACTCAACAACAGACAGCTCTTACATATGGGATTTACTACATACATCCCACCTCTACAGGGAAGAAAAACAGCTGTGTGACAACATGCAGCCCCATCCTCAAGCGCTGAAGCCAGGATCCAAAAAAACAGATTCGTGACAGTGGTCAGCCTTGCCTAGAAGCATCCTGACCTCTTTGAAAGCTTCCCACCTTCTCCTATTGGTTTGCAGTGGTATTTTTGATCAGTTGGCCAGTAATACAGATGCCAACTATTTTTGCCATAATTTGCTCTCATTTTAAACACACTCATTAATAGTCTTCCAAACAACAAGCTCGCTTCTTTTCAAAATTAGACTGACATTAAGAGAACCAGCAGGATAATACCAACAAAGCAAACTACTCCAAATTCTGGCATCACACTATTGGCACACACATTATATCCACTTTTACCATGACCAATACACCAAACCAATCCTGAATATTCTGGAAATTGCAGCCTTGCTTAATCATTAAAAACCCCAAGATGATTAGACAAATGAGTCATTTTACTTATTGCCTCAAGAAAATAGCAGAGCACGTTAGAGACCTTCGTAGCACAGAAACTTTGCTGCTGCGTTTTTGGAGATTAGTCCTCATTTTAGTACATGCCTTATTTCTAGCCATCATGTCGTGTGATAAAACTCCACCTCGTCTTGAAGATATGGGTGAGGTGAAAAAGGCAGTTACTTGGATGCTCTCAGAACCAGGCAGAGTGTCTGCCTCAGCCACTGATCAGCACTGCTGCCTGCAGAGAAGTGGAGAATGAACACCAGGCAGCAACAGAAAAGGGAGAGGAAGAAAATCAGCTTGAGGAATATTTCATTACATAAACTATCTTAATCCCATAAAAACTTCACAACTGTGACCTTCCCCTTTCTACATCATCCTGGACTCCAATTTTCTTCTCTGAATTTCTGCTTATGGTACTGTCTACACTCAAGGTTCTGATGCACTTGAACAAGTTGAAGTACAACTTCTTACTGCTTAAGATATATTATTATTCTAGTATTGTGAACGTTGTGTTATTTTATATTCTATGAGGTTTTTTCTGAAATCTTAGCACACACCAGTCTCTTTACCTGGGATGTATTTGAACACATCAGCTGATTAAATCCTAGGGTACCACTGTAGACAAAGGAGAGTTCAAAGAAAGTTCAAATCACTAAGCCAAAAGTCTGAAACACCTAATTTTTTTGCACTGTCTTAGAAGTAAAAGTACTATATCTCATACTTTGAATTAACTCAGTCAGAGGCTATGAAATGGCCTCAATTGCTTTCTCTAGCAAAATGCTGTCAAGCCACTTATCATCAGATCTAGTAGCAGTTACATTACATTAGAGGGAAGTGGTGAATTCACCACTTCGGGGTGGCACAGAAAGCTTTTCCCAGGATAGACAGTGCTGGTTAGCTGTGTGACAAGTTATTCTGACCACTTTTATATTAAAAAAAATCCTTGTATTATACCTCCACTTTAGGAGTGGTTGCCATCCTGATTTTACAAGCTTTCAAACTGACAAAGAAAAATCTAAGTATTGTGATAAGGCCATATAACAACCAAAATGCAAGATGCACCTTTGCAAGTTGTGAAAGGAGTTAACCACAGGGCAATGTCCTTCAATACATTTATGTCATATGAAAATAATCAAAACACCACATCTGCTGTTTTCCTTTCCTGTGCACTGTCACTGCACCTACATTTTCACTCAATGTGGTAACTCTTCTGTTTCCAAAATCATTCAGGATCTTCTCAGCTTCTCCATAAATTCAACCTCAGATTAAACCTGGACCACAGCCAAATTCACAACTTCAATCTTCCTGAAATATTTTCACCAGTTCTCTACAGCAAAAGCAATAAGGGCTCAGCTGGCTGAGGTCGCTTTTTAGTTTTTGAAGTGTTCAATTATGCAGCAGAAGAAATGAAATTACTTTCAAGTATAAAGCAAGCAGCTTTGAAGAAAAAAAATGTAAACTGAGAAGGGAAAGGTTCGAGTTCTGTTTTCAGGTTTTCTGATAGAAATACAAAGTCCAAAGAGGTATAAACAGTGGCCAGTGCAACAGCTCAAATATGTGTAAAATGAAGGAATGATACTATAATGTTTCTTATTTCATTATCAAATGCTCTTAGGATTTTCTTTTAGGTCAGCATTTTCTTCCCTGTCCTAGCTAGATGACTTGATTAAAGCTTTCCTTCCATATGGAAAACACTTTCTGGAACATAACTGAGGTCTCAATTCACATAAAGCAACTGAAAATCATTGACATTGAAAGAAAAACTATGGACCTTTGACATGGTGCTTGTGAGAACCCTATGTTTTATGCACCTTTCCCACTCCATTTTTTGTGTGAACATCATCTGTTTAGTATTTTCAATTCCACGGGGATTACAACTGTGGCTGTAGCTAATCTAGAGGGAACTGTACAATAAATGAACATAAAGCTGTTCTGGAGCTGAGGACTTTAGCCCACCATTAGTCCAAGGTACGGTGTAAGAGCACAAGAGGTTCCATTCTGCTTGTACAGCCACAGCAGGGTATAAGGCAGATAGATTCCCAGCGTGGATGAGGGAATTTCCAGCAGAGGTATAACAAAATGAAGTATGACTCTCACTGCCATCACTAAACGACCCCTGGGTGATCCCTCCAGCAGGAGAGGTAGAGCACACACAGCCCTTTGCTGCTCCCTTCATGGCTCAGAGATGGCACGAGAGAGGTCATGCTCAGGCCATGGTGTGAGTGGAAAGGACAGGGCTCAGTGCTCAGCTGACAAACACTCCCTGTTGCACTGGTGGAAATCACAGGAACCACCGTTTAAAGACACATTTCTGAAGCACCCAAAATAGGGGAGTTTCAAGTCACCTCTGCCTGCCCTGCTGCACCAAATTGTGCCCCACAAGGACAAATACAGCCAGCTGTTACCCTGCCTGCATGTAACACATCACGCTCTCCTTACAGCTCCAGTCTGCAAAAACAACTTGGTTTGGATATTGTGCTAAAGTGTGAACACAGCACTCCCCAACTGGGCAATAAAATACTAGCAATGAAAATGTGAGGCTGGAACTGGGGAAAAAGCTCCAAAATTCTGCTGCCTTAATGTGAATAATATGAAAATAATTGAAACTTGTGTTCCAGATACATTAGTTAGACTCTGTTTATTTCTCTTAATACGACTGAAGTGATCTAAATCTCTCATTTACGATTTTTAGCTAATCTTTCTATATATGCATCAGACACTGCAATCCTTCTCATAGATAGAGTCTAATACTTCCTTTGTAATTCATACATGAGTTTTCTTAATTAAAAAAATTAGGATAAATCACTCTACTCATGTGGAGTAGCTATTGTCTTAAACAATAATCACTGCGTCTGGATTCCATCACAATTTATTCTGCTACTGAGCACCCTGTCTTCTTCTTATTTTATTGGAAATACCCCTCTCATGGCCTCTGTGAAAATGAGCAATATAATGCTTTTGTAACAAATAAGGATTTTTTTTTTTTTACAGTTTGTTATATTCACTCTGCAGTACATTCTACTTACTGCAGTTCATCCTGATCTCAGAACTCAGAGTGCACATATTTGTGTGTGTCTGAGAAACAAAGCAGCAGGTAATAAAGTGAATCTCCATGCATCTCCACAGAATGGTATAAAACTCTTTGCTTCATTCTTACCTTGTCTGATACAAACACAGGTAAACAAATGTACTAAAAATTGTATCTGTTGCATGCTCATACTGAATGCACATCACACTCTTTATTTCACTCAGAGAAAGTAGCATGAAACCTTCCCTCCCTTTAGAAAGCTGCATGGCATCAACCATTAGAAAGGGACAGTAGCTGTCAGTGCTCTTTCAGTAAAAATATCATTTTATCACCACCAGATCAGCTCATGGTTTTGCCTTCTAAGAAAAAGGTGATTTGTTCAAAGGCAAAAATATTATTAATAAGAACCAGCTTTATCTGAGATGGAAAGTTCAGCATTTCAGTTTAATAAGTCATGTCTTTTAATGCCTTTGATTATGTTTGGTATAGGAGAGTTGACCTACAATGCCTCTGATCCCAGTTGTATATGTTCCCATTAAAAATTAAGCCCATTTAGGCTGAGCTAAATGGAACCTGACTGTTTGATCTTAAGAAATGCTGTGACCTTTTACACTGAGCTGAAGAAAATAATCAACATGCAGATTTACATTCCCTATTCCGCAATTCTATCAAAAAGGCTCTGCATTGTGAGGAAGATTGCTTGGGGTGCTACCAGCATGTTTATTTCATATTTGTGTAAATCCATCTTCACTTAACGATTCTGTAGCAGCTTGGTTAGCATGATGAGTATAGTTTGGAAAGGAAAGCCGGTCCTGCAGAAAAGATACTGATGTGAATTACAAGAGAGATTTAGTTTCTAACTTGGCTACTAATTTTTGGCAACACTTTGCAAAGTCACTCAAGTTGTTTTCTCAATCAGTAAAATGAAGATGATTTCATCTTGGTTCACCTCTTTCTACCTTAGTCTGAGTTAGACAATCCATAGACAGTGGGATCCTTGGGGCTGCAAGCACTACTCTCATACAAACAGATTTCTTTTGGCTGGTATATTTTGATGACAGATAAAAAGCTGATGGTTTCTGCAGGAATTCTGTATTACACAAATGCAAAAGTTTTTATCAACACCGGGACATTTTTATTATAAAGTTAGCAGCAAGCAAAAAGCTATTGTCTTTACTGCTCTGAAAAGTGTTCCCTTTCTTTTTTGCCTCCCTATTTCTTTGTTTCTCAGGTCACCATTGCTAAGGAAATATTTCCTTCCACGCCCACAGGGAATAATTTTCCTTATGTAGTTTCTGTTTCATAGTATTTTGGCTAAATTTTCTAAATTCTCTCCTGTTTTCATCCTCTCTTTGCAAAGAACACTTTCCCTTTACAAAACTGAGCTAAGACTGGGAATTACAGAGCTTTCATCTGCTGACACTGGGAAAAGCGAGCTCTTCAAGAAAGACTTTCTTCATTACTCCTTTCTTGTATCACATCATCCATGAATATTAGCATCTTTCAGAAGGAAGGAAAGGACTCTGTGAAGCAGGCACTGTGTGAAAGGAGCAAAAACAGAGTCCATCTGGGACCTTTTTCCCACTCTCCATCCTGCCAGGCCCTGGGGACCCTTATACAATCTCCATAAGGATGAAGGATGAGGACCAGTGATAGAGAGGAACCAGCTAAAGACGCATGATATGGAGATAGATATGGAGAAGCAGATGAACCAAAGAGTCAGGGATAACTGTAGTACTTGCAACAGCCATAGCTGGATTTCTTCTGCCCAGTGCTAGCTGTATACAAATACCTCTCCTCTCTCTCTTACTTGCTGGAAGTGTCCTTGCAGCCGTGTGTTTCACACTTGATCTCCTCCCATGTTTTCCTCTTCCCTGTTTCCCACTAGCAGCCATAAGATTTACCCACTGAAAAATAACCCTCTCCATTACTCTGCTTCTACAGAGAATTTACACATCTTTTATTTGACCCTTTTATATGCTTTACTCTTACTTCATCCTTCATCTTTTCCTACTATAATCTGTATTTTACCTACAGGGATTATCTACACCTCTGTACACAGTGAGATTCTAACACTGGCTGGTTTTCATCACGAGCAGATTAAGCACAATAAGTGACATTAAACAGAGTACTGAAGGACTTGGCAGGCTGAGGACCTGAGTGAGCAGGCTGAGGACCTGAGTGAGCCGGCTGAGGACCTGAGTGAGCCGGCTGAGCACGGACACTCATGTGCAGAATGATGAAAGCAGCAGCCATTCAGCCCAGGGACATGGGGTGTGCGCTGCTGGAGGAAAAATCAGGACACTGCTGGGCTATCTGCCTCATCAGGCCACACTGACTATTAGAGTGCAAGCCAAAAAATGATGGCAGAGCTGAGAGTCAGTAAGTGACCCACAGCACTAATTTGATGGTGTCCATCACAAAAAACTCTGTAGTGAACAAATTTACAGCAAAAGAGATATCAAATGTGTCACCTTTAGAGTTAGTCAATGCTTCCCCAACCAACATAAGAACAAACCTGAGAGCAACCCTGCTGAGTCAGTGGCATAGGAATTTGCTAATTGTTCCAAATGCAGATCCCTCCCATGCTAACAGAAATATATCCACGGGGATGATTTTTTAAATGTCTACCTCTTCTCTTGAGGGTTCACTTACAAAGTTGGCTGATATTACTGCATAAGCAGAGACCCCAATTTTCTTCTCACATACAGCGATTATAGGCAAGAGTGATGTCTTTGGCTTGAATGGACGTATTTCTGAAAATCCAGGTGTGCATTCAAGCATCCTTAACCTGAGTATGACAGCTGGTGTAAAGACTGGTGGCAAAAAGCGCAATTTCCATACAATAATAGTACTGAATTTTCTGTTAGTTCTGAAGGATAAAGAACTGGCTGTATCTCAGTGAGTGTGTGACATCAGTGTACTGCAGCATTAAGAAAGGCAAATGAGATCCGAGGAGGTATAAATTGAGGTGTCTTCTTCCTCCAGGGAACATAATTACACATTACTGTCCTAATGAAATTTCAACTGACATATTGTGTTCTGTTCCCATCACTCATGCCCAGAAATTATGAACTCCAAGTACAGCAAATGCAGAGCAGAACATTCACATGAAAAGGGTCTGTCTTGGGACAGACTGCTGAAGTGCACAGCTTGTTCACTTCAGCAAAATGAGAACTAGGGAGAATAGAAACACATCAGGAAGGGGGAAAATGCTCTTTAAAATGAAGGACAAACCTGAAACAAGATCAAGTAACTATAGATCACTTAGAAAAAAATTGGGGCTGGAAATAAAAGGTGGAGTCTGACAATCAAAGAAAAACAGCTTAGCATAGCTGGGGCAGACCCTTCTACAAAACAGAGGCATCAGGAATCAGTGTTATCTCTCTACACCTGTTCCCCAAGACGTCAAATGGAGCAGAGCAGTGAGCAGCTCCAGGCTTGAAAACCTTGCAGAAGGAGCTTGGGGGTTTGCCTCTGTCTCGTTCTTTCTTATTTGTGTTTTCCTGGCCACCAAAATTGTGAAAACAATGCAAATCTACCCATACTTGTGAAATCCTAGTAGTTTCAAATCAAGTCCCTTGTCTTCATGCTCGCTCTAGTAAAATCTGCTTCCCCCAAACACTGTTTTACACCTGAGGCCCAGGCAGGGTGCCAGAAAGGCACGGACCTTCAGCACCAGTGGCTTGGGGATTTGTCAGGGTGGCAGAGAAGGAAGAAAAAAAGACATAAGAAAGGGGAGGAAAAACAAAAACAAACAAAACCCCACAATCCCGCTCCACGGCTCTGTGCGAGGTTCTGCCGCGAACCTGCGTCCGCCGCCTCGGGGAATGGGGCTACCGTGAACCCCGGGGTGCCTTTCCCCGTCCCTCACGCCCACCCCCCCGCATGACTCACGCGATGTCTCATTCGCCGCCCGCCCCCGGTGAAAACTTGCCCCGATAACTTTCCCGGTGCCAGTCTCCCGCTCCCCCCCGACGGCAGGGGCACACACACACACATACACACACATATACACACTCAACTCACACACATCCCAAGCCCCGCTGGAGTCACTGCTGGCGGGGCGGCGGTGCCGGGGGGGGATGTCGTAGTCGCTGCGTCAGCGGGAGCCCGACGGCGATTGGGAGAGGCCGCTCTCTGCCCGCGGTCACGAATTATAAAGTGCCGCCGCCTCCGCCCCTACCTGCTCTGCTCCGCTCCGCTCGGCAGCGGCGCGCCTGGCCCCGGCAGCGGGCGCTCGGCTCGGCGCCCCCCGGCTGTGCCTGCCTCCCCCGGGGTTCCTGCAGAGGCTGCTTGGCCTCGCTACAAATAATAGCGGCTCCGACGCGGACGCTTCAGCAAGGCTCAGCTTATTCCCCCAGCGACTCCCGGGAGCCCCGAGGGAAGGTTGTGTGTGAGTGAACTGCTCGGCTCGCGTGGGGGCCGAGGGAGGGCTGGGCGGCTCTGCCAGGGCTGGTGCCCGTCGTCGGGGCGTCCCTGGTGGGAAAGCTTTCCTAGGAGGGGCTGGGGTCCCGTCCGTGCCGCTCCGCGGTGAGTCTCCTCTCCCCCTGTGACGCCGGCTTTGCGGGCAGGAAGGGGTAAAATGTTTGGGGACGAACACTTTTCACCGGACGGGAGCTTCTGGGCGCTTCATCTTAGCCGTCGTCTCCTGCTCCGGACGCAGGTCCGTTGCCTTGCAGTTGTCAAGCGTCTGCTTTCCTTAAGCTCCCGCTTACCTCCCAAGAGCAACCACTCCGGCTACACAAAGCGTGTGAGTTACCGGAGTTGGTTTGAATTCTTTCGTGCCGCCTTTTTCTACTCCGAGGCTGCGGGAGGCAGTGCCGAGGGTGGGAGACGGGGGAGGGGGGAGGCGGCTGCCGGCTGACCTCTCTTTCTTGCAGCCCCATGGCGTTGCTCCTGAGGCTCGGCTGCTCGCTTCTGGCCCTCAGCACCTGCCTGCTTCCGAGGGCGCGGGCCGACTGCGGCCGCGACTGCGCCGCCTGCGCCTACCGCCTGGGACCGCGCTCCGGCATCCACCCCCTGGTAAGCGGGAGCGGGGACGCCCGGCCGCTTCAGCGCCCCGCGCACCCCTCGGCGGGGACTGGTCCCCGCTTCGCCCTTAACTTTGGGAGGGAGGAAAAGGAGAGGGGGGGGGGGGGCAAGCAGCGGAATGCCAAAACTAAATAGTGGGGCAAATGGCCTGGGGTCGCTTGGAAGACCTTTCTCTGAAGTGGGGAGGGAGACAGCAGCGGGCTTCGGGGCGCTGGGGAGAGGCCGAGGCAGGGGCGGGAGGGGGGGCGCCGACACAAACACAGCGCGCCCCGAGGAGACGCTTCCCAGCCCGCCCGCCCCTCCTGCTTCCCGACAGCGAGCGGCGGCTTTCGGGGATGTGGACGAACGACGCCAGGCGCCAAACAGTCCTGCGGGGAGCAAGAAAAAAAACCGAGTGAAAACGTTAGGAGGAAGGGAAATCCGAGTGGAGAGGGAGAGGGGAAGCCGTGTGGGACGGGAGTGGGGGTCCCGACCCTCTGATGCGGGCTCCACGATAAGATGAACGCTCTCCCGGCAGGATGGCTGTCCAGCTGAAAAGCAGCGGATCTGCCTAAAATCTCAGAGGAAAAAAAAAAAGCGGGGTAAAAGTCTAATTTGAGTAGCAGTACCTCCCGCTGATCCTCTTCTCTGCACGGTGCTGCACAGCCTTAGGAACACGCCTGTGAAAGATCCCTTTGAAAGTGGCTTCTAAGACAAATCTTGCTAACTACAGAATGCAAGGGGGGTTTATTTTTATGATGTTAAAATTATTTCAAAGTATGGTCACAGAGAGAACTCAACTTGTAATTTAAGGATTGGGGTCAGTGAAATTCTGGGGTCCCTCACCCTCCCTGAAGAAGGTGGGCACTCTGGCTGTGGAGTACTTTGCCAGTGGCATCTGCGGTTCTGGATCTCAAATACATGCACATTGAGGCATCACGCTCTCGGCACATCTGAATGATCTGGAAAGTTTTGTTCCTGTGATGTCACTGGTTATTTGGGAGCATGCAAAAGGAAGGTTTCTAGTCTTGCACAGAATTGGGAACCACCGAGTACTTCAGTTTACTCCAAATCCTCAAGAACACTTAACCACAGCAGGTTCATAAGGGCAATATTCTTTGAGTGGCTGGCAAAATAGCTCCTATGCTTTTTTTTTGCTTACGTTAGACTTCAATCAAATTTTAGCTTTAATGTCAACTGCGGGGTGGGGGGAAGTGGTAGTTTGCCCTTTGGGAGGGAAGGATATGTGCTTTTTGGAGTATATGTTCTAGATGTCTATTAATGAAAGTCTCTTGCACACCTTCAGTAATCATTCAAGAAAGAATCAAAGTGCCGTTCAGTAACAACACTTATTAGCTAAATAGGTAAAGAAGCAATGTAGCATATCTTGTATTTGTCAAACATGTATGAACAATTTTTAGAAACTAATGTTTCTAGATACTAGCATTTAGTAACATGATAACTGGATTTATCACATTGTATCTGTTTAAGATACAAGATTTTTTCACTCTGTACCTGGTCATTCACACCTATGAGATAGAGTGTGTTCATCTGGCAATAGGAGGTTATGAAAACTAATTGAGAAGGTAAAAGATATATTCTTGCTTTGATTTAGAGCGATTCCAAAATAAGACTAAAGCTGAGATCTTACTTTCCTTACAGCATGAGTATAATATATAGCCATAAGCATGTAATACCAGTTAAATTATTGTGTTGCAAAATACATCTCTTTCATTTTCTTGGGATCATACAAAATAATCATATTTAAGTGAGGCTCAAGAGACAGGTAAGGCCAGAGATGGAAAATGGGCTATTAGAAAGAACTGTGCTGGGTTTTAATTCCACATTTTAAAGATCCTTAGAAAACATCATCTGTAGTTGAAATAAGTGTTTCTCTTATTGAAAATATTAATGATTTTTTTCTTATTGTGGTAGGAAAACCATGGACAAGAGCAAAAAACACTAGATTCACCTTTTTTTTGCAACTGAAGTATATCACTCCACAAGAAGTAAATTCCCCTGACGCAATATACAATATGTATGTTATTATCTCCACAGGACAGGTTATGAGATATGCATGCAGGTACTGAAATATTTTTTTTTTATCATAGCCTGAACATTTTTCAGTACAGTCAGAAACAACACAGCTTAGGATTTTTTTCTTTCTTTTCGATGGTCACTACTTTCCAGCTAGCAAAACGAGAGCTTTGTTCCTGCCCAAGAGAGCCTGTATTTCTATGTTTCTATCGGTACATGTTTGAAAGATCTCTTCCATGAAGAGGAACTAATGACAACACACAGAAATACAGCCTTGAAAGCTGTGCAGTGTATTGAAGATACTGAACAGTACTGTATAGCTGGCTTCTTTGCAATGACCATGCTGTGTAACTTCTTTTCTAAAATTTCTGAATGTTATTTTTAATTATGAAGATTGAATACACTTCTAGATTTGCATTATGAAGCAAACCACAATGGTTTTTAGCTTCCCAGTGGTACACTAAAAAAAAAAATCATAACTCAAATGATTGTAAGAGAGATACAGGAACTATACATGTTGCTTCTTTTGAAACAGAAACTTAGGGGCAGCCTTGACATATGGGGCCCACAGTCCACCTTGTCTAGTATTCTGTCTCAGAGTGGCGATTACCACATCCTTCAGGGAGGGATATGAAGAACTTCAGAACAGACAGGTACCAAATCAGCTGTTCACAAAGAACAGTCCTTCCAAGCCACTCACAAAGAGAGGCTTGCTCATGGCTTTTATAAACAAGTAAACCTAAGATAAAGTGGCAGTGAGGTGATTGTTACTATCAAAACATGCTCAGTAAACTGCATCAATTTTGCAGGCATGTACACTAGAATGTGAAGGAAAACTGCCTTCTGCCAAAGCCTGGGAGACCTGCAAGGAGCTCCTGCAGCTGGCAAAACTGGATCTTTCTGAGGATGGCAACGTTACTCCAGGAGACAAGAAAGAGCTGGATGAAAACCATTTGCTTGCAAAGAAGTACGGAGGCTTCATGAAAAGATATGGGGGGTTCATGAAGAAAATGGATGAGCTCTATCGGGCAGAACCAGAGGATGAAGCTAACGGAGGAGAAGTCCTGGCTAAGAGGTATGGAGGGTTTATGAAGAAAGACTCAGATGATGATGCCCTTGCTAACTCCTCTGATCTGCTGAAGGAGCTTCTAGGAACAGGGGATAACCCTGAAGCAGCACATTATCGAGAGATAAATGAAAACGACGGGGATGTCAGCAAAAGGTACGGAGGCTTCATGAGAAGTATTAAGCGCAGCCCTGAATTGGAAGATGAAGCCAAAGAGCTGCAAAAGAGATACGGTGGTTTCATGAGAAGAGTGGGCAGGCCAGAATGGTGGCTGGATTACCAGAAACGATACGGTGGGTTTCTTAAGCGCTTCGCCGACTCCATTCTCCCTTCAGAAGAAGATGGGGAAACTTATTCCAAAGAAGTCCCAGAGATGGAAAAGAGATATGGTGGATTTATGAGATTTTAATACCTTTCCCTTCATCCCTTTTGTCCTAAATGAGAAAGACTGCCTTATTGGTCATAACTTATTGTAATGTGTTGCTTGTACTGTACAGTTTTTTACTGTCCTAGGTTAATGATGCAACCTGCAATTTGTTGTTTCAGGTTCTGTGTTCTTTCAAGACAAAACTAATTTCTGGTTTAGTCAAGTTTTAGTCTGTATTGTAGTTTCCATGCTAGAACTATTTTGAATACTGTATTCATTTTCTTTGAAGAGGAAGTACATCTACAGTAGAGCTGCTTAACTGTATATACAATAAATTCTTCATCCTAACTGCAAAAGTTCTGAAATGTTATTTATTCTTCTCTCAGTCATTTAATCAAATATCATCTCAATTTTTCTTTAAGCAATCAGAGCAATGTAACCTTTTTTCTGTAACTGCAGGATTTGTACTGCACACACAACAGCTGAAACACGTTTTTCCCTTTAGTTTTCTCAATTTCTTATATTTTAATCAGTTAATAGAATAAATATTTAAAGCCCAAATTTATAATTCATAGCGTTCAGCCAGTTCATATGAAAAAACAGAAAAATCACAAATGTGTTTGACTTTAAGCACTAAACCCATTTCTCCAGTGCACAACACAGTGACATGTTTGATTAGTTACACCTTTTATATACATCCAATATAGGATTGTACGCTTGGCCTTAAAGTAATAAACACTAATTCAAAAGTGGTAAAATGGTTTGTGCAAAATAAACATGACCCAAAACTGCATAAAAAACCCTTTAAAATCCTAATTTTGCAGGGCACCTGAGGAATAGTTTGCCATGGTACAGTTTGATTTTTTCAGCTGCTATAAGTCACTTTGGCACTGTTGAAATATAAGAAACTGCTGGTCAGTCTTTTCTGCTTCAAACAAAGGCAGTATAAGTAAATCTGAGAGCAAACAGAAAAAACAGAAAAACACTAACACTGTAGATCCTTTGGCATTTACCTAGATGGCACTTACGTCAAAGGCCAGCTCTCATTCAGTGTACACTTCATTCCAGAATTCTGATTGTCCCCTCTAGATCCTAGTCCGGGAGCACCTTTCCCCCACCTGCTACTACTAGTTACTGGTTACTTCTCACCTAAATTAACATAATGAAAATTGCCTTGACACTAGCACTGCCTAAGACCATCTGTGACTCTGCATTCAGTATCTGTATTTCAGTTTGCACAGTGCTACCTATTTACATAAAGGGCAAATTAATGGTCTGACTATTCTTTAATTTCAGGTCAGCAGGATCGTCTAAGTACTCAAATCTTTTAAAAATGAAAATGTCTTTCAATATGCAGTTAAAAGCCTCATCACATTAGTTGTGATGGTTTTAAGCCTGGCCCTTAGAGATAATACAGAGGGTCTGAAGTGGCCAAAATCCTGGTGAAGACCTGATAAGCTGTAAGGCATTCTTTTTCCTGCAACAAAAAAGAGGACACCTTCTACAGGTGCCTGTAGAAGATCCATGGTGTTTCCAGGAATCAGTTGTGTTCTCTATCACCTTTCATTAGAGTTCTTCAAGATGCTACCGGCCACAGGAAAAGTCTTCTTCCCATTCTTTTATCTGTTGCATCTGCCTGTAGTGGCTGGAGAACATCAGTCAGGCTCCTGAAACACATCACGTCAGTGGTTTCCTCCACAAGAACCTTGGGCTGTGCACATTGAGCCTGCCCTGGAGCACAAACCCATGCATGATATGTATGCATCATCAACACGTTTGCTTCAAACATACACTGCAGAACTAAAATTACATCCTTAATCTTTCACTTCCACATTTATTCACTTGTTTTCCCTAAAAACTTACTTACTTATAATTTAGCCAAAGAGATGGACCTTGCTGGCCTTCAAACTAAGCATTTATGTACGTAATGATGCAAAGGGTTAACCACTTATTGTTACCCATCCTTCACAGTTAACAAAAACTTGGTAATATAACAAGAAATAAAACTTTCAAAGTTCTAGAGACCTAGTGTATGTATTGAGGAATGAAGTGTTTTGATCTATTAAACCGTTAAATTTATTAGTTATTCATTTTGACCCTCTTCCATAGCATACTCCTAGGGAAGCTGGCAGCCCATGGCTTGGACAGGTGCACTCCTTGCTGGGGTTACGAACTGGCTGGATGGCTGGGCCCAGAGAGTGGTGGTGAAGGGTGCTGCATCCAGTTGGTGTTGGTGTCCACTCACTAGTACTGTCCTCCAGGATCCAATCCTGATTAATATCTTTACTGATGAGGGGATTGAGTCTACCATTAGCAAATTCGTGGACAACACCATGTTGGGTGGGAGTGTCGATCTGCTGGAGGGTAGGAAAGCTCTGGAGGGATCTGGACAGGCTGGATAGAAGGGCCGAGACCAACACTGTAAGGGTCAACAAGGCCAAGTGCTGGATCCTGCACTTTGGCCACAACAACCCCATGCAGAGCTACAGGCTGGGGGGAGAGTGGCTGGAAGGCTGCCCAGTGGAAAAGTACCTGGAGGTAGTGGTTGACAGTGGCTGAACATGAGCCAGCAGTGTGCCCAGGTGGCCAAGAAGGCATCATAGCTTGACTCAGAAATAGTGTGTCCAGCAGGACTGGGGAAGTGATTATCCCCCTGTACTCGGCACTGGTGAGGCCACACCTTGAGTGCTGTGTCCAGTTCTGGGCCCCTCAATTCAGAAGGGTTATTGAGGTGCTGGAGCAAGTCTGGAGAAGGGCAACAAAACTGGTGAAGAGGTTTGAGCACAAGTCTTATGATAAGTGTCTGAGGGAGCTGGAGTTGTTCAGCCTGGAGAAAAGGAGGCTCAGAGGGGACCTTTTTGCTCTCTACATATACCTGAAAGGATTTTGTAACCAGGTGGGGGTTTGCCTCTTCCTCCAGGCAGCTAGTGACAGGACGAGAGGTCATAGTCTTAAGCTGTGCCAGGGCAGGTTTAGGAAGAATTTCTTCGCAGACAGGGTGATTAGGCATTGGAATGGACTGCTCAGGATGGTGGTGAAGTCACCATCTCTGGAGGTGTTCAAGGAAAGACTGGATGTGGCACTCACTGCCATGGTCTAGTTGATGTGATGGTGTTCAGTCAGAGGTTGAACTTAACAGTCTTAGAGGTCTTCTCCAACTTAATTGATGCTGTGATTCTGTGACTTTATATAGCAAAAAAGAAAGTACTTGTTACAAGCATGAAACCCAAAACAGGAGTAAGGGCAAGCAAAGTGGAGGAGTGAGTCTGTTCCAAGGTTGAACAGGCAGATGGCAAAGAGGGATGTGACTTTGGTTGTCTGAATGAAATAGCAAAGCTGAATAGTCCTCATTCCTTCCATTATAATTGAAAATATCTCCAGTCAGACACTTTCTTGCTTTAATAATTATAATTTAAAAGATGTGAAATTAGAATAAGATCTAATTTCTTCTGTTGATGTGGAATTTCTAATTTTATGACTTTCAGTTATGCCATCATTCAGGCACTCTTTAACACTAAAGTGATCTCACATTTCCAGTAATTAACTATTTGTATTAAATCAACTAAATATGTGCCAGTGAATCAACCAAGATTTTCTGAACCACCAATCAAAACTAAGGTTGAAGATAGGGTCTACTGGGCTGGGAGATTAAAAAAGGGCATCTCTCCTCTTGGTCTTAGTTCTGAAAGGCTCCCCTAATTTTTCTCTTACTATACTTCACTAGAGCCATCACTTTATCAGACAATTATTGAAATAACTGTATTGCTTTGTATAAATAAAAGCAGAAAGGAGGAAAGCCTGATGTCTAGAAAGAAAATTAATTAATTGCAAGAGTATTCTGAAGGAAGAAATGTTATCCTGAGACAAAAAAAAGATTCTACATTTCCTTTCCCTGGCTTTTCTCATTGTTCCAGAATATGGTCAAATATAGCATCATTGGTCTGAATACTAAGTAAGTATTAAAAAAAATTAATATGAATAAGTGCTGGAAGGGTCTTGACTGGTCAAAGAGATTAGCGCCTCTGCATTAGGAGCAAAAGGAAGAAAAAGACAGTCTAATGGAGGTTAGACAAGGATGAGTTGGACTTTTTAATAGGAACTAATTACAGGAGGGAACAAAAAAAATAAAAAAGGAGTTCCTGCACTCAATGGAGTTCACGTACAAGAGCAGATCATAAGGGAGAGAGAAGCTGATGAATACAATGATTTCTGAATACCGAACTGCTTGCAGCTGAAGCACTGCCTGGAAACCTAATCTTAAATCTTGTGATAATGAGGAAAGGTCATAAATCCATTCCCACATTTCAGATTAACTTGGCATATTCTATGAGATAAAATATGCAGAGTATAACTTTGAATTTCCTGCTTGGGTTTTTTTTTGGTAAATTAATACATATTATTGTGTATAATAAATATAAATACCTAAAAAATATTATTACAATCATTATTTTGTAATTATTTCTAAATAATTACCATAATTTACTTTATAATTGTTTATAACTATATCATAAATATAGGTAATTATAACATCTAATGTTGTTAGTTATTTCAGATAATGTTTCCCAAGATAGAACCTTTAGAAGAATAGAAACCTGTTCTAATTTAATAGACTGAGACAAGTATTATTATAGTGTGTTCAACACAGACTCCAAATATGCACTGGCTCATTTTAATTCTGAGGGAATTTAATTAACAAGAACCTAAATTTTCAGTGTGTGGTGTATAAGGTCCTCACGGTCATTAAAGGTAGTTTTGGAGGCCTACATATAAGGCAAAAAATGACAAATTCATAGCACAGCTCTGTAATTTTTGTTTATGTCTCTCTGCATCAGAAAGCTTTTCTTCACAGCTTTCTTCTTCAAGCGCTACAGAGCTCAGCGTGCCACAAACAGCAAAATTCCTTTTTATACAAACAGGAACATCGTAGAATTTGCAACTTAAAAGGGAAATGAACATTAAAGTCATCTGACCCTTGGTTGGTTTGAGAACAAAGAAATTCCTGGTACAGGTTAGCTGGCCCCGAAACCTGTGACACCCCAAGGAGCATACTGTATTTTTGGTCTTTTAAAGCACTAAAAGGGGGATCTAAAATGTTACACAGAGAACAGAATAACCATTTCCCTACCGGAGGCTTAAAACTTTCATGCTTCAGTTTCCAACAAGAGTGATGATCACCAGTAAGATGCCTCTACCTGACTAAGCTTTGCAGTCTGGTCTCTTTCTCCAATAGCAGACACTGTGGCGGTGTACAGACTTCATCTCTTCCACTCCCTTTGCAGTCCTGCCACCTCTCGTAGAGATCCCTTTGTCAGCCTCACCTCACAGCTTTGGGTATAATTTCACCACCCACCACACTGAGGTTTGCTTTCCAACTCAAACCATAAAAGACAACAATATGCATTTAATTGGAAAAGGACAGAGATTTCCAATTCCAAGTCCTAATTGTGAAGGTTGGGTGGCTATTTTTAGATTTTTTCTTTTAACATTTTGATCCTAATCCCTTGCTCCCCACAGTATTAAAAATAGTTCTACGTGTCAGAATGCACTGGTTACATCAAACTTGCGTCATAACTGTATTTCATACCATCATAACTATATGGCAGTCATGGACCACCATGTCACCCACCTGATAAGGATAGGGAGCTATCATGAACATACCTGTAAGCAAGGAACAGGGCAGCAAAGCCAGCTGTAAATCATTAATCCAAGCATTCAATTACTAATCCCATCAGCCTCATTTAAAGCATTTAAACTGACAGTTGCATATCCAATTAATTGTTGCTATAGAAAATGAAAATGCTTAGAGGTATTTGACAGACAAATCTTTACTAGCCCAGCAGGGATTTAGACTGAATTTGTTTAATTAGATTGTGACTACCTAAATTGAGCATTTACTGTAATCCTTGCTGAAACCACGGAATGAAATCTTTCAAGGTTGAATAGTTGTCAAAAAAACACATCTAAAAGATGTGCTTTTATACTCTGCTAAAAGCTTTGTTAAAAGCACTGCACTGCACTGCACTCCTTCCTCAAGGAGAAGGCTGGCATATCCTTATACCCAGATAATGAATGCTAAACCTTTTCATAGCTCTCCAAGTCTGTAGGCGCATACATGACTTTTGACTCTTGCAGTTCTGGCATAACTCTTTCTCAACAGAGTCATCTCCAGCCCATGTGACTGCTTGTAAAAGATCCTACCAACCCTGTAGTTTCCTACTAAGTTTAAATGTATGCACTGACTTGCACTCCAAGTGCAGTGAGATCTGTGTGCATATGTCTGGTATGAGCTCATCTCGATTCCAATCTGTGTAAAAGTACAGGACGCTGAGTTATGAAAACTGCTCCTATGAGAATCTGCATCTTAATTCTTAGACTTAATACCCTGGAAAATATTCTAAAACACTTATTCAGGTAATGCTTTTTTTCCCTCCCATGAGCAGGAGACAATGACAGCAGCAGCACAAATAATAGGTGGGTTTCTCTCATAACAGCAGTTGAGGCAGACAAGCCACATAAGCCACTCTTGAAACATATACACCAGCATTTCAATCATGAGTGATCATTTTCAATCATGACCTGCAGTATAAAAGGGTTTTACAGTAGGACTTTCACGTTTTTCTACATTTCCATCTCCACCTCTGCAAACAACTAGCTGACAAGGGCAGGAAATAGGGATGAAATTTCAACTGCATCACATTTCTCCATCTAGAAAAGTATTATGCAGAAAAATACTTTTTTTATTTTATTTTTTGTTAATACAGCATAGCTGTCATGCTATGACAGCAAATGAAACAGTTAATGTGGCAAAGTCATTCTTTACCCATCAGCCAGAAAAGAAAAAAGCTGTCAGCTTCCATCTGAGCAGAAGTGGTGGAAACTAGTCAAAGCAAAGAACTTCCATGGAAGCCTGTGCATGCTTAAACTTTGCTTACCAAGCAGACCCAAGACAGGGGCGGTATTTCACTCCCAGTTGTCCATCATATTGAGTTTCTCTGCAGTAACAGACAAAAATTCTGAAACAAGATTCTCAGACTAGACTAAGGGGTTCCCAAGTAATAGCTTCTCCCTTTGAGTTCTTGAGATCCCTTAGACTTGAGGAGTTTCATCATAACTGCATAAATGAATCTGTTCACAACATCCTGACCATTCAGAACATGTGATGCCTGCAAAAGCCTTTTAAACTGACCAGCTTCCATGTCCCAGCACCAGTCCTTGCAGGCCCTTGAAAGGCTGAGGTCACAGGTGAAGTCTGACCAAAAAGATGGCAGCATGATGAAAAATCTGCTCTGCCTTCTTTGTGTAAATGTGAACACCATCGTCATTCAGTTTATCAGTATCTTAATGAAAAAAGTGATTAAATCACTAACTGACCTTAACCTGAGACAAAATAAATAGTCATAGCATTAGGTAAAGATAAATTCCTAGAGGAGATCATTTTCTGAATAATATCACTGACAGCTTTGAGTTCTTCTGTGGTTTGCTGGCACTGCTGGTGTACTCCAGCTGTTCTGGGCTCCTGATGGCAGTTCTTCCTGGCATAATTATTCTTTTTTTTGGTGATTTTCAGACTATTTGATTATTCAGTAGAAGCACTGAGTCACACCTTGAGAAAGCTCCAGCCACTATAAAAGAGCAGGTTTCAGTCCCCGTGCCTTCAGTCCCCGTGCCTTCCATCCAGACTTCCATCACCATGTCCCCTTTGCCTTCTGCTCTGTACTGTTGCAGTTCAGAGTCCCTAATCCAACCTAGTCTGCAATCTCAGAAAGTGTTCTCAGAAAAGAGATCCTTCCTGAGCAGGAATACCATCTTTCCTTCCACTTACTGTTAGGCTCCCCACCACTGCTATTACAACCCCATCACTGTTAGGCTCTCCAGCAGCACAGTGACACTGTTTAGTCAGGCTAAAAGAGATTGGGTAATCCATTTCTGTAGTCCTCAGCAATACCATCATTTAAATAGGTACTCATTTTTTCAGTGTACAAGAAAAAATGTAAATTATTTATGAGAACATTCAAGTGCCATTATGCCCACCTGCAAATAAAGAACCCATCCTACTAAATTAGCCCAATTGCTTGTCATTCAAGCTGAAAACAGTTAAAGAGATAAAAGAAAATATAGTTCCATAGTCATAAATAATTTCAGCCTTTCAATTAATTGGGAGGCAGGTAATACCATTTGACAGGAAGAACTAATCAGACTGCATACAAAAAGACTTTGTATGTCTGACTAACTTACAGAAGACTCCATTCTCCTTCCTGCCTTCTTTTGGGGAATATGATATTTCACCCTGGGAAGCAAAGCCAGTTTTCTACATGCAAGAGAAAACTTTATAGTTTTGTCCTCTACTCATTTGCCTAAAATTGTCTCCAAGGTACTGGTGTTTTTTCCTCATGAAAAGCACAGTCAGCAGCAGCTTTTCCCAAATGACACCCATTTCCAGGGATGTGAGGTTCTACAGCTTAAATTCTCAAGTGTCTTTAGGCACAAAAATGACAGGCTCTGGGTTTTGTGCCCTCTTCCTAAGTAATGGTGCCATCACCTGTGTGTTTTAATTGGAATGAAGCAGCAGCACCATTGGTGCCCTTACGCCAGGTATGACTGTACTGTCACAGATACCACACCTGGCAATGCCAAGTCAAAAGGAATGTGGTGCTGGCAAGGCACATACTCCAAGCGCCTCCTCACGGGGTAGAATTGCTTTTTGACTGACATTGTAATTACCAAGTGGCAGAACTTAAGCACCTGCAGGGTTAGATGTGGATGCAGATAAGCAACACCTTTGAAGATAGATGCGGCATGCAAAGGCCTGCAGAGGGATCCCCATCCCTACGCATTTACACAGCTATAGGGATCTGGGCTGAAATGTCTCCGCAGGCCCACTGTAGGATGGCTTAAATTCATTAGCTTTACAGTACTAGAAGTCTTTCTCAAATGCTTACGATAGGTACAAACCCTCTTGTAGCCAAAATGGCCTATAGTTATTTCCAGGATTATGCCCCAGTGGTTTTACAACAGCTATCTGATATAGCAACTCCTAATTTTCAGTTCAGTGGAGATTAAATTAGCTTGGCTGACTGTGTGATTAAGTATATTGAACCAATTAGGAGGAAAAAAAAAGAAGAAAACCACAGGAAAAGAGATCCTCTCTGCTCCCTACTATTCCTTGGAAAACAAGAAACTCATGCTTTGATTCAGGATACAAGATCCAAGTTCTGTGAGCTGAAACTCCTTTTCTTCTTCATTTATAATGTGTATAAGCACTTCCCATGTCTCACTGATGAGCTTCGTCTTGAGGTAGGATGACAGGTTCACTGCAGAGTGCATTGCCTTTTGGGTGCTCTGTTGTAGTTCTGAGTTTTGGCCAAAGCTTTTAGAAAGAATATGGACAGATCCAAGGTATACATTACTGAGGATTTTACTTCCTGCTGGTGAATTAATAAAACTACTACTTTGATTCCATTTAACATAAATCATAGCTATCTGATGAGATTTCAGGCCATGCCTTTGACTTCTACAGATCAGAAGTATGTTTTGATGCATTTAGGAAACAACTGGAGCTTTTCTTGACCTTCTGGCAGTTAAAATTATTAAATCTGGAGAGTTAAGGCTGTTACATACTCTGTTTAATAAGGGATTCCCACTTTTAATCTTGTGTACTATATTGGATTACTCTTAAAAGCAAACCATATTCCTAAATTCACTATCACAGACAGGCACTATGTACTTCTTGTTTGGGTCCTTATACACCTGGACATTTAATTTTATTAATATGAATTCACTAACTTCAACAGATCTAGTGACCTGCAGAGAGCTGCTTTTCCTCGCCAGTCCTTATCATAGAATCATAGAATCATAGAATTAACTAGATTGGAAGAGACCTCTGAGATCATCAAGTCCAGCCCTTGATACAACCCCACTGTGATTACTAGATCATGGCACTCAGTGCCACATCCAGCCTCATCTTAAACACCTCCAGGGACGGTGA
>JAWWES010000081.1:112800923-112815606 GCA_035583135.1 Lophotriccus pileatus | reverse complement strand
TGTGATTGCACTCAGGATGATCTGCTCCATGACCTTGCCAGGCACTGAGGTCAGGCTGACAGGCCTGTAGTTGCCCGAGTCCTCCTTGCATCCCTTTTTGTGGATAGGTGTGACATTTGCCAACTTCCAATCATCTGGGACCTCCCCAGGGAGCCAGGACTGTTGGTAAATGATGGAGAGTAGATTGGCAAGCTCTTTTGCCAACTCCCTCATCACCCTAGGATGGATCCCATCTGGTCTCATGGACTTGTATGGATCCAGGTGGCTCAGTAAGTCACTGACTATTTCCTCCTGGAACATAGGGGGCCTATCTATATCAGTGCTAAACCGTTCACTTTTTGAGGAGTTGGGTATATTTGTGGGGGTTTTTTATGTTTTGTTTCTCCAAATATATAAATGCAAATTGCCGCTTGACCTGCACAACTACATTAATTGTCAGAACTGGTACGATATCAAACCATTTTGAATGACAAAATTCTTTCACAAATTCAACATAGATCTAAAGAACTGTTAGAGTCTGCAGAAATTAGTTTTGTCAGAAAATGTTAAAATATCACTTAATTTGTCTGTATTTTTCAAAGCATTTTTGTCACATCTGTTTGCAGCATATGAATGGCTTCTATAAAGTTTTAAAATACAAACACAAGCCATTGAGTTGCCCAATAAAATAATTATTCATCAAGCGTTTCATAAAGTAATCTCATTCTACTAAAGCCATATTTTTCTTTTTGATGGTAGTTTTACATGCTGATAGTACACAAATGTCTTTCTTATTAATATATTGATAATTACTTAATAACTATTTATAAAAATACTTGGGATACAGTAATTACTAGTAATTAATACTATTAATTACTAGTAATTAAAGCACTTAATGCAGCCCAGCAGTGAAGATGCTTTTCAATATCACTCACTGCAGCACCTTGCAAATAAACATCTTCACATTCCCAGCAACAAAAAAATGATCAATGTGTAATCCACCAGAAATATTCAAAAGGTCCAAATGGCTTAAGAATAGGAGGTATTTCTCTAACTCTAATCTTTATTACCAATCAAAATGCCACTAAAATGAGTTATACTTACATTTACTATGCAAGACCTATAGCAGTTTTAATAATTCCATGTATCACAAAAAGGATATACTTACTGAAATACTCTGTCACCTTGACAATTGCAAGTGTGCCAGAGGATTTACACCGTGAGAAAACCTCAGCCAAATCCCTCACAACATGGGTAGATTTTAGCATATGTGCTTAACCGATTCTTATGCACAGAAAAAAGGGGTAGTGATTTATTGTAATAGACTTGCTTGATAGACTAGATAGGCTTAATTTGATATGCCTCTGTGCTCGTTTTCCCTGGGATAGAGTAAATTTTCTTCACAGTGGATAGCATGGAGCTCTGTTTTGGATTTGTGCTGAACACAGTGATGATATCATAGAGATGTCTTTATTGTTTTTGTTATTGCTGAGCAGGGCTTACACAGAGCCAAGGCCTTTTCTGCTTTCCATACTGCCACGCTGGTGAGGAGGCTGGGGGTGCATGGGGAACTGGGAGAAGACACACACAGCCGGGATAACTGCTCCCACCTGACCAAAGGGATATTCCAGACCATATGACATCATGCTCAGTATACAAAGTGGGGGGAGGAAGGGGGTATGTTTGGAGTGCTGCTGTTTTTCTTCCCAAGTAACTGTTACGTGTGATGAGGCCCTGCTCTCCTGGAGATGGCTGAACAGCTGCCTGCCCATGGGAAGCAGTGAATTAATTCCTTGGTTTGCTTTGCTTGTATGCACAGCTTTTGCTTTACCTATTAAACTGCCTTTATATCAACCCATGAGTTTTCTAGTTTTTACATTCCCAGTTCTCTCCCTGATCCCACTGGTAGGGGAGTGAGAGGAAGGCTGCATGGGGCTTGGTTGCTGTCTGGGGTTAAACCATGACAGCCTCCTATGACTTCTCTTAAATTCCCATAACATGGAGTATATACAAAATGTTCAATGGTACATAAAGATACTGGTTTACTGTCATCTTTAGGCATTCTCAGTTGTGTGGTTGTGTTCTTGATCTTGTCAGTGGTGTACCTAAATTATTTATTTGTGCATTTGCTATGCATCGTATATTTAATTGCTCTGTTATGATTAAAACAAATGCCAGACATGAAGGTTTATTACTGGAAGGTCAGTAACAAAAATACCTCTCATGGGTCTGTGTTCATGGCTTCTCAGGCTGCAGCTTTTTTTTTTTCTTTTCCTGTGCAGTCAAACACTGTGGAAAATTTCATTCCTGTGCTTTTAATATCATTTGGAAATGGAGCTTCTGTTACAAATTTGAAGTTAATTGCGGGGAAAGATAAGTTTGGAGCTAGAGACAAGTTGTGGTGCATACATCAGCCAGGAAAACAAGTTTCTGTTTGACAACAAAATTCAGTGTTATGAAACACTGGAACAAAACTAAGACAAAAAGCCCCACAGACATTTAATCTCCAAATGCTAAACAAGTCTCTAAAGGAGCCATCAAATCTAGCTATTAGCGAGCAGAATGTAACTTATCCAAAATCACTGTGTGTTCCCTGAGTCCCTTGTCACTTACCACATCTGCTCCTTACCTAAAGCTATCAATAAGCTGTAACACTCCACTACCACACCGAAGCCTCTAATTTAGGTATACAAATTATTAATCATCATTGTCATTTTCACTATGTATAGAATGATAGCTATCTGCTTCTTAGGTCAGTTCAGTGTAAGAGCAGGGAAGTTATGTGTTTTCATGCTTGCATAACCATGGGCTTTAGAAACAGGCTCCTCCTGTTAACTTACAGCTTGCAAAGTTCTGGTTGCAACACATCTCCTCACCAATGTTGTTCACCTTGAAAAGTCATCATAATAAACAAGCATCTCCTCTGGTTTGTTTCATAATCTGGAATTCATTGTTGACTCATTTCAGCTTCCCCTCACCGTAGTCTGCTGATTTTGCCATGTAATTACTGATTACACTGAGCCACCTTACCCACCTCTTTTGCATTGCTTGTTGCCTTGTTTGGAACCACAGCTCACTGAGGCTTTTAGATCTGCCTTCAGCCTCAGTGTGTGTATTTCAGCTTCCCCTTTTGCTGGCACCTAAATAGAATATTCAACAGTTAATTGTGTGTGAAAGCACATCCCTTCCATACAACTATTCACACTGACAGCCTGGAATTTCCCACCATATTTCTTGGTGTAAATTACATCAAATTATGTGAACTATGATTTTATTTCAGCTTAACTGAAAAATACCCTGTGAATCCCCATGAAGTCTAATCTGAATTGTGTGGATCAGAGCACACTGTGACTTTTTTTCAGATCATTTCCCTCTATGACTTGCTGATAAACAAAACTTTCAGTATCACTTATTCAAAATGCAAAGTACAGCAAATAAAGTAGTGCTCTCTTCATTGCCTTTTTATGTAAACAGGGTGGAAGATGTCAAGGTGATCAAGACAAGCAGATAACACCACAGGAAAAGCACATTCTTAGGGACCTAAGTAGGAGCGTGGCTTTCTATTCAAACTTAGGGAAAAGAACAGTGATGCTACAGTGGTGTGGAACTGTATTTTAAAGTTGGATAAGGCGTGTATGGAACACTGAGGACCCACAAGAAACAATGGTAGTCGTGGGGTTTCAGTGTTTTAGGGAGACGCGTTTATGATCAGCATCTCCCTTTTTGCTCCCATGCAGCCAAGCTGGTGATCAGTAACTTATGATGTAAAGTAAGAAGTTTTTAACTTTGCAACGAAGTAGCAGCAGGGGCGGGAGAGAGCACTTGCTATCCAAGCCCTTGACCAGGTGGTTCTCCAAGCAGGATGGAACCTGTGGTGCCTTCCCGACGGCCGGGCCGGCCTGGCGCGGGAGGGCCGCCGATGTGGCGGCAGCACCAACAGCGGGATGTGTCGACCCGGTAGCGGCGCCTGCCGCCCGACGGGTGCCCTCGGCACGGCTTGGTACCCTCTGCCGCAGAGCCGGGCGGCCCCGCCAGCATCCGGCATCCCGCACCCGCCCAGCAGGGAAGCGCCGCCTGCCCCAGCCCCGGCTCGGCACCCTGCACCCCGCATCTGCCCGGGCCGCCTCCGCCCCCGCACGGAGCCCAGCCTTCGGGGCGGGCCGGGCCGGGCCGGGCCGGGCCGGGCCGGGCCGGGTAGTGCCAGTCTTATGCCACGGCAGGCGGGCAGTGCGGGGCAGGCAGGAGCCGGCGGTGAGCGCAGGGGCATCGCGGGGGCATCGCGGGGCCGCGGCCCCGGCCCTGGCCCAGCGGGGCTATCGGGGGAGATGGGGTGGGGTGTCGGGCGGGCGGAGAGAGGGGAAGGGCCGGGGCAGGTGGGGAAGGGCCGAGGGGGCCGCAGCCGCGGGGAGATTGGAGTCCCCCTTGGGACACAGCCTGGCGGCGGGACGGGCCCAGCGGGTCGGTGGCGGGAGCTCCTTCTGAGCCTCGCCCTTCCCGTCCCAAACACCCCAAAGGAAGTGGTACGGTCTAACTCAGGGTGACAATCGAGGCTCCTAACTGCTAGGCTTTTGCCGGTGTCTGGCAATTTGCTCACAGATGCGAATGCGTGGTGTGATTTCGGCCGTACGGCACTGGAAAATACACACAGTGAGGGAATGTTCCGATTGACCGCCTCCCGAAACAGCAGGTCACGTTTCCCGCTAAGGAGGACACCTTCCTTGCCCTAAGGCTGATACCACACCAGTGTGTTCGGTACTTTTTTAGTCAGCTAGCATCACCTTGCTGTGAAAACAAAGTGCTCTGTAGGTATTGACTCAACATACCTGTATAAAATGTATGTCAGTAAACCTTTCTATAAAAGGAGATGCAAGCTGAGGACCCCAGGACAAAACAGAAGGTCAATAGGATCTAGCAGAAGATATTTGCTTTAATTCTACTATTAAGGAGCCAGTAGATTTCACAAAGCAAATCGTTAATAGTGTATTTTGTACCTGCACAAAAGAACAATGCAAAAGAAATGGCTGTTTGAAGTTCAAACCTCTTTTTTTAGTCAATATCTCAGTGTTCTAATGTATTTTATTTCTGGATTTTAATTACAGAGGAGTGGTGCTTGTACCTGAGAAATCATGTTCAACTTTAGATGCATTCGGAAGTTACTACAGTACCTGAAATTTTTCATTTATTTATTTCTTGAGAATCTCTTCTGTATATGTCCTCTACACAAAAAAAAATGTTATGCTGCTGAAATAGTTCTTATTACTGGTTCTGCAAATGGGATTGGAAAGCAGATTGCCTTAAAATTTGCTCCTTTGGGAGTAACTTTGGTTCTTTGGGACATCGATGACGAAGGTAACAAGGAAACATGCAGATTAGCCCAAGAAAAGGGAGCTAACCAGGTGTTTGTCTACCACTGTGACTGCAGCAGTAGGGAGGATGTCTATGAAAAGGCAGACAAGGTAAGATTTGACTTCTTCTGATTTTTCATCCTTCTTTTTAATAGTATACGCTACAGATTTTTTGTTTTGTTTTGTTTTAGAGACTGTTACTATTCACTAAAGATAAGAAATCATGTAGGGCAGTGACTTTCTCTTTTCAATAAGTCACTTCTAGATGGAACTTAAACTATATTCTCAATAAAGTAACTGGATTTAAGATGTTCTGTTGCAATTTATCCATTTTCAGTCTTCATTGTGAGACAGTAACTTCTTTTAGATTAAGAGTATGGTAAAACATGCATCAGAGGTTATATCCATATATTTGTTTAGGCTTTGAAATTTCTTCAAGATATCAAGAAAAAAAATTTAAAAACAAGAGAAAAATCAGTATATGTTGTAAAAGGGGAGTTCTTTCCTTTGCCCATTTGTTTAGAAAACCAGTCCTGTAAGAGTGAAGCAGGGTGTAATATTTTCAGAAATGTCATCAGGGTCTCCAGTCAAAATGATTATTCAGCTTCACTTTATTTTTTGGTCAATATAGCTGGGAAGTAAGGTAGAGAAGAGCTCTGTTTCAAATTAAACTCTTTTGCTGGGCTGGCTTATATTTTTTAAACTATTTTTATTTTTATTTTTATTATTGTCAGAGTCTAGAAATTGGATATTGACATTATAACTTTTTACTTGTCTTTAAACTGCCTGAAAATATTTCCCAGTATAGCCTCACTTATAATCCAGTTAGCCACTCTGCCATTTTATCCAAGGATAAATTCTTCTTCTGGTGTATAAGAACATACACTGTTCAAGTGTATGTATCTTATCAAGTGTATCTCTTATCTCTTATCTCTTATCAAGTGTATCTAAAAGATACACTGTTCAAGTGTATGTTCTTAGATACATGACTCGCAGGTGGCATCTTTGACATTCTGTGTCTGAAGGCGTACATCAGAGAAATTAGCTAAAATATTTCATTATGTGAATGTTGATAGAATGTTTCAAACAGCCTTGAAATGTAATATTAATTTTCTATGAAAATTGTCGGGGGGCTCTTTGTTTTGTGGTTGTTGCTTTTAATTTTAACTAAAACAAATTAATTCCTTCTGAGCATGACTATAAAAATTTGAAACATTTTTTTTCCTCAAGAAGTATTCCCAATGAAAAGTGCTTCTAAAAGGTAAGTTGGATTCAGGATCTGTAAGTATCTGAAACTGCAATTCTTATATTTGCAGTCAGCAAGGTGTTATTTTACCCACCCTTGTTAGCACTAGTTGTGACACAGACAGCTGACTGTGCACAGCAAAAAATTCCACTTGGGGCCATTGGTGCCAAATGTTAAAAACCATGGGTGGTAGCATAGTATTAGTTGGCAGTGGCGTATTTATTGCACCATAATAGCATGTAAGCACAGATGAGCAAGTTGTTGACTGCTCTGTCCCATGCTGACACAACACACAGTGTTTGAGGAGGATTATCTTTGCCAGTGGCTTTGTCAGTACAGATGATGTGATCCTGACACCTGTGTGAGACATTGATAATGACTGCAACAATTTTGGAGTAGCAATCACAGCAATTTCAGCATTCTTAATATCTGTTATCACTTCCAAGCAAGATGAAAACTCTGTCCGTGCAACTTGTGGTCAATACTTCATATATGACGTTTGATCTTTATTTGAAATGATACTATAAAAAAGCAGCAGTTCTTCTCATATCTAATTTTTTGCAAGTAAAAATAAAAACTTACCTTAGAATTTACCAAGATCAAATCTCTTTAAAAGATAACATTTTAAATTGACCTTAGGTTAAGCCCTGTTCCCATAAAGGCTATCTGCTTTTTGCAAAGACATGCACCAAAATGAGTAATTTAGGCTTATGTAGTTAATTTCTTTGTTGGACTTCATTGTCCATGCTGAATATTTTTAAATTATTTGTTTGCTCTTAGTTTAACACAGTCTCAAAAGGTTTGTTTTGTGCCCTCCAGTAATTTTCAATCTCCAAACACATTAACTGAATCAGCCTCAGGACTCCAGCCTGCAGAATTTGCTGTGCCCATACCAGCAAATGCTATAATGCAGGGCACAGACTGACCTGCCAACAGAAACTTGAAGAGCTGTTTAAAATTCAGAAATTGCTGTTAAGGTGTTAAATTATTGAACAATATCAACATCTTCATAAATATTTGCATGTATTGAACAGTCATGATGGAGCCAGAAATTTTCTTAGATCAAGAGTTTTTCATGTAGGGGCCTCCTCTACTCTTGGAAATACCTGCAACTTTTTGATTGGTAATATAAGAAGTCTTGAGCTTGGACACACAAGATAAGGCAACAGCAAAAAAGTTAAATTAATTGTTTTTATTTTATATACTCACTGCAGAAAAACCTAGGTATTTTCCAGTAATGAAAGCTTTCTTTCTAGGAAGCAAATCAGACCACCAAATTCCCTAAACAAGAGGGTTTTAAAATAAGCTGGTGAAGTGAAGAGCAACTAATTTTCAGGATCAGGCAGTGTCCACCTGGGAATTTTGAAGGAAATCCGATATGGATCTGATGGGCTGGAAATGTGGGAGGTGTGTTTTGCTACAACAGGTGATCAGGAGGAAAGAGTAGAAAATATGCCGGTTTTAAACTGCGCTTGAGAGGCCACAAACTACGATCTTTTCTTAGAGAAAATTGGTGGAAATCAGGAAAAAAGACAGGAATTAATAGACACCTGACAAAATGCATAATGTAGAACAATCAGCTTGACTTTTTGCAAATGGAAGCCAAGCTTACATGTATTTTTAGCAGTGAGTAAACAGGTCAAATGAAGAGAGGTTAAATAAAATGCTGCCATTGGTGAAGCTATGTTGCCAAGTGAAGAAAAAGAGGATCATCATATGGACTGGCACGGCAGTTAAAAGACATGACAGGGAAGAAAGCACAGATACATCCCACAAAATTGAGTATTCCTGCCATACTCTGTAGTGTCTAGATATGCATTTGTTTGTGCAGCTGGAATGGTGCTAATATCTGAGCCCTGTTTTTCTATGACAAGGATTAAACCTGACAGCTGAAGGAGTATCAAGCAAGTCTTCATTGAATGCTAAGGTTCCCTGAGAGAGACAAAGGAAGGTCCGATGTTGGGGTATCACATTGAAGTACCTGTTTCCAAATTGCCAGACAGAATCATGTGTGGGATTTTTATGCCTTTGTAGTCATACTATAATTTTTGAGACACCGGATAACCACTCACCTCTAGCACAGAAATCTCTGAGATGAGACTGATTCTTAATAATGTGAATAAGTCTTGGCCATCTGCTTTGATATAAATCCAAATCTTGGGACAAAATCTTGTTATAATAAACTGAAATCTTTTTATAATGAATGGAGCTAATGGTGATTTTGGCCTTCTTTCCAAGTGATGTTATCTATCTGTTTCATGGATGGTCCTTTTTTTACTCATAGGATTGGTATCCCCAGGAATCTGTGCTGAATTCTTTCCAGTTCAGTAGAAATTATATGGAAAAGGGGTTGAACAGGCTTGCCTGAGGAATGCAGTTTCTCACAATATCAAAAATAGGGGATGAGAAATGTTTCATTTGCAGTTAAAGCACGCTCATAGTGCACACTAACACTTTGTAACTTATTACCTTATGTTCCTGTGGAAGCCAAAAGTATTCCAGAGTTCAGGGAGCAATTAGACAAATTCAGGGACTGTGACACGGTGGAGAATCACTGGGAGATATATCAATTACTGCAAATATCACTAAACATTTTCATAAATGAAACACAAGTGGCAAGGATACTTTCTAAAACTTTACGTTTATATTTTTTTATTCAGGTTAGAAAAGAAGTTGGGGATGTTACTATTCTAATCAATAATGCTGGCATACTGATTGGGAAGAAGTTCTGTGACAATTCAGATGAGGATTTTGAAAAGACCTTAAGAATCAACTTCTTCCCTCACGTCTGGGTAAAGTTTTGTGTTGTTTTTTATTCTTTTCTGTGTGACCAAAAGGTAGAGTCAAGTGTTTGGGTGTGAAAATCACCATTGTGGTGTCTACCTCAAAACCCCAATTTGGGATAGGGATGTGAAGGGCCTTGACTGGGGGAGAATATGTTTTTATAATCATCCTGTAATTGGAAATATGCCAAATTGACAGTCTCCCCATTATGTTTCAGTAATATTAACACAAGCCTGCCTGAGCACTCTGGTAAATCAAAAGTTTGTGCAACTGTACCGTGAAACGTACCTGTAACAGCTGTGGTTGAAATTAGTGCTGGCATGATGGCATGTGACTTCCCTGTTTCCTGGCATTCGAAGGCTTTGTCTAAGGGACTTGTAGCATTCAGAGAGACACAACCATGACTTGGTGGTGGACTTGGTAGTGTTAGATTTACTGTTGGACTCAGTAATCTTAAAAGTCTTTTCCAGCCTGAGTCATTCCATTTCGATCATTTTTTGCTGCACATGTTGGTGTCAGTCTTCAGGCTGTGCTTTCATTCCTAGTCACCACCTGATTAAAGTACATAGAAAAGTAATCTGGATAGTAAGTATTACACTTGTTTTATTTTCTTACCTCTGAAGGAATTTGCTGTTATTTGGGCTCTCAGTTGGCCTTTAGGAGGTTTTGTTGTTCGGGAGTGTTTCTCTTGCCCCCTCTTGCATTTTTTGTTTATATGCCTGAGTGAACAGCTTGCATCAGGAAAGAGAATAGCACTGCAACTCGGTTGTTAAAAGGCGGTTCTCAGTGGAAGACCCTTGCAGATAAGAGTCCTCTAAGCATTCCTCAGCCACACTGCAGCATTCTTCCAAATACTTGAGGCAAAGAGACATGTCCCCCCTGACAGGTCTAAAGAAACACTGGGCAGGAGGATAGTGATATACTAGGCACTAACATTTGAAATCAAATAGGTCACCTCAGCTATTGAAAAAAAAAATTCTTATTGCTCGTCTCTTTTTTATCCAACCCTTCATAAAACACTAGCGTTCTCCTTAGTTAGTGTCACCCACAGTGGTGGTCTAGGGTGTTGCAGTTGTCCGGCAGATCAGTTTGCAAAAGAAAGGGCTCATAGGCAGCTGAACTTCCCTTAATGTGTTGACTTCTAGCTCCCTCTTGTGTACCAAACCTTAGGTAATAGTCTCAAATAGATTCAAATCATGAGGAACCAGGAGGCAGAGAAAATAGAAACTTTGCTGCTTTTAATAAGACGTTTTTAATGCTGCTAGATCATCAGATAGAGGGCAGTCACTCAAGGGAATGTTGTCTATCATTTAAAAAGTGTTACGGAGATAAAAGGTCAGTTGGGCTTCTTGTATAATGAAGCCCCAGAAAGCAAATCGGATTGTAAAGCCTAATTTTGAAATGCAACTTTTTTGTTATGTCTATTTATAAAGGGTTATTTTTAATATATATATATATTCTCTTAGACTTGCAAGGCTTTTCTTCCAGCCATGATGGCCTGTAACCGTGGGCACCTGGTTAGCATAACCAGTGGAAGCGGAATACTGGGATCCTACAGAATGACAGGTTAGTATTGTCAACTACCATTACAAATTAGATCTACATACTAATGACTTTTCTCTGAGACCTAATAAATGCTCAGCTTAAGCAGCCTATACTGACAGGAACCTGAGGATGCCAAAGGTGATGGTGTACCAATGAGTGTGACGGTGTCATTGTACCCAAGTGGCACCAGGAGCTCACTGCAGATTTTACTGTCTGATTACAGACTGTCTTATCTCCCCAGAATAAGGACAATACAGCTTGTGTGTGTGCAGTGAGGAGAAGCTCTGCATACAGGTTGTCTAACTCTTTCTCACACCAGGTTTTCTTCAGAGTCCTAAGACATGGGTTGTATCTGGAACTACATACTTAGCTGGGAAATGATTTTCAGGTCCAGAAGGCGTCTTGACAGAATTTTCAATAAAATTAATTTGAATAGAGTTTTAAGCTATTTGAAAGCTCAGTATTCTCAGCTGTTTCATTCAGGAGAGCAGTCTAATACAGTCCTGTCTATTTCATCAGTCTGGGCCTGTTGCCCAGTCTTTCCTCAAGCCTGTCTTACATGTTGATTGTATCTCTGAGGACACCCTATAAGAATGTGAACTTCAGTGTAATAAGTGTCTCTTGTTTCTTCTGCTGATTGATGGTGTTACTGTAGTGTTCATTTGCCTCCTGTTATCATTAGGTCATATTTGGTATTGATAATATAGGTTCCATTCAGGTTTCATCATGTAACTGTAAGACTTATGTGAGTGGATCTGTCCATCTGTGTTTTAACCTTTTACACCTTAGCTATTTATTTTTAGGCTGTATGGTTCCATCATTCACTGTGGGTGAATTCCTGAAGAATAGCAAACTATCTCTGATGCCAGTCTTTGAAGTCACTCTTTTAGCAAAATTGGATTTCATTGCATCTAATAACTATTTTCACAAACATTTGAAAAAACTTTAGGAAACCACATGTAAATCACTCTGTTAAAGTAGTTTCTTACAGTAGTAAAATTGTGGAATAATTTGGTTGGAAGCAATCTCTGAAGGTCATTTAGTCCATACACCCACATAAAAGCAGGCCCAACTTAGATCAGGTTGCACAGGGCTGTGTGAGGGCAAGTTTTGATTACCTCCAAGGATGGAGTTTTGTACATTCATCAGAAATAAAATTCTGACCAGATTCAGTCTTCCTGGGAAAACAAAACAAAAAGTTGCACGGTAAATCAGAAGTAATAGGCTAAAGCAGCATTTACAAGTAGGGCATTTATATTTTACCACTAGAAACAGTTCTTTCTGAAATGTAACCTGTGTTATTGAAGGGTGAAGACATTCTGAACTGAAAGAATGTCTGGTTTGTATATAAGTATCTGGAAATTTACATAAAATGTTGAATAAGCTCATCTTCCTATATCACTCTATAGTTCACTGAAAAGACTGCTCTGGAAAGGATTAATCTTATCCTCAGACAACTGTGCATTGACTATGGGAAGAGTCATTAACCTTTAGAGTTAACATCACCGATACTTAAAATACTTAAATACTAATTACATGGCTGCTAATTATAGAACTAAATAATATAATGGATTAAACATTATTGCAAGGAATTAAATTCTGTATATAGCATTTACCCTGGTGCTTTTGAGATTTTGAATATTTCTTCTTTCTTCACTTTTCAGATTATTCTGCAAGCAAGCAGGCAATTGTTGGACTGATGGAAGCCATAAATTCAGAACTGTATCATGCAGGAAAACGTGGCATTAAAACCACAATCGTTTGCCTTTATTTTGTTAATACTAAATTCAGTAAAGGTTTCCAAAGCGCGTAAGTAAAACAGACTGTGTACTAATTTGTATGTAAGAAATAACCACTACTCACAAGGTATACCATATTCAGTCTCTAGCTGGTTGATTTGATTTTCAATTCAGTATTTTTGCCCTGTTGGCACATAAAACTATGTCTCTTGATCTAAAGAAATGGAAGTCTTGCATACAGTTAATAACTGATGTGCGACAGGGACTGTGTAATAATACTCACAGTCAAGGAATGGCTTGGGATGCACAACAGTACTGAAGCCTTAAAGGGAGTGTTATTTGTCAGCAGAATGGACACTGCTGATGTTCTCTGCCCAAGTAATTTTGGCAGTGTGATTACAGTTACAGCTGTCAGGATACCCACGACCTGTCTTTATTAACTGTGCCCCATGATCTGTATTAGCAGGTACTGTCCTTCTCTGAAAGGGAATAGCTGTGCTGATAGTATCTGGTGGGTGACTACGGGTGCAGCGATTGGAGAGGCTGCAAGCACTGAATTAGCCATTATAGTAGCAGGGTACCAGTGATCTTGGTTTGTCAGTGCTCTGCTCCTGCTTCCGCCATTTATCATCCTGCAGTAGCATATGTCATGCAGAGCTCAGCCTTTCTCCTGGCTGCAGACAGACCTGGTTCTGATCTAGTTAGCTGTCATCTCAGCATCTACAGCAGAAAAAAAGGAGGTGTGCAGAAGGCAGAACTTTATGCATAGAAGAGAATAATACAGTATGGCTAAGCTTGGAAGTTTTCAAATGCTGCAATCACTGTGAGCATTCACTTCATTATGCTCTGCTTACTCTAAAGTCATTAAAATTCAAGGTGTTTTCAATTTATTCTGATCATAGCAGAAACAAAGAGGTTTGGAGATTCACTTTCAGGACCACTTGAGGGGAAGCAGGAAAATTCATAAATGAGTCTATTACATATGTGTTAGAATACACCTCAAAAGCAAAGTTTTATAATTCCATAACACCTTTTTCTTGTTTTGCAGAAAACCCCTTTTGCTTCCTGTTTATGATCCAGAGTATGTAGCCAGCAAGATCGTGAATGCAATTAAAAAGGAAAAGTTTTATCTAATCATGCCTCTAACTCTACGCTTCTTTGGTTTGAAAACGTAAGTATGTGACTTATCTTCTAGCATTGCCTTCTTTTTTTGCCATATGACTATAAAAGCAGCAGAAATGTTTAGTAAAAGCAGTCCTTTAGTTAATATTCCTGCAGTCAATCCAGTTATAGGTACACAATTTTGAAGAAATAGTGGTTTTAATTTTTTAGTAGTCTAGGTGAATAGCATTGCTCTGGCCCCTACTGTCTCTAATATATGTCTTAAGCTACAGTTGGGTATAGAAATGTCAAGAATTTTCGTGATATGGTACACTGGGAGTAATGCCTGGACTAGAACTCTCTGCTTCCAGTCACTGCCTCCACTGCTGTCTAGGCATTCACAAAATGGCTTAGTCTGTCATTTGTTTCCTCCACTTATAGCATGGGAGAAACACCAAATGTGTTATTGCCAGACATTAGAATTATTGAGCAAATATAATGGATTTATGATTTCTTTATTTAGAGAGCACATTTTTCTAAAAAAAATCCAAACCTAACTCGGCATTTGTCTCATCAGTTTCCTTCCTAGAAAAGCGTTACTATGCTTCGAATCATATGTCAAGTTCCCTGAGAGCATGGATAAAGCCTATGGTCAGAAGAAAAAGGATTGAAACAAAAATATTCTGAAGACTTCAAGTGCCATCTAATTGGATATTTTCAGTAAAAAAAATAATTTTAAATCATGTTTATTCTCTGGCAGACAATTTACTTATTTCATGATGGCAAGCCGCTTTTATCCGTGGTCTCAATAAAAGTCATTAAGACCAGGCAGGGATGTTTGACTTCATTTCATATTCTGAATTATCAACTGTCTTCAAATGAAACTACAACCTAGACATAATAAAGAACAAAAAACCTCCTAAAGAGCAGAAATTCAGGGATTA
>JAWWES010000081.1:112774572-112793500 GCA_035583135.1 Lophotriccus pileatus | reverse complement strand
AGCCTTCTTTTTGTCCTAGTGTTTTTATGTTTCCAGCTTTTTGCTTCTGGTTTGTTTGCTTTCTTGTTAGAGAATAAACCTCAGCGTTTTTCATGTGCAACTTTAAAATTATCTCAGAGACGCTGGCTGAGAATCTTCTTTGAAGCTTTTGTGTCATCCTTATTTCCCCTAGAAACAAAAATTAGAGCTTCAAATGTGATTGAAAAGCAGTTCGCTTTAAACTGCAACACAGTTGAAGCTATCCTAATGCTCTAGGTCACTGACACAGAAAGTAAAAAGAGGAACTTAGGTTACCTGGACAAAATGAGATATAAAGAATGCTTGGCTACTGACATGGCAGAAGGAGCAAGGAGGAAGGCCACAGAGGAAGGACAGGATTTCCTGCTTACATTTTGTTATTCCTTAGATGAGTAAATCTTCCAAAATCATATTTTATGGAATTTTTACATTTGGAAAAGGGGATTAAACAAACATGTCTATGACCTTTTCTAATTCAACATGGAAGTTGTTAACAACACTTATAATATGTCTGCAATAAATAGCTTGATGTGCCTTGGAACCTGCTTTACCTTAAGCTTTCTCATAAAACATATTACCTGCTTTGGCCAAAGATCAGAATTAGCTGCAGAAATTGAAGGTTTTTCCTTTGTCTGGCTGAAACTCAGAGTTTCCAAATGTACCAAGACAGAATAAAGAACTGGGAACTTCTGTTTTTCTCCTTTATGTTTAGTCAAATGTGTATCAGCAGCAGTGCCTGGTAATATTGTGATTTCAGGGGTGAAACCTTGTTCAGGTAACTAGGAATAAGGAGAGAGTTAGGTTCTCACAGATTCTCCAATTCACAGCCTTGCTGCTGCCTTCTGCCTGGGTGACACTACAAGGGTAAAGCTCTGCTTGTGGTATTCACCACAGCTACAGCACAAAGATCCAACACACTCTGCCTCCACTTGGCTCTTCTACTGCACTTTCTCACCAGGTTTGCTGGCTGGCACCTAAATGTTGCTAAAATCTAACAGTCAGATAATATTGCAGTGGTTACAAAAATTATAAAACCCGTTTTCAAACTCTCCTGACTATTAAATTAAGCCCATTTACAGGAGACAGATACTTCAAAGACTCTTATAAGGAATAATTGTCTCCAGATATATTTATTTCAGCATGTCATAGTCAGAAAGAACTAACCAATTTTCCTAAAACTTTAGGTCACAACAAGAACAATGAAAAGCAACAAAATAGAAAACTAAATGGAAAAATATTTTTAGCACCTGTGCCAAATCAATATGCAAACTCTCAGGTAATTTTTTCCCTGAAATATGCCTTTAAGCAAAGGACAGCAAAGAATTACTGACACAAGTCAGAGTTTTGGTAGAAAGAGCCAAAACTTTGGCAGAAAGGGGACTTATCCTGAGTAGATGTTGGCAGAATAAATTACTAGTTCTGTTTTATAGACAGGTATCTAAGGAAGGAATGGCATTGAAAGATACAAAAAGACATAGAACTCTTTATACCTCTTTCCTTTCCTGAAAAATCTCTCAGCATAAGTTCAGAGGATTCAGGCCACTCCTGAAGTATTCTGAGACCCAGAGCACAGTGGAGGCTGCTGGAGAGCTCAAGCCTGACCAGGTAACTCCTCCTGCCTCACACCAATGGTATTTTCCATCACCATTCACAAATGCCAGCACACAGCCACATTTCACCTCTTTACATTAGAACCTGTGAAATTGTTCAGAATTCCCCAGGTATTAGAAAAGATATCTATCATATATGTCACATCAAAAAATAGAGGGCTGGCTCCCACCTTTCCCTACTCACTGGAGGTGGGGCTACAAGGTACATGTGAGGCAACACTGCTCCTCACATGTCCACTTAATGGCTTATTCTTCACAGAATTTCTGGGTCTTTGGTGTGCCACAATGACAATCTTCCCACAGGAGACTCTGGTTCAAAAATCAAAAAGACTCCTAGCATTTCCCTTGGTTTTAAGATTTATTTAAAAATGTATTCTGCCATAAAACAAACAAATAAGCAAGCAAACTTCTTTAGCATTATTCAAATTATATTCAAATAGTCATTAATTTGTCCCAGTCACTTCTGAACTAGATAAGCCTTGGCCAGTGACAACCACCTGGAAAGCCCTGTTTAATTCAGCAGCTCCCAGTGCACTCTGGAACGTGCTGGAGACCACATCTGTGATACCAGTGCGCTCTTGCTTCCACATAAACATGGGCAGGAAAAAATCAGGAATTCGTAGTAATTTTGAGAAACATATCAGGAAGGTGTTGGATAACACTGTGTCTCCAAACAATGTAATGCTTGACGGAAATATTCTGTAAAAAAATAGCTAATTTACTAGTTAGACACATTTCCATTTAAGCAAAAAGTGTTCCTACAAGTCTAATAAATACCTAACTTACTGCTGGTCCACACTCTACTTTTCCCATCCTGAGGAAAAGGAACTAAGGAAGGAGTAGGTGACTCAGAAAAACGAAAAGTCTGTCTGAAGTTGGTTGCCACCATTCTTAGCACAAACAGGACAGGTGAAATAGTTGCTTGTGTTTGGAAACAAGGATGATTCCTCTGAAAAATACTGCTTCACAATACTGAGAAAGGCAGCAAAGCTGTCTTCCTTGCCAGTAAAATTCTCTGACTGGACCAAAAGCGGGCAAAATAAAGAAGGAGTTGGTCTTTTTTTTTTTTTAACCAAACAAGGTGAAGCAGATTTAATGAATAAAAGTTTAAATATTCCTACAGCATTTATTTCTAGATATCCTATTTTTCCTCCAAAAAAACCCAAAGAATAAACAATGTTAACCAACCTATTGTAGCCTTTCCTGGACTTCACTTCTTAATAACATGATGTTGTTTGCTTTGCTTGGGCATGAACATTTTACTTTTCATTACCAACTATCATAGAAGTGCTCTCTGGAGTTTAAATAGCAGAAGGAACTTTCCTGATGATGCTCATTTAAATTCAAAGTACATTACACAGAATTGTGGCACACTTTAAACTGAAGATCTAACCATGCAGCCCTTGCTTATTTAAGCTAAAATGTATTTGCTCACCTGAATGATCCTGCAGCAGTAAATAAGAGATCCATCTCATTTAATTTTGGTTATCTGGAGGTGAGGTGACAGACAGACCCAAGCTACTCATTTCATTACCTGCTTGCCTGATTGGTTTCTAATAGTAGCAATTTATTTCTACCACCAGATGAGGACGTTTGGATGGATTTCCTATCCTAAGACATCCATTCAGTTGTTTAAAAGTGGGGTAAAGGAATTCCAACCTATCAGTTCAAATATTTGAACATTTAATACGGATCACAAAACAGACAGGAAGGATATAGCTAATTTATATCCAAGTTTAAACTCATTTTTAAAATTACATATATACTAAACTATATATAATGCAAAAATATCACAATGGTGTTGATATGCTGGATTATTCCTTCTTTCTTCACTTCATAGATTATCAGTTACATACAACTAATAAATTTGTACTAATTGGCAAGCTGGGAACAATAGATTCTAAGTTGAGTACAGCAGGCAATTGAAACACCAGATGTCTTCCCTATGACTACTGAATTAGCTATAAGTGTTCAAATTAGTATTTTGGGTAACCAGTTATCTTCTGGTAAAATCTGCCTCACATCACTCATTCCCCATGAAGCTCAATACAGAACGAAAAATTTTTATGCTTTACAGGATGTTATCCTCAGAAATGCTACAGAGATTACAAGTGAGTAGTTCCCTTTTCTGAAACAGCTTTAGTGAATGTGGTCTTGGCTATAAGGATTACTTTCCCTTTATTATTCACAGCTTCAGAAAGGAAAACGTTATCAAAATACTGATGAAGATATGAATTCTTATTTTTGTAATCTCTTTATTATCAAGCAAATTGCTTGGGTACCTTATAAGATACAAGGTTAACTAGAAAAACTGGTTTTCACTTATGGAAACCAAGCTCCTATAGAATTCAAAATTAAGGTCCTTATAGGTATAGATAAAAAAGGTAGGCTTAAAAGTGAAGGACAACTAGGAACAGCAAAGAGTTGATTTCCAGAGTGGACTTGGGCTGCTCAGGGAACTCCAATTAAATCTGTGCTGGAGGCTGTGCTCATTTCATGCATTTGTTACTGATCTGGAATAGAGCGTGAAGTAACAAAGTCATCTAATAACAATAAGGATATTAAGGACACTTTAAGCATTTTTTCACTCCCTTCTTTATTTGTATCTCCAGTGCAGAGGTACTAGTTAGCTACCGGCTAAACTAAGGCAAATGAACTGTTCTGGTTTTTCTCCAGATGAAAATTGGTCAAAGTTTTCAGATTAGTTCGTGGAATGCATGACTCTGCAAGGGTGGTGGATAGCACTATGGCCAGAATATAGCAGAAAAGAGAAACTCAATGACCCATTATAACTTTGAAAGCAATTTAAATGTGATTAATCTGTCAGGAAGAGCTCGGGAAGCCCTCGTTGTGTACTGCCTCCATTTATAGTGTGATGTCACAACCCTGCAGAGCAGAGAGTTCAAATTTGCTGGTGGGTTGCTTCTGTCCCTGCATTGCTCATATTTCATTGCTGGAGTGATGGATCTCAGACACAAAGATCATAAACTCTGTCCTCACCTTATCTACCTGGCTACACACTGGAGAAGTTCAAACTAGAAATGTGGCTTTTATTGCCAGTAAGCCAGGGTATGATGATCAACAGGTCATCATGCATTTCAGTGACCTCCAGTTTTCTTGTGGGTAAGAGGTATGTAGGCAAGAAGGAGGAAACATATTATGGTCCCTGTGAGCCAAGAACTTGGAGAGGAAAGTGCCTAAACACTAAACTTCAGAGCACACCCTGGCATGATGGCATTGGCAGTAACTCCCATCACTCACACCTAGAATCATTTAGGTTGGAAAAAAACTTTGAGGTCATTGAGTCCAACTGTTAATCCAGCACTGCCACGTCCACCACTAAACCAAGTCCCAAAGAGCCACATCTACACATCTTTTAAACACTTCCAGGAATGGTGATTCCACCGCTCCTCTGGGAAGCCTGCTGCAATGCTTGCCAACTCTTTCTGTGAAGCAGTTTTTCCTAATTCTCCAGCCTAAACCTCCCCTGGCACAACTTCAGGACATTTCCTCTTTTCCCTGGTTTCTCTCCCATACAATACCATTCTCGCAGTGTCTTCCTTCAGCTCACCAGCTGCTCCTGCAGTTACGGAGGGCAGGAAAGGTCACAGCGCTGCCCGAATCTAAACCTGCCTTATTCCTGCTCCCGTTCCCAGCGGGGACGGCCGCGCACCAGCCCAACCAGGTGCCGCCCGTGCCCCGCTCCCCCGGCGCCGGCAGCGCTCCGCAGGCGGCGCGGGTCGCGGTGGGGATCCCGGTGGGGATCCCGGCGGGGATTCCAGCGGGAATCCTGGCGTGGTTCCCGGCACCCCTCGGTACCCGCCTCTCCCCGCCTGCTGTTGGGGGCGACCTGCCCTGTGCGCCTTCTCGCCCGGGCTGCCGCTCCAGCCCTCCCTGCCTTCAGCATCGGGGCTCGCTTCGTGTTACCGACCGACGCATTCCTAGTATATTCATGGCTATTTATTCCTATTATACTGGCATCTTCCACAAAAGGAACTTCACCTGTTAATGAAACACCATATAAGCACTTAATTTTTTTTTACCCTAAGATTCTTCATTCCCCGAAGGAAGAAGAGGGCTCATGCCGTGAGAGCAGAGGGCGGCTGGAGCGGGGCCGGAGCGGCCGCGGTCACAGCCCCCATGGGAACTTCGCTGGCGAGGGCGGAGCATCGGCAGCAGCGTCCTGCATCTGCAAAAGGCAATTTTACAGCCTCTTCACTCGCTCCTCGAATCCTGTGGGCAAAACTTGAAAGGCAGAGGGGTGCTTGTTCTTAACTTTTTACCTTTTCCCAGTGCCGGCGACGTGTATTTCCCGCGGGCACCGAGGCATGTGTTCTTATGGCGAAAGCATTCACCACTGGAAGTGACTGACGGGTCATTCTATCCCCTGCCTTCACAAGCCCCCAAAATGAGGAGTTAGCCTTTCAGTGACACAATAGAGTTGTACACCAAGAAAGAAATTTGAAGGAAACAGATTCACAAAACACTGTTATAAAACTGTATCTTGCAGCTGAGACATTCAAGATCTTGCCTGACTGTACTCTACCATATTAAGCTCTGTGCACACAAGAGTGCCCTCTACTGAAAAAAAAAAAAAAAAAAAAAAACTGTATGTTGAAAAAGGTATCTTGCTGTGAGTATTTCAAAGTTAAGAGAAATTGTCATGGTTTTGAGATGCAACTACATTTTTTGCTTTTTCTAGAAAACTGTCTTATGTACCAGAAAATCCATGTGCACCTTCTAAAACATCCTGGAGTTATTCATAAGCCAGGGGCACTTCTTGCATTCCTTCTTTAAGGTTTTTGACAAAATAACTTAATAATTACAAGCCTCACAATAAGAAAAGACAGGGCACAAGAGTGAAACTGTCGGAGCAAATTGTTATAAAAGTGCAGTAAGATATTTAAAAAGAGATGTGCAGAAGACTGCTGAATCCAGAATATTAGACATGGGACACATTTGGAAACCCTTAATAACGTGAAAAAACAGAAGCCAAAGATGTTGCTCGGTGTTTATAGGGGAAAGAGAAGGATGAATGCAAAAAAAATGCTGAAGAGTCGGTGATGAAGAGCCACAGCTCCCTGCACATTGGCTATGCTAAGAGTAATGAAGACACAGTTATGAGCACAAAATAGAAATAGTGTCCTCCAGGCTGTGATAAAGAGGCAAATAAATCACTGGTCTAATTTACAATGAAAAGTCACACATTTGTGGTCTACTGCAGGAGGCATTTGCTATCATTCTCATTCCAATTAAGGTTTCCTTTGGCATTATGCAGCTGAGATGTCCTGAATGGAGGTTTTCACTTGCTGTAAACATGAGGACACACAGGAGGTACAGCAGAGTCAAAAAATAGTGATGTCCCTGTGGTCTAGGTCTAGCACTCGTGAGGGCTTATTTCTTCCTTCTCAGGAAGCAGATGAAATTTCCTGTAGAGAAAAGCTACTCAGCAAATATCCTCAGAAACAAACAAACAAAAAAGTATGTCCTTGTGCATACACACAGTGTAAAAACCATAGGGACTCCTGTGCACCTACCTGAGGTTGTCAGATACAGTGACATGAAGACAGTCATCCACAGGTTCTGTCACTCACTGGCTCTGCAAAGCCTGCACAGGATTTGGATATGTTTTACTGGCATATCCAAACCAAAGTGACCATGTAGATAACCTGTAGGTCTCTTGCTACAAGGCTACATATTTTTGTGATAAAATCTTTGTATGCTCCCTATGTGCTTCCACCTTGAAAAACAAATGCTTTCTCCCAATCAAATTAAGATTCAGTTTGAACACCCCATCAAACGACAAATTCTTCAGGCTTTTGCTTCCGTTTCCACTGAAAGGCAAAAGTATTTCATGCTATGTTGTAGCTCCTAATGTGTAACATAGCCCAGGAAAGAAAAAATTACTTTCCCAGGAACTCTGGTATCCTTTTTACTTACCTAGACAGATGATGTTCCAGGAAGTGTTGCTGTGGTCTGGGTGTCATCAGACTGTCCCAGCAGTACAGCTCATCAGCCATGATCTTCCACTTTTAACACCTTGTAGTTAATGAATTTGCTGAGAACAGTAATCAGAATTGAAGGCGGTGAAAAGACTGAAGAAGAAAACAAGACTGAAGGCGGGTACAGTACGTAGCCTGAAGTACCGCTGAGATTTTGAGCCCTCTTTGTGCATGTGAGTGTGCAAATTATGTCTGCCTTCCCAGAACAGTGTCTATACCACTGCAGGGCACTGCAGTTGCCTTCAACTGGCCTGGATTAGGCATGCATTTACAGGTGCAGAACCCCAAATATTTGTACATAGCATGAGTTGGTAAACATTTGAACAACTCAGTTACCGTGGGAAAAATCCTATAAACTTCACCAGGCTCTGGAAGAAGTGTTATTTATTCATTGTTAAAATCTCACCATGTCTGCAGCTGTTCTTACATATTTTATCGAGAGGCAACTCTGTGAGACTGGAGAATCAATACTGAAATAATTTGCTTTAAAATAAGGAAAGCTGAATGCGAAACCTTACACTTTTTTGAAATCCCTGTTTCTTATTTTATCAGGTGCACATTTTCATGTTCTACTTTGGACTTAGAGTACACCATGGGAAAGATCAAGCTTGAAGCTCAAGTGGAAAAATGCAAGCAGGCTCTTACTTAAGCACTTAAGTACATGTCTTTCCTCTTCACAATCTCTTTCTTCTCTGCCAAATATTGATTAGCAAATATCCATTACTACAAACCTTCTAAAAATGTGCAATTAGATAGACAATCAAGCTCATGGTCTGTTCCAATCTGAGTCACAAGGAAGAAGTGTTTTCACATCCTGTGCTTTAGCTGAATTGGATTCCTATAGAGACACATGCTTTATATATATTTTTCCAGTCCCATGCATGCATATATTTAGTCTGAGAATTTCCATGAGTCTCAAGCACAATGCTCTGGCAAAATGCCTTCTGAGGGAGGAATTCTCCATCTTTAAAGCCTCTCTTGCTGACGGTTTTCTCAACTACAGAGCATGATTTAAGTAAGGTCCTTCCCCATCTGCAGCCCGCGGCCAGCCAGATCATGAAGAATGGTGTCAGAAATGTAAATGCAAGATTATCTGATTTGTTACTAAAGGAGATGGTATTATAGTAATAGCCAAATAGCATGTTGCAATAACTGCAAAAAATATGTTTGTGAGACAAACGTATATTTTCAGCGTTAGCTAGAAATGTCTCCTCAGTTGGGCACCTCCAAAAGTGATGCTCATACCTCTCATTTACCTCACAATCTTTCATTGAGTGAAATCTTCAATTTGTTGAAGATTCACATGATGAAAGAGAAATGACTGAAAGAAAATGGCTCTGAAGATCTTAAATGCCAACAATTTAGCAATTTATATTATTGCCTCTACCCTGTGCTCTTGGTCATATGAATTCTTCTACTTTTGTTGCCTCCTGAGCAACTTTGTAAGTATAAAATGAAAAAACAGCAGAGAAATAAAAAAATACTGTGGACCATGACTTGACCACATTCATTTTAGACTGGTTTACTGAGGATGAGGAAGAAGAATGTGACTTCCACAGTTTCATGGGCTAACACGAAGCCTGTATTTGTCACCTCAATTTTGCACTAAGGAAAACAATAACATTTATTTTTAATTACTTTAGGATTTTCTACCAGCTAGATAACATCACCGTTCAGAAAAGGAAGGACTGAAAGTAGAGAGATTTAAAATATTGGTAATGTAAACTTCTTCTCTAGTCATTAGCAGAATTAATGAATTACTTAGGTTTAGTCCTTGTTTGGGTAATATTTTCTGTGTGATAGTGAAGATTTTTCAGGATCTTATTCTGAATGTCTCTTTAAGCAAAATGATGTTGTGAAAATTCCTCTTTATTCTTTCACAAATACAGTTCTGTTCTTTTCTTTAAAAAAAACCACATAACTCACATTGAGTTTCACACTAAATGTATCTGGATATTTAGCTCTTTATTATACAGTGGTAAAAGAAAAATAAATCATTTTAGTATAAATTTACACATTGCATCTAAAACAGGAAAATAAGTACTTTCACATGAGATTATTTTTAATTAATTTATGTGTAAACTCTGTAAACTGTGCTTTATGTATCAGTAAACAGTTGGGTATTTGTTGTTTGTAATTTCTAACCTTTTGTTTGATGACATGTGGGGCTGTGGAGGATGTTAAATAACTGCCTTCAAACAATAGGCTATGAAAATATTTGAATGCAAACAAGATTATAATTAAATGGGGACTCAATTTTGGGGGTTTTTTTAAAGGAATATTCTATTATGGAGCAGGTCTAATTTTTTTCCTCTCTAGAAACTAGTTTTCTCAATGGATTTAAATGTAAAATAAATTTTAAAACCCCCCACATCCTAAAAAATAAACTATTGCCTTGAAGTTCCCTCCTTTAATCATAATTTTTATTTATTTTTATTTTCTAAAAATGTCTTTGTTTTTCTAATTACTTGTAATTTCTCAAATTACAGTGTAATAAAAATGAAATTCCTTGTATTATGACATTCAGCTGGAAATTCCCTATCACTGTGTGCAGATATGTACACATTTATGCACTGGGTCAAATAAAATGCACACTGATTTCACATTTAAATGCAGAGAATGATAATTTCTGTCACAGAGTATCCTAGATGCATAAAAGTAAGGAAGGATTCAGTGGTGATTCTGGAATTACTAGGAGTCTAAAAAAACAACAACAACAAAAAAAGCTTCAGTTAACAGTGGCTAGACTTGATTTTTGGGTTTGGTTTTTTTTTGGGGGGGGGGAAATGTGGCATCAGTTATAATTCTTGTTTTCAAGGCACTGTGTGCAGTGGTCAAAATTACCTAGGACCAGTAAAAAAAGTGTCTCTGTAGAGGGATAAAGTTCATATTTATTTATGTATTATGGAAATTGAGATGGAAATTCATTTACTCTCATGTCTTCCATGAATTTTTTACAGGAATCTCTGTTACAGGGTTGTCCAAGATGCTGGTTCCACAGCAAATATTTCTTTTGAGTGCACATAACTCTATTTGTCACTAAAATGCCTTACAACTAAAGACTTAAGTATTTTTAGGTTTCTGCTGAACTTTCAAGAGGTAGATGGAAGAAGATGAATTCTTGTGAAGGTAGAAGACAAATATAGGGGCACTATCTTCATTTAGTTTTATTGCTTTATTACTATTTGGTTTTTCACTTTCCTACCTGTATGATAATCACTTTTTTAATTTGTATGTTCATGTGTTTGTTAAGAGCTCTTGTAATAGATAAGAAATCTTTAGGCTTGACAAAAATTTGGCAGCTGGTAGAGGCAGTAAAAGGTGGAATTCAATGGATAAAGAGTTTGGGGATGAGCACAGGGAACTAGGGTTGTTTTTGCAGGGTTTGGATCCCAATTATAAAAACTTCAACAAGAGAAAAATGTTGAGTTTGCGTGTTATGTCCCTATGACAGCATGACAAATGTTCAAATAGCAGAAACAAATGCATTTGAAGGAGAGGGTTTCTCAACACCGTTTACCTGTTCAAAGAAGCAAGTATCAAGATTGCATCAGAGACAGCATGGGAACTAAGCTCTGAATAACTCTCTGCCTCACTTACTAGCATGGCGTTGGAGCGTCATTCCAAAGTACATTAAGCAGCATGACTTCCTCCTTGCTGCATGCTGTTTGTTCTTTCATTTTCTTCCCAAGGGAAGATGCTTGGTCAGTGAAGTCTCGTCTGTTTGGTAGAGTTGGTTTTATTATAAACAGTTATGTTGCTTCAGCGTTTTTGCTAGAGAAGGTCCAATAAATGTGTCTCAAACTTTGAATGGAAGGTCAGGTTTGTGACTGTCCTTATACCCCAGGATATTAATTTCACAGACTCAGAGTGGTCTCCAAGAACATTCTGTCTCCTAGACAGACAACTTTTATGACAGCATTTACCCCTACTGAGGTGGAGAAAGGAAGCAAAGAGAATGGTCTGCATGGAGAGATGAGTGCAGTTGTCAACACTAAGCTCTAGATGTTTTTTGTCCATTTTGGAAAACCCTGCTGTGATGAGAAGAACCATATCTTGCTTTTGACTTCTTTGTGGGAAGAGATTGTAGACAGCTGAAGACAGGTCTGATGATACACTCAAAATAAACAGCATGGCTGAGGGCTTTTTATTCTAGGTGAATTATTTTAAGTGCTGAAAGCCTGGTGACCAAATACATCAGACTCTTGTAGTCCAGCCAGGAAGCAAGTGAAGCATGAATAACTGAGTAACATGTCATCGTCTGCGAGCATGGGATGGGGTCTTCTGGCCAATCAAAGCTTATAGAAGCATTACTCATGGGTAATGCTATGTCCAAACTTAGCACAATCAAGGAATGCAAAAAGAATTCTAAATTATAGATTCAGTTGATCAATTACAGATGTGGAGTGACTAACTCCAAGTAGACTGTATTTTGCACTCCTCAGAATGGCTTTCCTCACATCATGATTCTTGCATGGTTTCTGTTTCACACAGATGTTTTTGATCCTTGGGCTAACTTTGTCCAAGTACAGAGCCAACAAGGCAGAAACAGCAGCATGGTTGCATGGAGTAACTAAGAGAGCAGCATCTCATATACCTTTTTCTAGTACTTGAGTCCATGTCACCTGATCAGTTTCACTTGATGATAAAAAAGACCCAAGACAGATTGTTCTTGAACAGTATATGTGTGCAGCCCAATAATATCCAGCAACTATTCATCACTGCAAGCCTTCAGAAAAGACTCAACACAACTTAATACATTTCCCAGCTCATTCTCTTTTAGAGGAAACAACTAATTTTCATGGCTGACCATCTCAAATGCTGTGGAAGGACATGGGAGGGTGTGCACATGCTAATTCTCTCTTAGTCCTTTCTTTTCATCTTAGTGACATTTAGCCACTCAAGCTCAGTGGCTCTGTAGGTCAGTAGCCAGGCCTGAGGTCAAGTAATCCCATTTCTTCTGCAGAGTAAGTGCTTGCTTATGGGAACTCAATGAGACCTGACACACCATCCACACCTGAGCTCTGTACTGACTGACATTTCACTTTCTTTGGTAATTGATCATAATGAAGATTGAAAATTTAGTTGTTAAATGCAACGAGTCTGTCAGTACTTTTTTTCTCCAATTCTTTTTTTAGCCATGACAGTCCTCTCCTTCCTTATTCGCTGCACAGAACAAATTAGTGCTTGGCCACAACAGATTTTCTGTAGTATTGCTTTATATTTTGCACATCTCCACTGCAATGGAACAGAAAAAAGGAATAATATCTCTTTAATAATGAGTAGCTGCCTCTACATAAGTACTCAGGAATTTTTTGACCAACAATATTTCTTGACTGAGAAAACGGTGGATAGTAGATGTGCGATGCTGTGCTTTACAAATGTATACATTGCTGCAATTCTGTCAGAAGACCATTAAAGCAGTGCAAACAAATCAAATAAATTATATATTCCAGAATTATTTTTTTCTGCATGGTTTCAGGTGTCTGTTTCCATTCATATCATTCAATATATCTCTACCTATGCTAATTGGTGGCAGTTATCTCTTTCCTGCAAATGACTGATTTGAGAAACACAGAATAAAGACAGAATCTAATATACTATAGGAAAACTACTAGATTGCCTCACAGATCTGTTCTTCTTTCAAGGAATCAAGAAGCCTACAGACAAGGGAGAAACAGTTAACATAGTCTATACAGATTCAAAAAGACATTTGACAAGATTTAAAAAAAATTACACTGACAAGAGCTAGCAGGAAAAGCCCTTGCGCCATTACAGTTGTTCCAAAAAAAATAGGAGTAAATGCCAGCTGCCACAAACTGTATGGTGCTCAGATCCAAAGTGTTCATCATATCCGAAACAACCACAAAAAGGTGTGACTCAGAAGGAGACATGGTGTGCTGGTGATGCGGTTATACAGCATCATGAGGCCTGAAAATGAACCACAGAAGAGCCTCAGGAGATTGAGTGACTAAGTACAAAAACAGCAGAGAAAATCACTTTTATGTAAACAAATGTAAAATGACACATGAAAACACAGCCCTAACTTTGCAAACAAATCTAGTTATGACCCCAAATTGACTATTACTACTGGAAAGTGAGATTTTTAAGGATATAATAGGTAGTTACATAAAAGTATCAACACAAACATCAAATACCAAAATCGTTGAATAATGATTTAAAAAAAAAACTCTGGGAAATGTTATTAATTATTTGGATATTAATAGTGGGAAAAAAAAATAAAACAATGTCATTATGCCACGGGATAAAATCAATTATATGTATTATGAATACCAAGACCATGACTGAAAGGGCATAGCAGAAATGAAAAAGTAGAGAAAAACCTAGCAAGGATAATTTTGAACCACATAATGGCCTTCCTATAACATAGAGATAAAATAGATTAGGATTAACCCTCTGATGAGGAGACAGATGAGAATACAGGAGGTCAAGAAATCAAGGGTGGTATGAAGAAGGTGAATGGAAAATCTGTTCTAAAACATCTGGGAGACATCAAATGGTACCAGTAAAAAAATACATGTAGATACAAATATGTATTTCATTAGAGCTTCCTTTCATGGGATTAACAGCTTCAAGCTCTTAAATAATCTTAGACACTAGATGAGCAGTATTATGGTACTTGAATCTACTTGCAATATTTCAATGTTTGCCACTGACTAAATCTTCTTTATTCTAGTGAGACACCTGAGAAATCACACTATCTTGTTTTACTCCTCACAGATATATATATACATACATTTTTTGACATTTTTATGTTGCAACAAATAATAAGTAGGATACCAAGTCACTGAGGTCTACAAACCTAAATTCTCCTTCCCTCAAAAATGGGTTGACCTCGAGAACCATCCCTGGCCTGTACTCTTCTCAAAACCATGGACACACACTGTTCAGGAGAGTGCTGACTGATAAGGACAAAACCCACTAATAATGCCATAGCAGAGGCAGGCACAGGAGACTGTTCAGGCTCTGATGCTCATTTCTTTACTAATACAGATGCAGATGCTGATAGATGAAGACAAAAACCAAGAGTATGATGCATCTTCTCACAGTCCCAGGGGAGACAGGGAAGGCTGTGGTGACTGATCACTTCCTTCTTGTGACTCATGAACTGTGACTTGTGCTGCAGAACTGTTTAAAAAACAGTGTAGAGGTGCTTTCTATTCTTCTTAAGGAGCACACACCCCCAAGTAACCTGAGAAGAGGACTTTAGGAGCTTCATAGATATTTTGGTTTAAGTTTGTGCCATGTAGACATCTATCTACAGCCAAAAATGATAGCAGAGATTCTTTGTAACCATTGTACAATCCAAAGCTGTGTGAATGATGTCACTGTGTTTGGAATAATTCCTAAATCACATGAAAAATACTCATGGGCTGTACTAAGCACGGTTGAACTTTGCCAGCTTTCATTTCAGGCAGGCAGAATTTTCTTTTTCACAAGATTTATCACAGAATCACAAGCACATCGACTGGAAGGCATATCTGGGTATTTCTCACCCAATTTTCCACTCAGCACTACATGGTCAACCAGGGCTTTTGAAAATTGGAAGGAGATTCCTCCGTCTCCCTGGAGTCACTCTCGAGTGCTCCACTATCAGTGTAATAAAGAAGGTTTTTCTAGTGTCCCTCCTGAACTTCCTAGACCACAGTCTTTTGGTTATTGCATCTTACTATTAGATGAGGAAAATAACTTGCCACAACCTGATGGCAGTGCTCCTCACAGTGTAGCCCACTATGCAATTCGCTTTACTGTCCACCAGAACACAGTCTTGGTTCAAATTTGACTCCTCTTTGTCCCCTGTAACACCCACGTCATTTGCAACAGGACTGCTACTCAACCTGTAAGTATCCCTTTTCTGACAGAGGAGCACGTCTTTTTGTCTATAAAAACGGACAGGTTGCTTTTTCCACCACATATTCAAACAGTGAATGGGATTCAGCAATGATCTTTAGCAGATCAGAATCTACTAATTTTATTTTATTGGGAAGATGTGATCAATCACATATTCTTTTAGGCCACATACACATTTGTATCAGAGTGTATGGAAAGATAGAATAACATCAGATATATTTAACAGTATTATTTCTATTACTTCTATTCTGGTGGTCCAGTAAGTGTTTTATGATTATTAAACTCATTATAAACTAATGAGAATTAATTACAATTTAGTTTTGCATAGGATTCATATTATAAGTGCATAACCTGTTTTGGAATGGGTTTCTGCAGTTTACGCATAAAAGTTGGCTTAATAAATACTAGTTTTATGAAAAAAATATTTATGCTAAAATAGCATGAGGAAAAAGAGTAATTCTATAATAAAAGTTTACTTTTGTTAAGTACATTTAGGAAAGGTTACATCAGGGAAAAGCTTTTGATTCCATTAACGCACTATTTCTTTGTAAACTGACTGTATATCTGGGCCAACAAATTACAGGCGAGAGCAAAACCTATTAGACAAAAAAAATTATTTCATGGAAAGGCTTCATATTTGACATCATGCAAATGCTATATTTCTGCAAATTACCTCTCAACTAAAACATGAGTATTTTTGATCTACAATGAAACAAATACAAACATTGAAAGAAGAAAATTGCTATGACTGGAATTCTTAACTATAACAGTAATTTAAGATATTTTAGATGGTAGAGACCTTCTTGCATAAGTGTCTGCATTATTTTGATTCAATACTACTTGCTGCTTCAAAGTGTAGTTCCCAGATTTTCCATGGAATATATTAATCTAGCTCTACTACTGCCCTTTTAAAGACTAAATTTACCACGTAAGGTGCATGAAGTGTGGTATTCTCCAGTGCTCAAGCATTGTACAAATTTCTAGTCTCATTATGAGAGATCGGATAGTTGTTCCCCGACATGACAATGTGTTCTTCATCTAATTCAGGAAGATAAAAGCCACTCATCAAGACTGTGAGTGTATTTGGTTATACAGGAAATATAGTTTATATTTTATAGTTTATATTATAGTTTATATATATATATGGTTATAAGGAAAAATAGTGCATGAAAGATCAGCAGCATACTGAAGCTATGAAAAAATTGAATACATCCCTGCAATTCAGAAGCCAAGTTTACTGAACATAAATCTTCAGTGAAATGCCTGGAAAACCACACAGCAGATTTTCAGCCTTGACAGTGCTTTTCCCAATTCTGATGTTTCAGCATCAGCAAGCACAGGACACCGCTCAGGTGCTCTGAATGAAAAATGGAGCTTCTCCGTATTATTTGTCCAGATAGCATGTGTTATGATCAGACTTTTCCCAACAATATAGCCATGTCTGTAACATTCCTGTGTTGTTCTATTTTGATTGTTAAATAAGCTCTTGAGCTCTGCTTTCTCCACTCCTATTTAGTTATGGAACAACCAGAAGCAGAAATCATGACAACTGAGGACAAAACTGCCCAAATTCTTGCTGAATAGAGGTAGTCTCTTGCCCTGTCTTACTGGATGGAAAGTCCTCCTACTGAAGTGAGTTTTTCATGTCTGACTGAGCTGTGCATATAGGCTGAAAGAGGGGATGCACTGTGCTCCCTCCAGTGCCATTGCTTGGGGCAATCACACCAGTAGGCCTCAGTCATCCCAGTCACGAAGGCTGGAATTTCTTATTTTCCACTCAGTTCAGTTCTATTTCTCTTCTAAATTCTATGACTCAGTTTGTCTTGATGTATTAAGCAATGACTAAATAAGAGTTCTTCTTACAGTCCCTCGAAGGGGCAGCCTGGAAGCTAACCTTTTCATCCCACTCAAAACCATTTCTCTCAGAGGAGCCAAACCCCACACAGCATTGCCTGCTCCTGTTTCACCCTCTGACACACCAGAGCCCGTCTGTGACATGTTTACAGCAGAGCACCACAACATCTTTCCTATGCCATGCTCCTGCCAGCTGCACAAGGGCTCGTAGAGCACGACTGGGGCCACAGCATTGCTCTTGCCACCAGTGGGGGATCATTATCAGGACCCCATGTGGAACTTGCTTCCTCCTGCAGCCTATAGCACTACCCACAACACATTAGTGTCTGAATCAGCTCAATGTCACCTTCCACACTGAAACGAAGGAGAATCTTCCACTGCCAAATCCTTGATATTTTACTCCTGATTCCTTTAAAATCTGGTATTACCATAGCACATTTATGATAATTAATTGCTACAGACTGTATTGATACAGGTGGTAGAATTAAGAGTTTTCTGCTTAGATTATGTTTCACTGTGAATTTTGCACTGAAATCAGTGGCCAGATTCCTATACATTCTTTAGTCATTCACATGTTTCCATACCAACAGGCTGTGGAAAAGAAAAGGAATGAAGAAGCGTGTAAAAGACAGATATCTTCTGGTGATGGCATTCCATCTTCCCAAACCAGTTTATTTCTTAGACAGGATTTTGCAGGTCAAGTGGCAGAAAAGTGGCAGAACCTTCAGCTCATATAAATCTTTCAGTTTTACCACCAGGCTACACTTATATAAAGCCCTGCTCAAGGTGGTGCTGAAAGTGTGTTATACTTGTTCATATTCCCCTGACTCTGCACAGACATTTATAAGGTGCAAAGACTTTTCTGGACTGATGAATTTGCTCACAAACAGTGGTATCTTAAAGCCAAGGAATAAACACTAGACTTGAAAAACAAACTTCATTTTAACAGAATTAGATAAGAGGCTTTCCTATGCCTTTTTACAAAGTCTAAGAAGCACTAGCAGAACAATTTTATTGCTAGGTTCTTCTCAGAGCAACTTTGCTTTACAGTGCCATTAACAAGTCCAGATACTAAGTTCACTAAAAAGAATAAGCTAAAAGGAATAACTTGAGTATATAATGGTCAGTCACAGTGTCCAATATCACACTTTAAAAGATAAAAACGCACTTTTCCCGCCATACCATTGTAGACATACTGTACTATTTGGTTTGAACGGGATGAGTTTAAAGCACCAGAATTAACTGTTTTATGAGTGGTCCTCTACATTCCTTTACTACAACTTACTTTGATTTTACAAAGGAGAAAAACAAAGATAGGCTTTCCAGCTAGGATAGCAGAATTCAGATGAAAGGAAGAAAGCAAGCAAGAAAAGCAAGCAAGAAAGCAAGCAAGGAAGCAAGCAAGAAAGAAAGCAAGAAAGCAAGAAAGTAAGCAGGAAAGCAAGAAAGCAAGAAAACAAGAGAGAAAGAGAGAAAGAGAGAAAGAGAGAAAGAGAGAAAGAAAGAAAGAAAGAAAGAAAGAAAGAAACAAAGAAAGAAAGAAAGAAAGAAAGAAAGAAAGAAAGAAAGAAA
>JAWWES010000081.1:112754087-112773184 GCA_035583135.1 Lophotriccus pileatus | reverse complement strand
AAGAAAGAAAGAAAGAAAGAAAGAAAGAAAGAAAGAAAGAAAGAAAGAAAGAAAGAAAAAGAAAGAAAGAAAGAAAGGCCACCCCATTACAAGTTTTGTTTCTTTTTCTGAAACTTCTTAAAGAGTTTAAAAAAATTCTCAGCTTCCAAAACATAAGATTTTTTTTTCTTCCTCGAGGTTTTTCGGTTGGTCCACTCCTCCTCTATATTTTTTGTTTTGTTGTTGCTGTTGTTGGTTGGTTGGTTGGTTGGTTGGTTTTATTTTTAAGAGGAAGATAGTGCTCTTATTTTGTTTTGGACTCTCGCCAACTGACTCTCCGGTTTTCCTACCATTTATTCTGCAAATTCATCAGTACCCAGTAGGTGGCCTCATCGTATAATCTATTTCGTTACTCTTCTTTCAATGATTCTTTTTCATTGCAACAATTTTATCTTAGTTGGAATCTCCTGGGTTTTATCGCTTATTTTCCTGGGGGCTTAGAGAAACATTTTCTTTAGAGCATGTGAATATCATCCAGGTCCAAACAGACATACTTCTATGGGCTAAAAAACACAGCAGATCCTTGGAGTCTTCAGCTCTGGATCTTTCAAAGAACTGTAGCTGACTCCAGTGGTTCTCCCACATCTCCACCTTCAAAACATAATTGACTTCTGGGAATCAGTCAGCCCCCGCTTATGAACAAGGGTGTCACCTACATTCATTATCCTGTGGGAATGCCCTTTCAGATAAAGAGAGGGAGGTTCTTTTGATATGGAAAGTGTAAACTGAATTCTTCACTGATGGAAGATCTTAATTATCTTATTTATTGTTCTTGTGGGAAACACTTCTTGGTTTCTCGGTAAGCAAGACTACCTACAGCTGGGATCATTGTCACAAAGTATTGTCAGCTTTTTATATTTTCAAGGACCAAAACAAACTAAATGCAAGTATTTAAGACATGTACAAAGTCATGTATCTACCCATTAGCACAAAGTAAGAAATACTTATCTCTGCCACTTAGTGGAGTCACTTCTATTACATGTAATCTTGATGAGACTCCATATTAATTCTACCTTGCCAAACATCATGTAATAAATCCTGCAAGACAAGATCTGTTGCCATTTTCACTGTGACTTCCTGCACTGAAAGAAAGTGCCCCTGTATTTGTGAAAATTATTTGCCAGTTAAGTATATTTGTCTATTACGGATGTCCCCAAAATTCCTGAGCTGATTTTTGTAGATAACTGATGTGTAAACTCAGTCTTTGGCTATTGGCAGTAAGCTAATAAGACAAACAGTCCTATAGTTACTCTACTATAATGAGGCCTGAAACCAATTTGGCGGGGATCAAGGAAATATGAAGCCTCCAAATATTTCCGGAATTGCCTCACTATAAACTTTTTCAAAAAGTCAGATTGAAATGTCCTATAATAGATGTGCCCATCTGCATCAAGAAGGAGATATTTTTAGATTTGTGTGAACAAGGGCTTCCTAAGGAGAAGCTGATGTCTGGTCCTATCATGCCCTAAGATCTAAGCTAAGCTTATGATCTTTGTTGCCCAATAATGTTACTCCAGTACTGTCTCACTTAAGGGTTCATTTACATGGGGCACTAAGGAAAATGCCTTGTCAAGACAAATTAACCAGACAACATATGTCAGTGAGGCTTTATTGCATTTTCATTTTCATTTAGAAGAAAGGCAGTTTTATTTCACAGTAGGCTAAGATACAGTGACCTAAATTACAGTGAACGAGACCATCCACATAGAAGTTTAGTGCAACTTAGCATATGGGCATTAGGTTTTTTTCATTTTAACATTCCAAAATGTCCTAGTGCAGGCAAGCCATGAGAAAACATTAGCCAAAATGAAAACTTGGGTTTGCATTTGTCCCCTCCATAGCCTGCTCTGCTACCATGGAGACAGACAGCTGTGTCACATCTAGTAATCTCATCTTCAAAGAAACACAAACATTCTTGGTGAAAGAGCCTGCAAGCTAGAATATTGGCCCTAAATGTGATCTTGCACCCTTCACTGAAATGCCACTTCAACAAAAATGAAAACAGAACTATTCTCTAGCACCCTTGTTTTCTTCTCATGTCTTTCTCTGAATGGCAATCAGAGCTCCTAAATTACAAAATGTTCCATGGGCAGCACAACTAGTGGGTCCAGCACAACACCCTCCATCCCCCTAGCAGCACCATCATAGCATCCGTGTCCGCTCTCTCACATGCCTTGCCAGCTCTTCCAGTCCTTCCTTACCAAGGCAGGACCCTGCCACACCTTCAGTTCACCCTTGCATGACTAGCTCTGGCTACTTAGTTCACACCCATGTTGTCTCTTCTCAATAGCTCCTGCCAGTTTGGATGGGGACTGAGAGCACTCTCTCCAGACAGCACTGGAGGACTGGCCAAGCGCTGGCTGCTTTGGAGCAGGTAATGACTCAGTTCTTCCTACATTTCCCTCAGTTCAACTCTCTTCTCTCCTACAACTCTTCCCAAATGTATGGAAATGTAACTTCTATGCCATTCTGCCAAATATTTCTGATGATATTACCAGCAGGGCAGCCAAAAGACATCTTGGTTAGTAATGTGTTGTTGTGGTCAAAAACCAGACCTCTGAGACAAGAGTCCTGGGGTCTCAACACATACTAAGAACCAGCTTTCCTTTTACTGTGCTCCCCACGAAGGGATTTGACCCTTACTCCTCATTGCTTTGTCTATGTAACAATAATGTGAAAGCCTATTAAAACTAATGTTCAGAAAGGTGTTGGGAGTTCAAGACAATGGTTGCATATTGCCAGACTGCTGTTTTTAGCACTGAAAAAAGAACAGAGTAGGTCTTCTAGCTCTGAAGAGCACATTGAAATCAAGAAATTAAAACTACATCCAAGTGCTTGAGGATATTTGTAGCTTGGAGGTATATTCTGAATACTGAACATAATTTAGAAGGAACTCCAGCTATTTTTAAAGAGAGAAGTGACACATGGAAGTTATTTTCATGTTAGCTGGAGAGACATCGAAGGGAATGCAAATTTAACCCTCAGACTGGGAAGGGAAAAACTGCAGCACATTCCAGTTTCATGAGATTTAAATAAGTCTCTTCACTAGAGACAAATAGAGCTCTCATGAGCAAATTGCAGATTTCGGCTCTGCTCTTTACAGAGGCTGCTGCCAGAAAATCTTGATTTCTTATTTCTTTTAAGAGCATTTTATACCCATATGGTTATACATGGTTTGGGTGACTGTAGTGATCACAAGCTCTTTGTTACCATACCAGAGCTGTGCATAAATTATTGAGGAGCCAATGATCTGAGCTCATCTTTCACCCAATGCACTGATCTATCCTGATAAACGTAGTGATTTAACTGCTGCAATATGTTCTCTTTTTTGATGAGATTTTGGTATAAATTCACCAGGCTGAATATAAGAAGAGTCTCACCCTTTCCTTTTCAAAGAAAAATAATGAACCTAATCATGCCATTATAAAGAGGTGTCTCCAGATGCAGCACATCAGGTACCTCAGGTAAACCAGAACTACTGAGCCGCATAGACATAAACTGATGTCTGTGGTGTGTCCAGCAGCAGAAAATGTACATGGAAAGCATCAGCTACACATTTGCAACTTTTCCACTTGCAACAGGAATTAAAGAAGATGAGCTGGGAGTGCTGCCTGGCATAAAGATGGTGCATTTGGGGGAAAGGAGAAGGATGTGCCAATATGCTGTAGGGATTTGGTAGAGTTAGACCAATTTTTTTGTGTCTCTCACTGAATGTGACATATTTTAGGTATTTTGAAGTCTGATCATTAGCCCAGTTCTACTATAGAGAGGTGTACGTGGAGAAGAAGGATCAGAATAGGATCACACACCAACTGTGTTCACTATCACTCAAACTTATGAAGATGAGCAATAATGAGTTGATACACACCAAAATCACCTAAATTCTGCTTTCTTTGAGCATCTGTGGCGTAATTCACAAAAATGTATTTTGCCTGTGAAGATTATATTGCTCTAGAATTGAGGTTCTGATACTGATTCCATCTCATTGATAAATCTATGCTTACATGAGATATATTAAATCAAAGCATCCCACACAGCTGTGTACTCAGACTTTTAGTATTGTACCCACAATTAACCCTGTCAAATTGTTTAAATTGTTATTTTGTTCACAGCCATATAACTCTTACGCAAAGTTATACTTTCACAGGCCTACCATGGACTCCCACAACACACCTGTCCCTGTGCATCAGCAGTTCCAACAAGACTACAGGAATCCACCACTGACACATGGTATAAAACTTGGCTTTGGCCATTCTGGACTGCCTAGGGAATCTCTCTTTTCTTCAGTTGGTCATATAAATGAGGTGGATCACACAATCATAGAAGAGTCTGGGATGGAAGGGATCTTCAAAGGTCACCTAGTCCAACTCCCCTGCAATGAGCAGGGACATCTTGAACTAGACCAGGTTGCTCAGAGTCCCATTACAGCTGAATATTTCCAGGGATGGGGCATCCACCAGCTCTCTGGGCAACCAACGAGGATGGTGTTTCACCATCCTCGTTGGTTGGTGTTTCACCATCCTCACTGTAAAATATTTTTTCCTTATTTCTAGTCCAAATGTACCCTTCTTCAGTTTAAAACTGTTGCACCTTGTCCTATTGCAACAGCTCTAATAAAAAGTTTGTCCTAATCTTTTCTATAAGTCACACTTAAATATTCAAAGTCTGCCATAAGGTCTCCTTGGAGCCTTTTCTTCTCCAGGCTGAACAACCCCAACTCTCTCAGCCTTTCCTTGTAGGAAACGTGTTCCATCCTTCTAAACATCTTTGTGATCTCCAATTGGAGAGGGTCCAGAGGAGAGTCCTCACCCTTCATTCATCCTGTGCTGAATGACAAATCATCTCATGCCCTAATTAACAGCTGTCTCAAGCCATTGCATCTAATCCCCTAACACCTCAGCTCAGCAACATCTAAAGATGGGAAAACAACTGGACACTGTCAGACAACTGCAAGTGATTATTACCTGTTCAATGAGGAAGTGCTAAAATTGCATTAGCATGTAACTTGATTCCTCGCTCTGGTTTTCAGAGATCAGAATGCTATTGAACTGCATATCCTGAAAGAGCACTGGACATTACAGAGCAATTTTGACAATGTGGTAATGTTGTGGGAGGAGCTCCGAATACACTGACACTCTTCACAGAAGTTATCCGCAGTGCTTCAACTTTATTAATTCCATTCAGAACTTATATACAGTTTTTTGAGGCACATACATCATCTCTTAGCAAAGTTATTGGCCAGAAGGGCACCTGCTGTCCCCCTTCCATTCGTCCCCAAAGTTCAAAAACAGCACGTATAACAAGATAGTCCCACAGCCCAGCAGAAAACAGCAGGTGTTATTTATACTCTTCTGTTTATCACACAGTTCCCTTCTCATGGACTTGTTCAAGGTCTCTTGGTCTGTGCTTCTGTGTGGAAGCTGGATTGTGCATTAAAAGGCCTGAACTGTCCAAAATTCTCCCAACATGGTAACACATTTTTCTGCAGTGAAACTAGCAGGAATATCAAGCTAATGGCCAAGTTTTTTAAATCACAAGATCAGCCACTTCTTCCTCACTCTTGTATGCAATCCTCCCTTCCCTCATATGACCATCACGTTCAGAAAAATTGAGAGAGTTTGTTTCTCATGAGCCTTCAGTGCACTCTTGGCCCTGTTTTTCTGGTTATAAGAGCTTATGGATGGTGTTCTTTTGTGCTGTAAACTTAGTCATAAGCCTAACAAGCTTATAATTTAGCTATGCAAACAATTCTGTAGAGTACAAATAAAGTAATTTTTTTTCCCATATAAAGAAATGTGATTGCATTTGAAACTGATGTAGAATATTGAAAAATAACTTCTGCAAAGATGGTAGCCATTTTTAGTTTTGACTTGCAACTGTGCTCCTAAGTGTTGCAAAATAGACAAAGTGAAACCTGAACAGACATGGGAAAATGGGGGAAGTTTATGAAGTAAATGAATCTATCTACTTCTGATACAGTATGATCTATCTACTGCTGATAAAATTATCTGTATGAGGCAACATACTTAGTGTTTCAAATCTGAGGCAGTCTTTTAACTTCTGTCCACAGGGAGCTCCTATTCATATTTTACTTCTCAGCCTTCTCATCTCTGATGTCTTCCATTCAACTCCAGTTCCAACTGGAACTATAGCGAGGTTAGGTAAGACTGAACACAGCAGGATGACAGTCATTCTTACTCCATTCCACACATACTTAATTGCTCAAATACAGAAGCCCAGGGCTCCCTTATTACATTTGTCCTATTTTGCTCAGTAATAAATCAAATAGAGGTATCATTTGATTATGTATCAAATATCTTGGTGTGTACCTTTTACTGTGGTTGCCACAAGTCCTAAACAAATGAAGGAATGCATCATTACATCTATGCAGGAGCTGGCAGGACACACAAGAAGAAGTTCACAGGATACAACTATAAAGAAACAGGATAAACTTAACAAAGGTGGAAATTTGTTTCAAGGACTTTCTACAAAGGGACACCAGACACAAGGTGATGAGAACATCTAGAACAAATAATGGTTCCACTGGAAGGACTGATTAGTGAGGGCATTAGATCTGAAAACCAGGCAGCACTGGCTCAAGATAGACAACTCAGGCTCAACTGTTCAAGGAGTCACATGCCTTTCACTGCATAGGTTTTCCACTTAAGATTTCAGTCATAGGAGATTTAGCAGTAATAGTAAAATTACAGACAGATGAAATTTCTCTACACTAGCATAAATATATCTTCTTTAAAATGATACTGTTTTGTGAATCATATTAACCTGTCAAATCTGAAACCTCTGTTCTACACTTTCCTTTGTACACTCAATGGTCCAGTAATTTCCAACAAGACCTAATGCCCATCACCTCTTCAAACAACAACTATGTCTGAATTTGGACACTCAGGAAGCTTTTAATTTATCTTCGTTTTATTATAGGGCCATCAGAAAATAATGTTCAGTATTACAAACTTTTCTACGGAGCATGTTAAATGATTCAGTGGAAAAACTAAAAAGCTAAAAGTTTCAAAGTGTTTACAGTTCAATTTTCCATACGCAATGCAAGTTTGCCAAACATGAAGGAGCTTTAGAGGGAAATACATGAAATAAACCCCAGTGAGTCTGATTTCCTATCACATCTGAATACTATGATGGCAGAATAAACATTTGGCAGATGAAGAAATACAGGTCTCTTCCTGTAAAAGAAACAAACACAAACAAACAAACACCCAAACAAAGCAAGCAAGTCACTGAGTGAGCTATTCTGGAGCGCTTTGCCTCCTACTCAAATATTATTCATGATTTATTACATGCAGGAAGAGTCATATGGAAATTAGACACAACAGAAACAGAACTGACGAAGAACTGGACAACAAATACTAGCAAATTGTGGAGACAGACCTAAATATTTGAATGTTCATCAAGATGTATGAAGAGTAGGCAAGTCAGACATTATTTGTATGGGTTTTGAAAGAGTTCTGCCTGTGGCCAAGGTACTCTCTTAATTTCTTGTGAGAAAAGCTCTGCACTTTGCAGCAACCTTCTAGTAAGTTACAGTGGATAACTTCATGGTTGGCATCATTCAGGTCAGCACATTCCCAGTGACAAGAAAAGAAGAGCACAGGTGCCAGTACAACGCTGCTGCACCCCACTAGCTCCTTTTCAGGCCCATGCAGCAGAAAGTTCTCTTATCCTGCAGTCCTGATCTGTGTAAGACTGGCTGGCTGAGCACATTCCTGTGTGCTTTACTATCCCAGCTTTGACTAAAGTTGTTTCATCTCAGAGAAGAGGTTTATCTGAGGGAGCGGTTGGCCTGTACCTCAGAGCTCCTCCTGTCCCTGCTTTCCAGAGCTAACAGGAGGAATGAAGAAAGAAACAGATCCTGTGGATCATTAACAATGCATTCTCTGTTCCTACATCCCTGATGTTTAAGAGGTTCTCTGGCTTTGCTGTATTAGGAACTGATCTGCCACCAGCCTCTCATAATCTCATACATATTTCATTGTCCTGATAGTCAAGTGTCTGGACAACCTCCTCTGTGGAAAATCTTTCCATAGATTTCTGAGGTCAATTGAGAACGACTGAGACATAGATACTATTTTAATGATACAACTGGTAAGTAAAGGATTGATTTTTAAGATTTAAAGAGTGAAATAAAGACAAAATTGAATAGTTGAAGGTGGAAAGAACAAGACGGTGCACAGCTTGCTGAGTAGGAAGGACTGTAGATTTTGAGTGTGTGGAAGTTAGTAATGCACCAAAATGTAGTGATGAGAAGAGCTAAGAATATGGCCTTTAAATGGTGTGTGTGTATGAGATATGTCCCAATGTCAAAGAGGTGGTGCTCAGGAGACTGATAGAATTACAACATGTAGTAAGAATAGGCTGGCTAAGGATCTCCTCGGTGGAAGTAGGTTAAGATTCTCCTGAGGAAGAAGGGACTGTGATCTGCTTCTGATCCCAAAAGAGTTGAGGAAAACACACCACCACTGAAGCAAAAGCTGTGGGGAAGACAAGGTGGGAAGCCAGGAATTGCAGATGACTTGAGCTTTATGCATCACAGACTTGGAAAACGAGTCTCCAGTCCTTGTAACATGGAGAAGCAGGTCTGGTTGTAACACGGCCTCTAACACTGAAACCTGGCGCTGCCAGAGCGCAGGGCGGAAACCCGCTCACATGCCAGCGCCAAAGTGTGTTTCCCACCCATGGAAACGTCGTCACACGGGGGCACACCTAAGCTCGAGGCCCAGACAAAAACACTGGGGAGCCCATGCAGCTGTATCAGGTGCCTATTGCGCTATCGGCCCTCATTGCTCAAGTGCCGCCGCTGCCGCAGCGGGGCTCGTCCGCCCCCAGGGCCGGGCCCCAGCCGCGCACCGGGCCCACACGCTACAGCCAGCAGGTGCCATTTTGTGGCACCAGAGCCACGAGCCCCCGCGGCAGCCCCCGCTGGGGCGCCCCGGGTGCTGCCCAGCCGTGCGGAGGGGCTGCGGGGTGGGGGGCACGGCGGGCTCGCCCTGCACGGCCCCGTGGGCCGCTCCGCCCGCCCCCGCCGGCCCGGCCCGGCCCGCACTACATTTCCCGGCAGCGCGGGCGGGCCCGGCGCGGGGCTGCTGGGAGGGCCGGTGCCTCCCCTGCTGGCTGCTCGGAACGGCGGCCGCTTGGTACTCCGGAGGAAGGGAGGGTTTGGGTTGCTTTTTGGGTTTTTTTTAATTGCTGTAGGTGCAAGCCTAAAGAGGAAAGCCCAACAGCCTAAAATAAGCGTGGCCGCCAGCCAGCGCCGGAGTGGGTTTTCAGCTGGCCCCCAGCTCGTTCTGCAGGGGAAGCGGGTCGTTCCTCTCGATGACTCTGGCGCTTCCTAGCCCGGGTTTAAAATTCGTTTATTAAATTTATTATCTCTATAATCACTTCACAGACATCCTGGAGCGGAGCAGCTGTTGGAGGATCGTGGTGCCTACGGGCTGTGACTGTGTTTTTGGGCGGTTTTTTTTTCAAATAGAAAGTTCAGGCACTGTGAGGCTGTGGCTGTTACACCACTCCACTTCTGACATAACCTGAGATTGGCAGATATATCACGCATCTTTTTGTTTCTTATGGCTTTTCAGACTTTCTAGGAAAGACTGGTAATGTGAGGTTGGCATCTGGGCCATCTCCTTGGCCGTACCTTCCCGACCGATGTTTTGTTACCCAATGTTATGGCAAACACAGAAAGGCATAATTGGGGAGTATTGGGGAGTGCCAACAAACAAATACAGACATGAAAATAAGAAAGGAATCTTAAAAGCTCAGGTTTGGTTTTGGTTGCTTCTAACTGAAAACCTTTGGTGCACTAGCTGGCCTGTGGATTTTCTTTGCTCAGAAGTTAGTAGATCACTGTTTTTCTTTTAAAAACTAGGGGTGATCAGTCAATTAAAAAAAAAAAAAAGGAAAGAAAGGATGAAGGTCTCTGTTGAGCATGATGGGAAGCTTTTTCCCACCTTCCTTACTGATATTTCATTCTTAATATATTTTTCCACAGTTTGCAGATGTCTTAGAAATCTTCCAATGGAGTTACATGTCCCCATATGGCAAATTTAAGCCCAGTGAGAAGTAGTTTACTTTTTTTTTAGTTACTGTTGTTATATGTTGGGCACGATCCACAGACAAAACAATCCATAAATCACAGTTTAATATGCAGCAGATAGGCTGATACATGTTGTTTTCCAGTTCAGTGGTACCTTCAAAAATTAATAGTTCCCCTAATTGCACAGTATAAGTATTATGTGTCTATACTCTAATGCCTACCAAGGCAGGTAAGTTAGATATCCTAAGATTTTAATTGTAGGTGTGTGACCTACTAACATGGGCAAACCAAAACATGTACTCTACATAAAGTAGGGTTTTGTGTTTTTTTTTTTTTAAGGGGATATCCACACAGATTATCCAGAGATCAAAATGCAGAAAAGCAGCATTTCCGTAGTTATTCAGAAGCTGCTGCAATGCGTGAGCACATCAATTACATTTGCTCCATTTATCCATCGGGACCATTAAACACAAGACTATTTTCTGTGACTCAGGAAGTCCCTGAACTGAATGTGTCCATACACACTGGAGAAAGAGCACTTGTATGGTTTCCCTGTTTTTACACTGTTTGCCTACATACATGCTGCTGGCTACCTGAGAAGTAAAATACAAGGTAAAGTAGATGTTTTGACTAACACAGTATGGCTGTTCTTCCATAACAAATGATGTCACTGCCAGCACTGTATAGGTACAAGAATCAGTCATGTCAGATCAGCTTTGTAGTTCAGCTTTTTGAAATGAAATGCTTCTTTAAACTGCTGCTCTGAGCCATAAGAACATTCTTCACAATCACTTTGTAAAATGTCCAATACTTATTCCATACACACATTCCATATCCATATATACAATAACTTACTGTTGAGTCTCTGAAATGGGACTTCTAGTAGGCAATTTCTGGAAACAGTGGTTATTAAGTACACTTTTGTGCATGTATTTGTTTTATAAACAGTTTGCTTAAAAGGATTACAGTTTTCAGCATGAAAATCAGTCTGATTTCCAGGACTGAGGGTCTTGAGGGAAAGGGCAATTTCTTTTCTTTCATTTATAGTTTGAGGATGACACTCACTTATTATCACCTACACTTGTGTATTGTGAGAAACTGAATAATCGTTCACTTCATTCACACCATTTGAGATATTCTAATCCTCTGTCACATCTCTCCCCTCTCACTCTTCCAAGCTGTTGAAATTTCTCTGAAGCAAAAGCTATTGCACAGTGTAACCAGCCTGCTTGCTCTTCTGCATACTTTACGAGTTGTTCTAGATCTTATCTGAGATGGGAGTAGTCCTCACTCAGCATGAAAGATGTGGGTGCATGATGGATTCATCATGGTGTAGTTACTGCTTTCTATTCTCTTATCCTTTCTTTGCTGAAAAACTTTTATTTCACTTCACGTTACTCTGACATACTTCCCAATGCTTTCCAAGCTCATTCCGTACTTCAGAAACCATTGATTTGGGTTTAAAAAGCAAGCAATTGTCAACCTGATATATTTTAAAACAAAGTCCAGTCTAAAACCAGGTTCAGTGGTCATGGTTTGTCCAAGTGTAATTTTCAGGGAACAGGAAGGAGGCTGAGAAAGATAAGGTTAGTGGAACTATCCTTTAGCTACAGGAAGTTAAATGGGTAAGCATTTTAAGAATGGTTTTGTTTGGCTTTGAGCGATGGAATTAACACGTAAGAGATTTCAAGTCTACTACAGAAAATATTTCAGAAATTAAATGAGCAATAGTGAGAAATGCAGACCTTTCAGAATATATAAAGGACTGACTTCATATTCAGATAGATGAGAAATGACACTGTGAGGGCTAAGATCATATCCTGCATTCCAGTGGAACTAAAACATGGAAAAAAGTTCTGCCTCTGTAATATTAAGATGATTTCTTAGGATTTCTGTGGGAGAGGTTTCACACTTAGCGAGTGATGTCTAGAAAAAAAAAAAATCACAAAATCAAAATCTCCTGTGGTTGTGTGAAGTCAGCTGTGGAAAAACATTTTAATTGAGCACTGTGTTTCTAGGTTTTCTAGTATAAAACACAGTGAAAAATAATACAATACAAATACAATACAATATAAATACAATAAAGGACTACAAAAACTTCTTGGTGATAAGCTCTTTCCTTAGGGTTGGGTGAGAGCAAAAATCTCCTGGACAGGTTTCCTTTCTTCACAAACTTCCTTGAGATTTTTTCATCATACCACTTTGTGCTGCTGTGGTATCACATATATCAGCCCTTTGCTGCTAAACAACATGGTGCTTAGTTTTATCCATCAATAGCCACCTGTAGACATTACAATCAAAGCTGAAGTGTGACAACAAGGAATTTTAAAAGAAGACTCTTATATACAGTACACAAACTTACAACCGTTTATTGAAGGAAAAATGTATTGGATGAACTTCAAACAAATGTAGGCAAATTGCTTTAACAAAATCATCAAAGTGTAAATATAGTAACTAATATACAACAAAAATATAGTACAACTTAGAAAAGGGTTGAGAAGTGTAACTGAAAGAGCTGGACAGGATTTGCCCCCCCTGCTTATATATCTGAAATGTCTTTTTCCTTAAACTCTCTAATTTTCCTTGAACTCCCTTTCTAACCCACAGAGCACTGCAATAGCCTCAGTAGTACTCAAGACCTCAAAGTCCTGAATACAAATTACCTCCCTAATTTAGACCAGAATTTTACATCATGAAAACATCAGCTTGCACTGCATGTCATGTCATGTGTACGATACAGCACAAGTGGGTAGCCCCGAGGCACATCTAAAACCACCATGTGGAAATCAGGCCTTGTACACCCTTATCTTCTTTTGGGGAGTTGTTCAACCTAAATAAACTATTAAGTGTAGACATCCAAATTTGCAGATGACATTTAAGTTTGAATCAAACCTGGCAAAGCAAAGGTTACTTAAGCTCTGGTTCCTCAGATGTCAGCTGGATCACTGAGGAAGTAGCGGGTTTGGGGCTTTTCTGAAGTAACCAGGAAAACACAATGAAACCTTGTCCAAGCTAGTAGACTCCTGTAAATTCTTCATGATCAATGTTGACAAATGTACATGTTCTCAGAGAAAATGGTTTCACCAAAATGTTTGTGTGTGGGTTTCCTGTGCAACTGAAGACCCTAATAATTTAGATACTGTAGAGAAAAGGCAAATTAAAATCCAAAAGCACCAATGCTGTGGTTTTCCATGTAGCAGAGACTCGAGGGTTAATGTCATTGCATCTGGCAACTAAGAAAGATATCAAGGATATAAAAGTTAGCATAAAAATATTGGCAGTTTTTCCCCTTCATAGCATCTCTTCAATTTGCAGGCCAATAACTAGTGCAGAAAAATGTAGTAGCTTTTATTTCCATCACAGATATTTGCAGCATTATCTCAAGTGAGAAATACACAGCAAGCCAAATTAGAGCATCGCAAGACATGCAAGTATGTTCTGGCATTCACAAGTTTCACTGAGGGACAGAGGTTACTTTTTTCCTTGTTGAGAGGCACTTACTTCAGAATAGCAAAAAATTCTCATGCTTAATAATCACATGAGCTGACATCCTAGAAAGCATGGTGCAGAGCTGGGAACTCCCATCTACTTTAGGCCTACAAAAAACCAAAGTAATGAAAGGACATGGGAGCAAAAGGTGTTTCTTATTTTAATGGTAGCTCATAGTGATACAAGTATGGAACGAGGCCGAACGCTCAGAGAATTAGGGGGCCACATGTTACGGAGTGCATTAGAATACACTAAAAGTTCAGCACCTCACTATCCCCAGGCTACTTAGCATCTGAAACGAGACAAAAAACAACAGAATGTGAAAAGAAGGAAAAACAGAGAAATGAAGACTAGCTCTGGAGTAGAATCCTTACTTTGTTTCCTTCTCCCCTTATCGTTTATCTTCATTTGTAGCCCCTACCATGAAAGGCTGCTCCAGTTTTCCATCATGGCACAGATCTGCAAGCCCATATGATATATTCATGACCGCCTTACCTGGCATCTTCCCTCCAGCACATGGAGGTTTAAATGAATTCTTTGGTTATACGCTGCCACTTCCACCCCATGTAGTCCTCCAATCCCTGCTTATTCCTATACTAGAATACACTCTCCCATCACTGCTCTCACATATATTCAATTAATGAATTAAAATCTTGCTAACTTTTCTTTCTGTTAGCTGGTTAGCAGCCTTGCTGCCTCATTTCGCAGACCTCCGACCTCTTTTGCTAGCTTTGCTTCCCTGCTGTGTCTAATTTTCCATGTCAGAAACTTTGCATTACTCTTCATTAGGAAGAAATTTTTCTAAGATCCAGACAGTAGGAAGCTGCCTGACTCTGCTTACTGTTCAGCAAGGATTACAAATTACTTTTTTTTTTTCAACTTCTCTCTTTCAAAATCCATCCAGAGAGCCAGTACACATCTGTATTGTGAATAATGTTTTAGCCCAAACTCCCCATGTAACCATTCACAAATATAGGGGTTTTTGTTTGGGGTTTTCTTTCATGAAGAAAGGAAAAAAAAATCTCTTCTGAGATACTTCCTCCTGCAGTACAGGCAGGTTCTCTTACAAATAAGGATACTGTGAGGAACACACCAGGCACAGATAGGGGAGCATGCAAAAACAGTAAGCCGAGAGCTACATAGCAGCAATCTCTTTGCAGTGGACTGTGGCCGGCTACTGATTATCTGTGTTCATTGTGCCTCAAAGTTACAGCTTGTGCATTTGCAAACAAAAAACAACTGAGGGATCAGAAAACACACACTGCTAGACAAGGCCCTGATTTATAACAGCACTTGGTCACATACTTACTACTTGAGCATACGATGTAACATTTCTGTATCGCATTAGAATGCACCTTTATTTTTTTTTATTCAGCTCGCTGTTCTGAATAAACTGGGTTAGCTCTGGAGGCAGATGGAAGCTCAGCCAATGCTGCCTGCTTACAGGACTGACATAATGGGCATTCCTGTATGGGTAAAGAACATAATTTCACACACACCCCTGTGTATACTACCTGTTGCCAAGGTGAGAGGCAAGAGAGCCCATTCCACACTTTCTCATTCCATAGGAGCTCCAATTAAGTTAGTCTTGTTTTGCAAGCTTTCACTCCTCTTCCCACACAATCCTCTGTGCTGTGTGGACATATGACAAATCTGATTACAGAGCTGGCCAATATAAAAATATTTTCTTGCAGGGCTTTACTTATCTGTTCTGATGAGGTTTACTACACTGCAGTAAGATGCTCAGGGAATGAAAAACAATGTATCAGGTCCCAACACTGACTATCATACTGTAAGCACAGTTTAACAGGCAGTGAACTCTCAGACCTGAGCATCCAAAGGCTAAGTCATGATGATACTTAGTGCTGGCATATTCCTCTTCTGATGAGAATGTGTCCCTTTCTCAATTTGATTTGCAAGGGATGCTATTCAGTGCACCAAGCTGCTGGTCACATTTACTGGGTAGTTAGTAAATACTTTGAACAGATGTTAGTGCAGCACATGTCACCTGCTCACCCTCAGCAAACAGGACTTGGCAGTTTTCTCAGATGTAGTAAATTGGGCACCAGTGGGTAATAGTTTGTCACTTCTAGAATTCCTCTATTTTAAATCTGATGATAGAGGGAACTAGAATTCAATAAACCTCTGTTAGATGGTAAATATGGCTCAAAGGAAATGCATATGGTAAATGATAATTCAGAATCCAACTCAGTCTTCTGTGTTCAGAATGATGATCCTTCCATTTGACTGGAACTTCCTTTGCCCCAGTTGTCTTTCTTCTGTTAGAATAAGAAAAAAAGTCAATTTTTAAGAACTCCGGCTAAGTAGTGTTTGCCCTGCTTCCTTCAGAGGCAACACAGGAGACATTTGATTTCTATTTGCAAGGCATTCATTTTTCAAATGAAGACCCACTCCTCTGTGAGCAGTTGCAATGTGTGACTAAGAGCAAATTTGTTCAGGCTGCAAGTGCAATGACACACCTGCAACTGCTGAAGCAGCTGACATTGCCATTTACCATAGAATATGCTGAGTTGGAAGGTACGCATCAGGATCATGGAGTCCAACTCCTGGCCCTGCACAGGACACCCCAAAAATCACATGTGCCTAAGAGCATTGTCCAAATACTTCCTGAACTCAGACTGGCTTGGTACTGTGACCACTTCCCTGGGGAGCCCATTCCAGTGCCCAACCACCCTATGGGTGAAAAAATGGTTCCTGATATCCAGCCTAAAGCTCCCTCGATGCAGCTTCCTGCTGTTTCCTTGCACCCTGTTACTGGTCAAGAGAGTGAAGATATCAGTACTTGCCTCTCCTCTTTCCCTCATGAGGATGCTGAAGACTGCAATGAGGTCTTCTTAGGATTCTACAAATTTCACAGTAGGCATTCAAAGAAAGCAGAAAGATCAGACTGTTTACAAGCATATTACAGTATTCCACTTCAGCAGCTGGGGTACATGGGAGATAATTGATGCTTTAATATCAAAATATTTATCACATTTTGAGTGTTCTGGTAGAAAAAATAGTATGGGAGCTCTTAAGAAAATATGGCTGCAACAGCATGACAGGATATTGTTGTTTGTTTTTATTACTCTAAAGTGAGGATGACTATCCTAGTCACCACGCAATTGGATTTATCCAGCTTAGACCAACCCTTACTCTCTGTTTGCTTTATGCACGTTTGTTTGACACATCCATAATCAAGATTAAATAGTGGTGAAGTAAGGTGAATGTAAAAAATTTCTACCAAAGATACACCTGGCAAAAATAGCATAAATAGCACAAATAGCACTTTAGTGCTATTTTTAGGTTACAACTCTGCTACTGTTCCAGCAGAGGTGCCAATATCTGCCTTACAACAAATGCCAAGTGTTTTGTCCAAGTAAAGGTAGGCCAAAATACAGTACAGCCCTCAGTAAAAGATGGCTAGGCTAGTAGTACACTTATGCAGCACAAGTACTACAGACAAGCAAAAGTGAGAGCACTTACAAAGTTCCTCAGAGGCATTCTTATGACTTGAATACCTTGGGTTCTTTTGAAAACATCCAGCAGGGTGTTACACAAAACAAACAAACAACACCAGTCTTGTGGGGTTGTTTACTCCTGGAATTCTGACAGCACTCACAAATTGGTCCAAAAGTAACATGTGGCAAGAGGGAGACATCCCTATCTGATACAAATTAGAGTAGTTCCATTTCTAGACTTGAATCAAGAGTAATGATTCCACTTGGGTCTTCTCTGACCCAAAACTGTGCATGAGTACGCTAGAAGTTCAGCACCTCACTGTCCCCAGGCTATTTACCATCTAAAATGAGACAAAAAGCAATAATAAATTATTAATAAATTAGCATCTGAAATGAGACAAAAGCTAATTTGACATCCTAAAAATGGTTTCTCTACAGACTAATTTTAGTCTTTCATAACATAGACTAGCAAAGTCAAGCTATCTGGTGGGTTTTGTTTCAGCAAGTTTTATTCAGTGAGTTTATTATATGCAGGAAATCTTTGTATAAGCTGGGGAAAGAAAAAGTCTCCCACCTTCTATCCTTCAACTCCAATCACAAGGTCAGCCTCAATGTTAAATGCTATTAATTACCAAGTATTAGTATAAAGCACATTTTAAAACTTCTTAAAATTAAATAAATGGGGGGGGTTTATGCTTTCTTTTTTCAGCAAGGCACTGTATATAGTACAATCCACAAAAAGAAAGGAGCAGCCAACAGTGTCACTGTTTGATTATTATTAGCTTCCTGAATTACTGTATTAATACATTAACTCCCACTAAAATATTCTAATCCAGCACTTTATTTCTGTTCCGTGAACAGTTCTTGAGGGTGCAGCAGAGTCTATAGTCAAGAGCCTAGATTCTGATACAAACTGTGTACCTGAAATAAAAGACCTTTTGACCTCTTTCAACAATAATTTAAATAGAAAGTGTAGGCAAAGCAAGAAACCTATTTGAACAGCACAGCACCTTACAGGCCCCTACTCTTTTTGACTATGGGGACCCATTTATTTCAAGGCAAGCAACTAAAGCAACCTGCTCCCTCTACAATATGTATTGCCAAGTGTGCCTCCATCCTTTTTCCTTCAAAGTGGTGAAGTTTTCAGATTTTCTCTGAAGATTTTCAAAGCTGCCCAAAGTAGCCTACATTATTAATTGCTGTTTCACAGCCATTATTAAGCAGCATATTACTTCTAGTGCTTCATAAGCATGTGCTTAATTCATCAGATAAAAATAACACTCCAAAAGCTGCGTTCTCATACTTCTACAGAAGTATAACAACAACACAAACATGCTAGTCTGTAAAGGAGGCAGATTAATGATCATGATAATGATAATGATTTGCCAAGCAAATGCTTTCAGTCATATTTTTTTCTGTGGGTACTAAGCATCTTCTCCTCATACAAACTTTCCTTGAAGTTGTGAATATTCAGTACCTTATAGTTTCAGAGTTCTGCTGGCTAAGGAAGAGCATGAGGTAAAAAAAGAAATTCCAAAACAATGCTGCCCTAAGGGACTCAAGCATATATAACAGTAAATGCAGAGCATTTCACTGAATTAGAAAACTCAAGACTTTATTCTGGCTACAGCCAGAAGACATTTTGCAAGCTGGAATGTCGTTTATTCCCCTGAGAGGACACCACCCTGAAAGGGTCACACTCACCCCGGTGAAACCCCTTCCACGCATCATGGCTTCACACAGGGTTTGGCCCTACAGATCAGGTGATCTCTTCACAACAACCAGGTGCGCAACCACCCCATGTGTAGCGACTTGTTCACACAGGCTTCCCTAAATCCTACCTGTCCTAAAGCCAAATATGTCCAGCGGTTTTCTTCAGGCTTCCTCTGAAGCCATAACCAGCGCCCACCTCTCCTCAGTACCAGCCCCCCAGCACCCACACTCGTTCTAGACCAGCTGTGTGAAATCCATCTTCTCGCAGCCGGTCATCTCTCCAACAGAATTCCTCCTTCATAAAACTCAAAAGGACATTTTAAATCCTGGGG
>JAWWES010000081.1:112666213-112753987 GCA_035583135.1 Lophotriccus pileatus | reverse complement strand
CGGTAATCTCTCCAACATAATTCCTACTTAATAAAACTCAAAAGGAATTTTTAAATACTACCCCCCCCCCCCCCCCAAAAAGCAAACAAACAAACAAACCAACCAAAACCAAAACGAAACAACCTCAGACACAAACAGAAACCAAGGGAAAGTATGGGGCCGTCGCCCCGACGGCCTTTGCCCCGTAAAGCTGCTCCGTCCTTTGAGCCTTCGGCCCTACCCCAGCCTCAGCGAGGAGCCCAGGGGCCCGAGCATCCTCACCGCCCCCCGGGGCCGCAGCTCTCCTTTCCGGGGGCGACCCCGCCGCTCCGTGCCGGGCGCGGAGGGCAGGCGCCCCTCCGCCCGCTCCCCCCGCCTGGCTGAATGCCGTCCCGCCGCCCGGCAGGCCCTGGCAAACCGCGCCCCCCCCCGGCCCGGCTCTCTGCCGCGGCACAACGGAGCGGAGAGGGGCCATGCCGCGCCATGGCACCCATGCCATGCCATGCTATGCCTTGCTATCCCATGCCATCCCATCCCATCCCGTCCCGCCCCCGGGCATCCGGTCAGCCCCTCGCCGGGGCGGGCTGCCGGCATAAAAGCAGGGCTGCTCCGCTCCGCCCTGATGTGATCTCTGCTGCTTGGCTCTGCTGTCGACCTCCCCAGAGCTGCTGTGCCACGCCGGGCAGACAGAGGTACCCACGGTCCTGGGGGTGTTCTGGCCGGGCGGGCTCTGGGGGACGGGACAGGCTGCGTGGTCGCTCGGCGGGAGGAGAGGGGGGGCCGGGCAGCGGCGGGTCCCGGGCAGGCCGCCTGAGGACGGGTGGTGAGCCAGTTACCGCAGCTGAGAGCTGCCCGTGGGTTTCCTTATGATGCCGATTGGATTAGCAGACGCTAAGTGAGAGTGAGGTTCGATATCCTCCGGGTGGTGAGGAAGGTACTGCTGCATCTCAGCTGTTGGACAGCCTTGGCTTCAGGACCACTGCATTTTTATGGCATCGCAACCCTCCAGATGCAGTGAGAAAAATTCACGCGTGCCAAATCCTGCTCGGGTGATTGCGTGACCAACCTTTAGTCACTTCGGCTAGCAGAGGTTTTTTGCGGTTCAGGTGCCAGCCTCAATCCTGCCCTTGTGATTTCTGAGCGGTAATAGTCTCTTAAGCGTCTGTCAGGTCTGCAAGAGCCTGTCGGCTGTGAGTTTTGTCACAGGTACCAACAAGCCTGTGTTAGCAAAGTTATCTGCACTTGAAATCTGTCTGATAAGGCATTGTAAAACCTCTGATACTTCACTACCAGTAACAGCCTTTCACACTTATGTCTGCAGGGATGTAGACATATTAAAAAATGATACATGGCATCAGAAGTGATTTGAGATCTTATATGTGCCAAAGGCATCTTTGGTTAATTCATCTGGAAATAAATGTTGGGTTAGGGGAGAAATGTGTCAGTGGAAATCATCTCTTTGAAGGATGCCGAGTTGATGTTCTAACAGGAAGTCTCCTGTGATCTGTATGCCTAAATGATTCTACTTCATTAAAGTCAGTACTTTTTTGAAAGATCTAATGTGTGTCTGTCCTATACAGGTCTAATGTGTGATTATTTTACTTAAATAATTACTGTCATAAGTTCTAAATTGGGTTTAACTCAAATCGTTTATTGCCTCTGAAGGTAATTGTCTCCTTCAGCTTTCCTTAGGGATTAACTTTAACATCTTTATCTACTCCAGAGTTGCCAGTCCCCTTTCATGTAAATGGAAGGTGTTTTGTTTAGTGCATTAAATTAGTGTAATCAGGCTAAATTCAGCAATTTAGTTTATTTTAAAGATTTGTTGCTTCTGTTTTAAACTCAACAAACAACTTGTGTTTCCAAAAACTTGCTGATATTTATATATAAAATTTAATGACACTTTTATAATTCCACTTTTGCTTAATCTGTAGTAGCTCTATAGCTATGAGAGCCTATTACAGGAAATGTCAATATTAGCTCTAGAAAAATATTCCTATGCTTCTTTGATATTTCTTATGTTTCTTCCTGGTGTTACTGCCTTTGTGTATTTAGTCACATTTTAGTGGGAAAGAGGAATTGAAAGTATTCAATAGAAAGCATTTTCCCTAAGACTTCTCCAGAAAGAAGAACTTGTTTTTCTACCCACTATGTTTTTGACAATTGTTTTTCTGTTATTGGAATAGTTTTAAAATGTTCTAATGTTTCTGCCAGAAAAGTTTCTGAAATAACCAGCTCTGTTCTAGCAGTGGCCTGTCTTTTTTCAGGACTGCCCTGGCTTCCCATTTACAAAACCTGAGACTCATGATAACACATTTATGTCCACATGCTAAATTTCATGAACTTTGCTCAGAGTAGCAGAGATCTAAGTAACTTATCTCCTGGCACTTGTCAAACACGATTACCAATATACATAGATAGCAAAGTTCACTAAGAATGTAAGCAAACTGGGCATGTAGTGCTAAAGGTTGAAGTGTAAGTGCCAGTGTACTCTACATTTAGCTGAGAAGGAAGGTATTAATCCTTCATACTGTACTTAGAGATTAAAGATCTGCTTTGACCAAGGGTGCGTTTCTTGCATAGCATTTGTATACCGGGAAATAAAACAACATTCCTTCAAGGGCTTAAATGCCTGCTTGGGTTTTGTCATTACTGGGATGAGTACAGCATACCTGAGTATGGTACATACTGAGTATGGTACCATACCTGAGATGGTATGGTTCAAACCTATGATGTTTGCTCCGTGCAGGAAGGTGAAGAGAAGAAACCCAACAGCTTTGCAGTGCGTTCTTACAGCACTGCGTTCAACTGCAAAAGCAGGCTCTCCTCAATAATGGTAGTACAGGTAGTTGAAAAGCTAGGAGTGACAGCCAATTTTTTACCTGCTTTGTTTTGGAGATTTATAAGCATACTGTCTTCTGCAGCTCCCTATGCTCGTGGATTTTTGGTGTTTTGGTTTGGTTTGGTTTTTTTTTTTTTTCAGCAGAGTTGAGACTGTGACTTGTTCTGCATGTGATTTTCTGACAACAAGGAGTGCCTACAAAGCAACAAACATTGTGGACCTTTTCCTTACTAAAGTACTAGCTTATGAGCACTAAAGTTGTTTGTCATGCATTTCTATTTAAGATGTTCAATGGGTAGATATCACTTTTTTTTTTTTTATTTTATTTTGAGCCCACATTCTGTCAGAGCAGAGAATGAAACCCATAAAATCAGGGATGGGGAATTTCTAAAGCAAACAAGGGCAGTTGTTTCCTACTGCTGCTGAATTGTAAATGAATTATGTACTGCTTTCTGAAGGAACAACCTGGAGATGAGACAGAAACAAAAAAATGAGTCAGATATGCAGGTGTTAGCCTATATATTTTTTTTAAACAACACTTAAAAGTGGGCTAGAGAAAATATTTAAAATGGATCTGAAAATGTGTTTTCAGTTTTGAAATGTCAGTGTTTGATTTTTCTCTATGGTTTATCCTGTCTGGTAAATGTTTGGATTTTTTTTTTCGTCAGGTATCTGAATAAATAGCCTCAAGATGAACTTCTTCCTGGAAACATTAAGAGTCATCGGACTTCTTGTTTATTACTTATTGGAGTCACTAGTGTTCTTGGTTGTGCCTAGACGGAAGAAGAATGTTAGTGGTGAAATAGTATTAATAACGGGAGCAGCAAGTGGCATTGGAAGATGCTTATCATTAAAGTTTGCCAGACTTGGAGCCACGTTGGTTCTATGGGATATTAATCAAGAGGGGCTCAAGGAGACAGTCAGACTGGCCAGAGAAAATGGAGCAGCAAGAGTACACTGTTACATCTGTGATTGTAGTAAGAGACAGGATGTTTACAGAGTAGCTGATCAGGTAAAGTATCTTATTTGTGGCTTTTGACACTAAGCTAAGATGAGTGTATGCACATGTGTAAGATGCATGATTAAGTTTTTCAGTGGCTTCAAAGTAAGAAATTAAAGTTAATGAATTCTGAATGTATTGTGCGTCATCTAGTTCAAGGATTCTGGTTTTTAGAATTTTTAGAATTGACCTGTGTATCTTTATTCCTTAAAAAGTAGAAAGAGCTGGTTCTCTTTCAATAGCTCATTTCAGCTGTGTAGCTTCTCAATCATTCATTTGATTACTGAGCAGGCACTTACTCATGAAGTGCAGAAAATCAATTTATTGAAGCTATAGCAGTATTTCAAGTTCTGGCAGCCTTTTACCAAAAGTAGACCTTAAAAACCATACATTGTAAAAAGGATTAACTGCTTAGACTATTTTCAAATAATTCATTATAATAATTCCAATTTCAAATAATTCCATGGCTGTGAATAGATTTTTGCAGACTCACTTTTTTATGGATTAATAAATATATCTTGAGGTCTTAAATATTTTTCTTTCACTTCTGAAGGGCTTTGTAAACATAACATGTAGTTAGATATTTTAGACAGAATAATAGAATTGCCAAAATCTGAAGTTGCTTAACAGTTTCCAGTATAACAACATGTTCTCATTTGCTTAAAATTTGCTAAACTTAACTGTTGGACTAAAAAGTTTCCACAGTGAGTCTTTGCCTGGGGATAAATTCTTTAAAAGAAAAAAAGTTCTGCTGTCTTCAGGAACATCCATTGGCTGAAGGCTGAACTAAGGTTTTGGTGCTCTTTAAGAAGCTCTAGCATTCTTCCTTTTTCTATCTGTGCAAAAATGATTACAACAAGCTTTCTGAGAAGTGAAGCTTATGCATAACTTGCAGCTTGTTGGAGGCTGGTGCAGTTGGTTTTGTATTCCAGTAATTCTGATCATCCTTGGCCCTCCTCGCAGCTCCTTTACACCAGCTGAGCTGGACATCTACTACCCTTGCAGAGTAGCTGCATGTGCCTCTCCACAGGCCTGTTGCTGTGCTTCCTGTTGAACTGGGAGGACTGGAGGAGGAGGGAGTCTTGTAGAGTGAAGGACACTGGAATGAAGAAGATGAAAACTAACCTTCAGTTCTGAAGACTTGAGGGCTAACACTTCAGTCCCATGGAGGAAAGCAGTAGTTGAGCCATTCTGCCCAAATTTAGAAAAGAGAAGTGGATGTAGATTCGTGTGTAACACAGGTTCCACATGATACAAAAAGAGCTAGACGGGCAAAAAAGTTGTAATAGGGTCTTGGTGCATGATACCTCACTTATAACTTTCTGTCAGTAGTTCACTAACTGTCAGATTCACTAATAATCCTCCTGCTGATCCTGGAGAAGAAAATATCCTACTAATGTTATTTCAGAAATGTCATGTCCTGCTGCTGTTGTAGAATCATGCTAGCAACTTCCCCATCCTACGTGTGACAAAAAGACTTCAGTAGTAGTCAGTGCCTTGTGCCACTGTTTACTTAATGCAACATAGTAGACTTTGGCTCACAGTGTTCAGCATCAGCCTTTGCAAAATAAGATAGCGTGGTTCCAGATTCTGAGGGTTTTTTTAAGCCTCCTGGTGATTTAGCTTCACACAATGACTCGGGGTTTTGCAAGACTATAGTGAACTACATTCCTGCAGGCGGGGCAAGATATGGTTGAAAACTTTGCCCACAGTAAAACAATCTCAAAGCCAAAATGAAATTTATGTGAACCTTTAATACTTGCTTCATCAGCCACACAGAGACACAAGGAAAAAAAGTTACTTCAGCAGGAAGAAAACCAAAAGGCCTTGCACATGTAAGGTCCTTGTTCCTTTCCCGTACCAACAGGATCAAGGACAGCTTTTGGCTATCAAGAGCTAGAGCTTAGAATTCATTTCAAATGTACCTGTTCCAGAAGTAGCTGACTCATAATGGAATGTGGCCTTCTCTGATCTGCCCCTCCTTCAAGTTCAGCTAAACTTAAAGAATCTAGGACTTTGAAAGAGGGAAGTAACTCTGGTTTTTTATCTCCTACTTGTGAAGAAACAGAAGCCTCTTCTCATAATTGTGCTGCAAAATTTCATCATGGGTCACAGTTACTTTCAGGATCTCTCTTGCATTGTACTTTTTTACTTACCTGCTAGTTTTGTTTCTTGCTTTTTAGTCAGAATGACAGTTTACAGTCAGTATTCCAGTATTCTAAGAATCTTCTTTCTTGTTCAGAGGAGCAACGGTAGAAACACACTTCCTGGTGGTATTTCATGCTGTCTATAAAATATCCAGTGGTTTTTTTCTCTACCTCTTGTAAGCAGTTATGGGGGAGTTCATGGTTCTTAGAAAGTACACATTTTAGGATGCTGTTTGGAAATCATGGGAATTGCTCACTACTAAACTTCAATGTAAATGCTTAAATATAAACGCAGAAACAAACAGAAAAGTGTTTATACCTGAAAAAACTGTTTAATCAGATCAGCTGTTTGCATAATGCTTGATTGCTGAGGCCTGAAACACCTGGAACATAACTTCCTGCACTGCACAATTTGAGAGGTTTAATGCTCTGGAAAGTTGGCATTATTTTTACACATACACAAACACTCACTCCTCCACCCCCAGTAGCTAGAGAAAAGGCTTGATAAAGGTCTCTTAAACTTGGCCTCAAAGCAGAATGTGGAAGCTGGGGCTGAGTGTCTTGGCATTGTCATGCACAAGGGAGAGCTGAGAGAAGTGAATTAAAACAGCCAATTTGCTGAGGAAAGCTACCACATCTAGTTAACAGGGAAGCAGCATGAACAGAGGTGCTGTAAAGCTGGAATTATTTGTCTGGGTTGCAAAGTGTGGCACTTAAATCTGCTTTGAATCCCATCCAAAATGTGACTATATTTTGTAAGACTCAGTAGAGCCAAGTGGTAGAGCAAGAGGTTGTTCAGGTTTTCATCACCAGTTAGAAATGGCATGACAAAAGTTCTGTTCACTGTACCTTCTGCTCATCTAACCTGAGTGCCCCAGTCACCAGGTTACAAACTGTCTGTCCTTTTTTTGTTTGCACAAAAGAAGCATGAAGCAGGTATATTTGCCCCAAGGAGTAGGTTTGAGGTCCAGGTTTCCAGAATTGCTAGATCATCTGACATGAGGCAGTATTAAAACATCCCTTAGTAACAAATACATTAATGAGTCTCTGCTATTTTTAACTTGTGATGAGGGGTGCATACTCAGGTTGGTGACTAGAACAACGTATCTAAGGCTGCCTATGGAGTTCATGTGCCACTGCTTCAGAGTATTTAAATTGCTACAGCTTTTTGAGAGGTGAATAGACAGATAAGAATATTGAAGCAATGACTGAGGTGGGCAGTGGTTCTGGCTGATGAATTTGTTATATAAGATAGTCTGTGTAATCCTATCAAAGATGCTTTCTGGGTTTTGTTGTCTGTTTGGGTTTTTTTGAACCCTTGCTTAGTCAGCAAACATGGATAAGTTTATGGAAGGTGAGAAAGTTAAGCTAGAATAAATGGTGGGTGATAAATCACCCTTTAATTCTTTACTATTATATAGGCAAGCCTATTTGCTCTGCCTAGGCTTTCTTCAGTCACTGTAGGCACCTAGAAAAAGAAGCACGAAGAAATTAAGATCTCCAATTGTATGGCAAGATGGTATAAAACCAGTTTGGTTTCCCAAAACTAGTGTTCAGTATGGGTTGAGCACTTAATCTGGAAGTAACAAGTTAAAGAACATAGAGTACTTGTTTCTTTTTTTCCCAGATAGCTCAGATCAATTAATTGTACTGCAAATACTATGTTGAATATTTTCATTCTCCTTTTGAGATCTGGCACAATATCTTGGTATCAGCTGGCCTGTAATTCTTCTCTCAAGTGAGTCAGTTCATGAATGTTCTCAATCTGGACCTAAAATGAGAACTATATTTCCTCCTGAATTAAATGTATAGGTATTGGTTTTTACCAACTTTTATTCTGGGATAGAGTGTACCAGCTTCTAGTCCAGAATTGTTCGTTGATTTTAAGATGGATTTACCATAGAAAAATACTTGTTGCATTCATTAAGGTCTCTGCAGTAGACACTTATCTGTAACAACTGTCCCCAGAAACAGAGGTGCTGAAAGCAGAAGCTTGTGTGGAGCTGTTGGACTTCCCATCTCCAAAGAAAATCCAGTAGAAAACTCAGATTTAAAAAGGCATCAGGAGAAAATATGCAAGGACCTGAGGTGTTTGCATCCATAAGAGGCATAAGTTTAACTTATCTGAAATGTTTACTATTTGTTTGTTAAGTTTTCATATATAAACTTGAAAGGCATGTTTTGTATTTATTGTTATATCTTGATGCTTTTTGTTTTAGGTTAAAAAAGAAGTTGGCGATGTTAACATCCTGGTCAACAATGCTGGTATTGTAACTGGGAAGACATTTATTGATTCTCCAGATTCACTTGTAGAAAAAACCATGGAAGTGAACGCAATGGCACACTTCTGGGTAAGACTTATATTTTTCACATATATACTAAATCATCCCTCTAACGTGTTTTCAATGTTAATTTTGCCTTTTGGAATTGAGGGAAACATGCCGGAAGTTCAGTTAGAAATGATACAAGAAATTGCTTTCTATGCTCTGGAGTCTGTAAAATAATTAAAAAAAAAAAAAAAAGGTGGAAGAGTGGATCCTTTGAGAACCTCTGGTGTAGGCAGGTAGAAGCATTTTACATTTAGAAATGTTCTTAAGAACCAGAGTTTACTATCTTCTAAATTCTGAGTGTAGTCATGTGTTATAATCTCATGATTAAGTGACATGAAGCAGACCCATCTGAATAGTTGCTGCCCTAGTAACAGAGAAGTGTTCAATTCTGTTAGTGTCAGTAAGAAATACCACATGTTCAGATAATGCTCTTAATAATACGTGGAGCTTTTGTTCAAAATTAATAAGCTTATGTGCTTTTTCTTCCCTTCAGGGAAGGCAGATGACCTATGTGGTGGTGTTTCTACCATAAAGAATTGTGAAGAAGATATTACAGTGTTTTGTTTATTTATAAATAAATTTAATAACAAAGATTTAATGACTTTAATAGAAGGAAGATGTGCAATTCCAATTTTTGCCATTTTAGAAAATTTGCAGTGAACACTTCATTCTCATTTGAAACATTGCAGTGGTGAGCTGAAAGAGACTCCACTACTAGCTAGTCTATATAGTTAGCTTTCAGCAAGTTACCATCTGTCTTTGGTAGTATTCGTGTGGCTGGAAAAGTCCCCATTTAAATACTTGAAGGTTAGAATTTAAACAACAAACTCCACATACACACACATTCTCTTTCCATAATGGAAGGGGGAGAGCTTACTTAAACTGTAGGAAGAATTTCTGTAAAAACCACACCTTCAAAATATTATAGCCTGTAGCTTAATTAGTAAAATGTTACATTGCAACTCTGACTTGCATTGCAGACTTACAAAGCCTTCCTCCCAGCAATGATTGCCACTAATCACGGACACTTGGTTAGCATAGCAAGCTCTGCAGGACTGTGTGGAGTCACTCGTCTTTCAGGTAGTGTATTCAAACTAATGTTCATTTAGACAATTAGTTTGATTTAAATTCTGCAATCAATACTCACGGGAAAAAACTAAGTTTGTGTTTTGTGGATCTTTCCTTATAGGTAAAGCAAATAGTCACACTTTCAAAGCAGCTGACCTTAAATAGACAATTTCTTTAAAAAGTTTTCCAGAAGCTTAGTTGTGCTCTAAAACAGGTTTTTCTGCCAAGGCAGTTAGATGATCTAGAAGCCATGTAGAACTTTGGGAACTGAGAACCTCAGTGTTGATGAAGTTAACTTGCAGGTTTCTGATAAGGAGGAGGCCACTCTAGATTTAGTGAAAACTCAGAAGGTGTTTCTGGAAAATGTACATGAAGGGGGAGGAAAATGAAATACGGTGACATAGCAGTAAAAGAAATCAAGCCTCAAGGCAGAGATAGTGAGGACAAATTGCATTTCAAGTGGAAACCACATTAGAGAGCCTTGAAAACTTGAGTTTGATGCATAAGAATCAAGTGCACAGATTCAAAGATAAGGTCTGGTATGAAAAGGTAATTTCATTTACGATTGCTCCATAGAGATTGGAAAAGTGATAGCAGGGATGTGATGAGAGACCCTCTGTCTGCCAGTCTAGAACAACAGTTAATTTAGAAGAGGGAAAGTAAAGGAAGGAATCACATCAAAGGCAAATCTTATTAGTAACCTAATTCCTGAAAACTGTTCCTATTCTTTTGTGAAGTGTTTTATTACTGGACAGTAATTTCTTGCAGGTACTCTGTGTATATCATTTCAGTACTATATTGTGCTGTTGTACACTGGAAAAAAAAATATGTGTCTAGTTAGTTTACTTACTAGGGCAAAACTTTGTTCTCTGTCAAAAACTGTTAATCTGTTCAGGACAGTTTAATTTGTAAAATTAAATGTTTAACCGCAATTAATGTTTTATTTTACAGATTACTGCGCGAGTAAATTTGCAGCAGTTGGTTTTGCAGAGTCAGTTGATGTAGAGCTGAGAAGTCTGGGAAAGACTGGTATTAAAACCACAATTGTGTGTCCTTACATCATAAACACAGGAATGTTTGATGGTGTTAAAACCAAGTGAGTAAACTCTTGTGAGGTTTTTATGCAAGTTGCATGTTTAGTGTGTTACATACCCTGATTTCCTTTATGAAAATCATGAGCTAGGCTTTTCTCTGCTCGTGCTATTTTTAGGGCTTCAGATAGGTGTTAACAGTGCTGTCCAGTGACTGGGCAACCCAAATATCAAAGGCCTAAGTACTTTACTATTCATTTAAGCTGAAATGTGAAACGTAATTAGTGTCCTTCCTCTGCAGAAGCCAAATGCTCCAGTTGTCCTGTCTGGTTTCTAAAGCCCCATTCGCCTCCTGAAACTGGTGTCATAGGTTTGCTCAGTATGCATGTATAATGACAAAATTTACAAGCCAAATAAAAGTGTGGTGTGTGTTAATAGGAGGACTGTGATTTGTCTTAAGAGAAGTCCATACAGAGGGAAAATAACAATGTCCACTCACTTGAACATAATGAAGGTTCTGTTTTTCGTAGTACTTGTGGTGTTTATTTCTTTTTCTAGTGGAATAACTCTAAAATGGAGACTTATTTTGAGTTAAATGTGAATCCAAACCAATTTATATTACAGTAAGAGATGTTTTCTCTTTCAGATGGCCACATGTGCTTCCAGTGCTGGATCCGGAGTATGTGGCTGAGAAGATAGTCACTGCTGTTCGGCAGAACCAAGAAATGTTGCTGATACCACGCATCCTTTATGTATTACTTGCTTTTAAAGCGTAAGTTGCGACTTTCTTTTCCTCTCTCTCTTTTCTGTCCAGGGATGTTCCAGCTACATGTTTGACCAAAAGTGCCAAACAGGCTTCCACTTGTTGTGACTTTCCATTAGGTTCTGCACATTTCTGGAGAGTTTCTTTTTTTCTCTTTTTCTTTTTTCTCTTTTTTTTTTTAAGGGGTTCAGTTTACCCTTGCACCACAGAACAATGACAGAAATGTCTAACTGTGACTTGCGGACTCCATTGGGGTGCTGTTTTACCGTAGGCTGTAGAGACTGGGCCTGCTGCTCGGTAACTGCATGTCATAGGATCATTGGTTGGGAAAGACCTCTAAGATCATTGAGTGCAGCCATTAACGCAGCACCTATCTGGTGTCTTGCTCCAGCATTAGGGCATTTCTGACTCTGTTGCAAGCCAGGTTGGGATACTGATCTGTCTAGTAACTCAGACTGCCAAACGAGTGTAATAGATATTATGAGAGGACCAGCGAGTCTATATTCTAAAGAGGATACTGCCTTTGCCTGTACTAGCCAGGTAAAACTAATTCTGTGATAAAACTGCACAACTCTTCTGTCTGTTTTGTTCCTTTTTATCTTCTTCCTTACAGCATCCTACCAGTGAAAGTAACTGTTCTCCTTCTGGACTATTTTGGAGCACTCCATTTAATGGATACCTTCAAGGGTCGACCAAAGAAGGAGTGAAAAAGCGCAAAACTCAGAGACCAGCAACTCTAAAGACGGCCTTGTTAAAGATGGTAATGGGAAAGGTTTGCTTCTATAGCAGCTGTGAACTTAGGGTGCCTCATTTCTCGTTAGTAACAAGATTTAGAAAAGTTGCTTTTTAATTGGCACTTAACAGCTTTCATTTGAACTATTTTTTTAATCCAGTGAACTGTTTTCTTTTCACCTCATTATGAAAATACATTAATTGAATTTAGTTGCTTTGGTTATGTCTGTTTATAATGCCTTAAATATGATCCTGCATCACAAACTACTATTTGGCAACTTTGTGGGGAGAATGGAGCAAGAAGCCACGTGCATTCAGCCTTTTCTGGACCTGACTTCTTGCTGCCATTCAATGAACTGTGAGGATGAGCTGTACTGCTGGTGTCATTCCCTGGTAAGCTGAAGAATTCAAGAGCTTCCTGAAACAACAGATTGTAATTCACCTGAAAAGTTTTGTGAAATGAAAATATGAGCTGTGTTGATGAAAAAACAATGAAATATATTAATACTTGGAGGTGGTGGTCTCTGAACTCACAGATGACTATGGATGTCGGAACAAGGATGTAAATTATGTATTTATGCTGCTGATCTACCTTGTCTAATTTATTTTAAAAGCTACTACTATGCAACTTTGTAACAGAAGTCTTTGTGTCATTTAAGTGCAGTATTTCAAGAACAATTTTCAATTGTCATCTCTTAAAGAATGAACTTGTATCTATAAAGCATAAGACTGCCCGTCTAGGTGGGCAATACCATGTCTTGTTAAGTAAGGCAATAAGCTACTAAAAGCAAAGGTGGTGTATTGTATCATAGGGGTTTCTCTTGGGATTGCTTCAGAAAGGGATGATGGCACTGGAGAGAATGGTGTCATTACAGCCATAGCTTAAGTAATGGCATGATGTTTTGCTTCTCTGAGTTGGGTGGCAGGTTGCCTTATGTCTACAGAGACTTGTTTTACTTTCCCTTTACTCTTAGGATGGTCCATTTATTTTGGACATACGCTGAGGAGGCCTTGCCCTCTTTGAAAAGGGATGCTTAGAAAGCTGAAAGCCCCCTCGACTTTTTGTAATCCAAAATAAGAAACAGGAATCTTATATATATGTCTTTTATATACATGCTTGCTAAGCCCATGTCATGTCACAGTACTCTGCTAGCAATTGGTACAGCAACTGGAACAGTACGGAGAAAAGGGTGACTTTTTTTAATGGTGGGTCTTTTTCTTCTTTCCATGATGGCCTAGAAACTATTTAATTTCTCTTGTCTATACAGTTAGTGAAGTTTACTAGCAGAGAAAGGTTTACATGGAACTACTTTACTACCAATGAGCAAGAAACACTGAGTTAAACAAGCGTGTTGAAAACAGCCTTACGTATATGAGGGATTGATGAGAGCTAGAATTCAGACTGATGAAGAAGAGATTTGTTTCATTCTCAGTTCTTCAGCTTTTCTACCTCAGAATTTCCACTTATTTTATGCTTGAGGAAACAAAACAGGTAAAAAAGAGGTTGTCTAAATGTGCTGTCCATACATACATGGCACTGTTTCAAAGTCCACCACTGATAGCTGTGTGGTGTATCTGTGTCTTCAGACTCCTCACCTCTTTATACCAATGGACCACGTTTTTCCCTCCTGGCTATGAAATACTAGATATGCAGAGTTCTGGAGCAAAGGGGAAGAAAAGCGTGTTGTGCATATGAACAGTATGAGTACCAAACTCCAGAGCAAGTAGCTTTTCATTTTTAGAGTCTTTGTGAATATGTTCTTCTGAGTGAACTGAGAAGCAGTGAGTCAGGCAGTGAGATTTGTGGGTTCTCAGCAGGTTCAGGTTTGTCACACCACTAGAAGGATTTTACCTGATAATCTGTGCTAGAGAAGTACATCTCCAAGGGACTTTATGACTTCACAGAATCATTAAGCTTGTAAAGGATCTGTGTTAAGTTCTAAATATCTCTAAGGTTGAAAACTCTGTAACTTCTCTGGATAACCTGTTCCAGTGTTTGTTCACACTCTGCTTAAAAACAAATAAAATTATGTTTATATTGAATGTACTTTTTCTTTTCTGGTCTTTTCAGTGAATGCCACTAAGAGTCTGGCTCTGTGTTTTACACCATCCTTTTAGATACTTGTACACATTGGGCCTGAGCCTTTTGTCCAGACTGAGCAATCCCAACAATCTTGACCTCTCCTTGTATGACAGATGTTCCAGTACCTCAATTATCTTTGCAGCCCTTTGCGGGACTCAGTATATTCATATCTTTTTAGAGACCAAGCTCTGTGGAAGATTGAGCACGTACAATATGCAAAGCTTCACTAGAAAATCTCTGCTTGCTAGCTGTGCTGGTAGGAGTACACAAATTTTGCTTTTATGGAAGTGTGCTGCTACCACTTTGAATATTGTGGTCACTGTCAAATTACATCATGTGGCTGGAGTGTCCTGTGGTGGTTTTGGTCTCCCGCATCTCCTGAGATGGCATGACAGGTAAGTGGAGCTGTATCCTGGAGGTCAAAGAGCGCAAACCCTTTCCCTGTGTTCAGAAGGTTGCATGGAGTGTTTGGATCTTCAACTGACATATGAACTTGTTGAGATAAAAGATGGTTTACTTCCAGCATAATAATGGTCTTGATTGACTACTTTCCTGATGCCAAGGAAGACTTTCCTTCTGCTTTTAGTAAGAGAACTCATAGAACTCTTTGTCAGACCCAAACAAGAAGATAGAACAAGAAAAGAAAGAGCAGCTCAGTTGTGATGTCATAATGTCTGACAACAACAGCCCAGGACTGCTGGATGGTATATCGGGCAGCTCTCACAAAAGAATTGTTGGTTCATGACCATTGCTTGAAATAATAAATAGTCTCGTAACAAAAATGACCGGGTCCCAAATTTGACTGGGATGGCTGTGTTGGCGTAAAACTAACTGATAGGGTGATTCAAAGACAATATATGGTATTTTGTTGCCTGTTGTATTTCTTTTAATGCTTCAGAACATGGAGGACATAGTGCCAAGAAAAATTAAATTGATCCTCTGAACAAGACTGAGGAAGAAAGCAAACAAAACAAACAAAAAAAAAACCCAGCAGCTGAGATACGGGTTTCATTATTACTTATTTTATGAAATTGGAAATTATACCCAAGAGCTATATGCACCTCCTTGGAAGCTGGTGTTCATGGTGGTCTGGTCTCACTCCAGGAAGGAACCAAGCAGGTTCCTCTTTTCTGGTAACTTTTTCTAGGGGCAGTTGATCTTCCAAAGACACCTGTGTGGACTGTGTGCTTTGCTAAACAGCTGTTCAAAACTATGGGCTTTGTAAAACAAACATTTTAACAAAATAGCTTCTCTCACTGACTTTTTTTTTTGCTGTGACAGTCATAAGAGATGGGTTTGGATCCACAGTTATCAGATATTCTAGGAGAATGCAGAAATACTGTCTCTCAAGTGACACTTAAAAGTGTTATTAATGCTTCAGTGGGTGGAGGAGCACTACAAATTCAGCATATGACACACTTTCTATGCAGTCCTAGGTGTCTCTAGCTTGACCGATACTTTAGCTGCTTGCCAAAGCCACCAAGCTCACGGCCTGAAGCTGTGCAGGCAGCATGTTCCTGCAGGAAAACATAGTTTTGTCTAGGGAAGAGAGGGGACAAAATCTAAACACCTTCTTCCCTTGCCTTTGGCACCATACACACCAGGAATACTAGCATCCTCTTAATTGGGACACAGATGTTAAAGAGAAGGGTATGACAAAGGCAGAAGCTCTATGCCAAGGCACCTTGCAGTATTTGGTCTGCTGGGTAGTTACTGTTCAATTAAAACAAACCATGATTATTGCTATAGCTGTGTTGAGAGATGTCACCCTTATCCAAGGTGGTGAATAACTACATCTATCTCAGGAAATGTGGTTCTGCAGGACTTGTATTGGAGTAGTGTTCCAGAAACCCTGCCCAGGAGGGAAGAACAACAGAAAAGATGCACGAGACGCAGAACCCTGAGACATATTCTGACATTTCCTCCTCTCCATGTCTTCAAGTCCAGAGGCAGCATCCCTGGCTTTAGCACAGAAAGAAGAATCAACAGAGCCAGAACACGAGCAGCAGCAACTCCACTGTCAGCAGATGCAGCCAACAGCAAAAAAGAGGTTCTTGCTGAACAAGTTTGGCCTGTTCACACCATAAACTTCATGCCCAAAAGGTGCCATGATCTAGGCTGTGGAACCTGGGCAATGGTGTAGTCCCTATGGGGAGGTATCTGCATCACCTCTAAGAAGTGCCTCACTGCAGAAGCAGCTTGTTCAGAGATTAATGCAGAGTGATTTGTGATAGCTATTCAGCACAAGGTTTTTAATGATTATTGCCAAGAAGTGGGAATTCTTGTTGGAAGGCAAACATGGAAAGTCTTTTCTATATTAATTTTAGAAAATACACTTTATATTACTTATTGGTCTGTCTGCAAATTTCTGGTGTGATAATGGTTGACCCTGAAGAACAGCCACACAATGCACCATGGACAGTTAATAAAATTCCAAAACTGATTTGAATCATGCTACAGTTATTGTGGAACATCATTCCCATTTTTGGGGGAGATTCTAACAAATTAAGAGAGAGCTATCAATTCTAAGCAATCACATCTGTAAAGGGTGTTGTATCCAGAAGGAACAAATCTCACCTGGATAGCCAGGTGAGGTGCTGTTTTGAAGTGTTTCCTTCAGAAAGTATGTCATTTCCATGCTCTGGTATTGAGTCAGTCTGTAACAGAGGATGGGAATAAAATAACAAGGTATTTAGTTGAAATTTCTGTGTTCCAATTCCTTAAAAAAGGGAATATCATGTTAATTTCACAAAAAAAAAAAAAAAAAAGACTTGGAGCAGGTAGTGTCTGCTGATAGAAATTATCTCCATCTGCAGCAAGAGGCAGAAGTCTGTTTCCAACCTTGCTTCTGAGCCAAGGACTTGGAAGAGAGCTATGAAACTAGTTTATTCAACGTTTTTTTCCACATTGCCAATGAAATGGCTGACTGCCCTCATTCATGCTTTTAGTTACAAATAATTTTATCTACAGTAATACTCATAATAACATTTTAAGAACTATAGATTGGTCCTTAGCATTCAGATAATTAAAAAAAACCAAAGTATCTTTGCTTTTAATTTGTGTGTGGTTTTAACTCTGCCCATATAAAATGGGTCTGGTTTTCAGCTTCCATTTAAAGGGAGAGAGAGCACTTAAACAATTACTTCAGGTTCAAGAAATGATGTCCTGCTTTTTCCTGGATTTGGAGAGAGGCAGCTACATTTTTTGGGAAAGAACTATAGTATCTGAAGTGGAAAACCACCTTGGGGAACAAGATGGGAGGATGGATGAAAAAACAGTGAGGAAGTTTAATTCACCAGTTCAAATGGGAGTCCACTAAATACACAGAGGATGCAAGAAAAGAATGGTAATGGTAACGAGTAATTAGTTGGTAAACAGTCTCCTCATGGGAAGTACCATAAAATTTCCTTTTGGTCCAGAGGATTCTTGAAGGCTGTACCTGTTTCTACTGGTCTAGAGAATTTCCTGAGCTGAAATAATGGTAGACTAGCATTGTGTTTTAAAGTCTTAAACAAGGTATTTTTTTAAAGAGGATAAGCACTTTGGAAAAGTGAGATATAGGACATATATAAACATACATATATAAACACTTAAATTATACATATATTAATTATAATGTTTAGGTTTTGTTTGGATTCTGCCTGTACAGAGATAGAAAGAGGTAGACCAGAGCTGTTGTGAGTGAAGGAGCAATATGCCTCCTTCCTGAGGCAGACAAGTCTTTCCAACTAGTTTTTGCAATATGCTATGCTATCGCAGATTCAAGATTTACATCTGAAGCCACATAGTGACTTCCTGTGCAATTCTTTCCCTGTCAGATTAAATATCTCTTTCAAAATAGCAGGCATTTTATGGGTCAGCACCCTGAGTGCTAAGAACCTGGACTAAGGAGGCAGCGGCACATTCACATCTCTTTTCTTTATTCACCAAGCCACAAGCCTAGCCTTTTTAACATTATTTTTCAGAACATGGTGAAGAAATAATGGATTTTTTCACATCCATAGAGAGATCTGTTGCATTATTTCAATTGTGAAAGCCTCTCCTGTGTTATCTTGTATATATGTTTTTTCTTTTATTGCATTACAGCAGACAAAGCTACAGAGACATACTGTGAATATCTATCCATGTTCTCTACCCGAGTTACAGATTGATTTGTTTGTTTGATTGTTTTCTTTTTAATAGTGTTCTCTTAATATCCAGAAGAGAGCACAAAAAGTACAAGAAGATCAGGAGAACAAGCTAAAGGAGGAATTCAGGGATCACACCAATTCCTTGGCTAAGGATTTTGGAGGAGGTTTAATAAAGCAATAAATTATGCCTTTACAATAAAATAAAAATCTCTTAACTACTTTGAAGTATTTGATCTTACCACTTTGAAAATCACCCTGAGGAAATCTACAATGTCCATTCTTACATTCCTACGTGTAAACCATTAGAGCTTTTGTGGTGACTTATGAAGTTCAGCATTTGTTAGGGCTTCATGTCTGTGTATTCCATTAAATCTATTTTGGAAGATATTCTGCCACAAGACTGGTCTCCAGACTTTATACACCTACAAATATTTTTAAAGGACATTTTAACATCCATAGATCTATTAATCTTTTAAGCTGTAAACCAAATATAACATAAGTGAAGAATGACTTGAGGTGAGGAAGGGACTCAGAAAAGGTGGTAGCTAAAATAGTCTCTTCCAGAGCCTATTTGAGGTCAGAGTGTGCTGAAAGGTTGTGCTTGTTCCTAAATGGGGAAGTAACTACCCCTTTTCTTTCCCTAGTCTGTAAGTAAGCAAGAAGCTTTGACTTTTGATGGGATGCATTGGTAATATCTGCTAATTAGGGGCAGAATGGTCCTGCATCTAACTTTCATCAAGTAAGAATTCATGGCACTGCGTCAGTAATGACTTAGTAGCATTTCAAGATTTCTGGAAATTCCTTGGCTCTCATCCTATTGCCACTCCCAAACTGGACTGTAAGGAGACTTGGATGGAAAATATTAAGAACCTTTGTATTTTGTGTGCATAGAGAAAGGACTGATATAAATTGATGACTGTTATCTTAGAGATTTTTAAAGATTAGCAAAATGAATTGATTGTAAATGGACTATAATCCCTTAAGAAGATCCCCCCTTAACAAGAGCAATTATCTTAGGAGAAAAAAAATAATACCTGTAAACTTACATACATATATATTATGCTTAATTAAAGAAAAAGGTGACAGAATGGTAAATAGTTAGCTTCAGTGGTATTTCAACACTAAAATGGCCTATGGTTTGAAAATAACTTGACGTAAGAAGACAAGAAAAGGCAAATCACAGTCAGTACAATGCTGATAATAATTGTACCTAAGATTTGTGTGAGCTGTCATGTAACTAAGCACACAGGCTAGCAGCGGCTTGCCACTGAAGCTGGAATGGTGTTAGAATAGCCAGTGTTACACGGAACTTAGAGATGTGTGTGTACCCCTGAGTTTGCTTTTCTGCAGGTATTTGCATTCTGCATGCAGTGATATTTTGGAACACCCTCTCTGCATGTAAGAACCTCAAATAGCACCAAGACCAATGCCTGATTTTCCAGACAGTGGAATATTTTTAATATTACATATTAATATTAATAATTTATAATAATTAATTTATTAATAATTATTAATATTACTATTATGTGGAATGCTCATGAAAAATATGGAAAGGAAGGAATACTCAAAGGAAGGAAGGTAAGCCTTTGAGTAAATCTCCTGTTTGTTTTTTAAATATGCTTATTGTAAGACTAATTTGAAGGCTTATTGAGAGATTATATGAGCAAACCTGGCTCATATTTGGATTCTGCCATATCCTTGGATCTTCCCCCACAGGAATGTAAATATTAATCAGAGTTGTTCCAAAAATAACAATTGATAGAAATAGACTTGTTTGTTTACCTTGGTCCTGTTAGGTGATGAACCCTCTGGCTTTGTCACAATAAGAAGTTACACAGATATGTAACCCAAATAATCCTTTCTGGCACTGTTTTCTCTATCCTACATGACTCAGAATTTAACCGTCATTGTGCAACCATTGGTTTGCAAGAGGATTCTGACTCAGAGGACACTGACAAAGATGATGACAGGAAATGTCTGTTGGGAAAGGTTGACCTGGTCAACCAGCTAAACAAGGGCCATGATACTGTTGCTCTTCACATGCTGGTTCTTGCTTAGGGCCTCAAAAGAGGCTTGGAGATGATCTCCTCCCAGTGTCTGCTTGCTCATCAGCAGGGGTGGTTGGTGCCAGTGTCACTGAGAACTGGCAGCTGGCCTATACACTACTATTATATCCTATATACTGCTATTACCTATGCAGGCTGGGGGAAGAGTGGTTGGAAAGTTGCCCAGTGGAAAAGAACCTCGGGATGCTGGTTGACAGGAGGCTGAACATGAACCAGCAGTGTGCCCAGGTGGCCAAGAAGGCCAAGGTCATCCTGGCCTGTAGCAAGAATGGTGTGGCCAGCAGGACCAGGGGAAGTGATTGTCCCCCTGTACTTGGTACTAGTGATGCCACACCTCGAGTGCTGTGTCCAGTCTTGGTTCCCTTCACTTCAAGAAAGACACTGAGGTGCTGCAGTGTGTCCAGAGAAGGGCAATGGAGCTTGGTGAAAGGTCTGGAGCACAGGTCTTATAAGGAGTGGTTAAGCAAGTTGAGGTTGTTTAGCCTGGAGAAAAGGAGGCTCAGGGGAACTTTATCATACTCTGCAACTACCTGAAAGTAGGTTATAGCAAGGTGGGGCTCAGCCTCTTCTCCCAAAAAACTAGCAACAGGATGAGAGGACATAGTCTTAACCTGTGCCAGGGGAAGTTCAGGTTGGACATCAGGAGGAATTTTTTTCACAGGAAGGGTTTTAAAGCATTGTAATGGACTGCCCAGGGAGGTGGTGGAGTCACCATTCCTGGAGGTGAAATGACTGGATGTGGCATTTAGTCATGGTCTAGTTGACAAGGTGGTGATTGGTGAAAGGGTGGACTCAGTGACCTCAGAGGTCTTTCCCAACCTAAGTGATTTTGTAATTCTTTGGAATTCTTCTTAAGGAAAAGAAGATACCAATAATGAACAAAATAGCCAAAAAGGCCCATTGATCAGATTAATTAAAAATTATTGTGGCAAGCCAACCTTGATTTGTATCTCTCAAACTGTCTCTGTTTGTAAAAGACATTTAGACTTATCCCACAGTGACAATAGGTCCTCCATGTTTTTCTCCCTAGGAGATGATTGTATATGTATATATATATATAGATAGATATATAGATATAGATATAGATATATGTGTGTGTGTGTGTGTGTGTGTGTGTGTATGCAGTCCTGTGGGGATGTAGAGTCTGGTAAAGCTTTCCATGCAGTTTTTAGTTTTCTTCCTGTCTTTCTCTGGCATCACCAATCCAGAAAACAGTAATCTGAAACAGCAAGATCTTAGAAGACTTTTCTAGACCTCATGTCTTTTCTGCAACTATCTCTCTGGTTGGAATATTCCATTCCTTTTCATGTCAGCTACTGGAAAACAGTGAAACATCCCTGACCAGTATTTCTCTAGTTATATTGTACAGGAACTATTAACCAACTGGTTTTCTTTTAAAGAAAGCTTTAGAGCAATGCCTGTAGAAAAGCCCTCTCATGAACAAGCAACTGCACAAGGAAGATCTCAACAGAGATTGTTGAAGTCAGAGTAATATCTGTGCAACCACCTCTAATTACAGCAAATTGAGATGTGTAAGCAGGAAAATTCTCCCAGCTGCAGGAAACTATTTTCTTGCTAGTCTGCCTCGACAGTTCACTGTTGTTTAAGGAAATGCAGCCAAGCTAGGGCTTTTAGCACTTCAGCAGGTGATTCACCAGCAGCTGAGTCATCCCTGTTCAAGGCTAGCACATACAAAACCCGGGGAGGGGTAGATGGCTTGGGAAGGGAAGCACAACAAACCTCCCACTAATTTATGCCATCTGGGAGTGACAGCCCATAGTCCTGCAGCTTTGTTTGCAAAATATTGTTTACAATTTTTATTAAAAAGTCCATAGGGAAAGAGACTTAATTTTATTTAACAGTTCATCATCATTACACAAACTGTTGTTCTGGGTTTAGCTTCAGAAAACAGGAAGCAATACTCATAAGATTGGGTTGTCAGGCTTTTTTTTTTTTTTTTAGGCTTTTGTTGTTAAACAATTACATGGAAAAATTGGAATTGAACCCACTGTCATGTAACTGGAGGCTTTTGGTGCTAGAGGTCTCTCTGGTGAGCCATAGAGGATATGAGCTGTTGCAGTCTTGACTCATAACTTAATTGGTGGTAACCCAGGTTTACATGGGAGGTCACTTGGCCTGAATATCCATAACTGAACAGAAGGGCAGAAATCACAAATGGTTATCTGTAACCAGATCCTGCTTGGTGCCTGAGACTCATGAGTCCCAGTGCTTGCACAATCACTTGCTTAAGTGTGAAATTACGTAAGACCAGCCATCAACACAGAAGCTGTTCCCTTTAAGCTGCTTGGTTAGCAATGTGATCAGTCCAGTGAAGGACCTAGCAAGTGTGAGAACTTGTGGAAGGTTGAAGATGAACTGTCCCTAGGCAATGGGATGGGGTAAAGGGAGCAGAGTCTCCCCATTTGACAATGGTGAGCTGTTAGAGAGCTGAGCTCTACAGTTTAACTCACCTAAAACCATTTTGCTTACTAAGGACAGGTACCAATTAAAGAAAAAAGAAAACTGGTAATAATTAGTTGCCTTCCATGTGCTGCAATGAACAATTAAACCATCAAACTTTGCAAGATAAAGGTACACAGTTGATTATTCATTAACTCACAGTGCAGGAAAAACAAATTCACAGACAGTGTAATGCCTTAGAACATTTTGGTACAGTCAAAATAAGTCTCAAAAATCACTTTGATCTGTACTTTCCACAGAACAGGAACATCCACTGCACTTCCACTCTGACCATGTTGCCTGGGTTGAAAACAGTTTCTGCCATCATGAGGGAAGATGAATGGAGGGGACATACTTGTCTTCTCAAAGGCAAATTTTGGCTCACCTCAGGACAAGAAAACTGGACTAGAACTAGGCTCCACATTCCCAGAAATAGCTCAGTTTCCTAAGAGAACATGAGTAGAGGCAGAATATTCCCTCATCTTCTTTTCTTGCCCCAACTTCTCCAGACAGGAGGAGGCGGCAGAATTTAGCATGTGATGCAGGTTCTTGGGGAACTTGAATGAAGATGTAAGAACATCAGGAGTGCGATATAAACAATTAAAGGTCAGGATTTAACATGTATTAAGTGGTTGGGCATTTCCATACTACAACTATACCCTGAGACACTCCCCATACAGATACAGGGAAGAAACACTACCTAAAATCACAGATTTCCATTCTGAAAACCTTGTCTGAAATGTCATAATGTCTGGGCACAGGTGTATAACTACAAGAGTCCTCTGGAGATGCCACAGGTCTTACAACAAATAGGGCACAGGCTGCAGTGTTCCCCATCCATGTACTCTAATGGAACATAGAACTGGTATGGAGACCTTGGAAACTATGTGTCTTCATAATAGGAGTGGAGATGGCCTATTTGGAAGTGCCATTAATTTTCTGGTTTTTTCAGCACAGGTGGTAGAGTGTGGTCTTTGTGAGGAATTTAGAAGTTGTTTTTCTGCTTGTGGTTAAATAAATCTTAGCTGTCCTTGATAGTAATGTCCTTGATATAATAAGATATATAAGGAACACAGAACTACTTGTCAGACATCTTTTTTTTCCTCTCAAGAATTAGGTTTTTGTAGTGCCTGAAGAAGAAAAGTACCAGTTTTGCGATCTGGCTTCTCGGGAATAGAAAAAATTACATTTGTTTCCTACTGCTGTCTTTACTGAATCAAAATACTCTGCTCTGGGGGCTAGAGGTTGTGGATTTCTTTCAGTGTCTATAGGTGAAGCTAGTTTTCAGTGATGTTGTTTGATACATTCCTAGATAAGCTTTTAGTAGCAGATGACACCCCTGTTAATCAGCAGGATGTCATGTTTGAGTCTTTCTCCAACAGTCTTGCTTCTGTTGAGCACAGAGAACATTTCAAAAGACTTTTACAGCAACTTGTAACATTCTGAGGTTCATCTGGTAGAAAAATAATCTCTAAACTCACTGACACAAGCAATGCATTTCCTTGCATGTAACTAGTAGTTCATAATTCAAGTGTTTCACATCCACGTCACACAAGAAAACGTATTCCTAACCAGGCACCCAGAAGGGTTCAACACTGCAGCTCAGTGATACACCCTGCTCACAGCTTAGCTCACATCCACCAGTAAAATTAATGAGCATTAACATGCATTTAAGTTGCTGGCTCAGATCTTTAGGCCAGATTGTGTAGATGTAACTTAATAAATCAAGATTAGCTTATGGATGCAGCGATAAAATGTCTTTATTGAGTTATATTGATAATACTGTTTTAAAAAAAAGTGGATAATACTGAAGAAGAGATTAAAATACAATGAGGCTGTTGAGGAACAACTACCTGGTGTTGTTTTATTTATTTTGAAGAGTCCAGATATTTTTAAGAAGTTGTTTTGAGAAGTTTTTTCTGTTCTCAGAGTTGCTAAAATTTAAAACACAATCAAATTGAATCAAAATATGCTTCTAAGTTTAAGAGAACCAAATCAAAACTCCATTTTATCAAAAATCTTGTGACTAGGAAGAATACCAAAATTGTTTCAGCTTTACAAACCAGGAAATGATGGTACAGCATAAGGGATGCGTATATTAAGAAACATAAAATGAATTGGCAAGCAGATACCCTCAAAATCAGATGTTAATATTTAAAAATAAAATTTCTATCTCACTTTGCTAACAAAACTCCTATTCCAGTGGCTGAAGTAGTGACACCTAATATTGGTTTGCCTTATTATTTCACATAACATCACAAAAGACTTATCAGATCCCACCTAACAAAACAGAGCAGCATATGTTGGGTGATGTAATAAGGGTAGAAGTAATAAAGTGGGATCTTGGGCGCTGAAATAAAGGGCTTTTGGATGTCTTATGCTGAGAAAAGCCATGCTAAGGACTTTCAAAATAAGGTGTAAAATTGTCACTCTGGCAGGCTAATAAGCTGTGTTTGACAACAGGAGAGCACTACCTATCCAGAAATGGCAGGACATATTAAACAGTTCCTGTACCACAAATAAGGGGAATGTAAACAAAGTTTTCTTCCTATACAACTCTTGAAGAAATATGATATTTATGCAACTCTTCAGCGGTTTGAGGTGGGAAAGGCTATGACCTATTTTTTTTTTCTTTGACTAAGTAATTTTAAGACCATTTGGATAAATACTGTGCGAGTCAACACTATCTGTGAGCTGCCAGATAGGTTCTGTGTTGGGTGAAATCCAAGGCACATCCAAGACCCAGTGTGAAGATACAGCATATCCCAAATACCACACACATCTTCCAGTAGAGACAGTGAGGTGATTTCTGGTGAAAGAAAAATGCTTTTCTGCAATCATCTTCCTTTGGAGAAATCACACTTAAATTATAAAAAGTGCCCAACTTCTGTGGCTCTTAGTCTTTGGGGATACAGAGAGATGTCTTGCTGTGGAGATGTTTAAATCTGTATTGAATATGGGCTTTTAAAAGAAGAACCCTGCATATGCCAACACATTCACTACCCACAGAAGAGCTTATGCATGTGAATTTAACTCAGTGAATGGTTCCCCTTGTTAGAAACCCCAGAAATTACTGTGAAGCTGGATGCATTCTGGTGCTGTGACAATTTCCTACTCTAGCCCCCCTTAGCAGCAAACCCAACAGGTCACCTTCCTTTGGTTTTCATTTCAAATGATGATTTTTTTCGAGCTTCAGGGATGAGTTGTGTGGGACACAGTATTGATCCCTTCCTTAAGGACCCGGAGAAGGAGCAGTAAGCGCTGCGGCTGTGCTCCCAGCGGAACCGCCCTCTTTCGGCAGGAAACCTCCCAACACCACCGCTCCTTCCCCTCACAAACCCTGCCTGTGCCAAAGAGCTTTGTAAGCACCAAATTATACTGCACTAATAAACATAGATTTCTTGGCAAACTACCTGATTTGGCTCCATCTAGTTCGATGAAAAGTAGTTTATTAAGTTAATCTGCTTACCTAAAATTTGCTGAATACGTTACTGCATCGCCACATGTCGAATGTCCTTCTGAAGGCTTGTGCAAGAACATCTGTGAACCCCCTGTGTCAGAAACATCTCATCAACTGCATTAATCCCTTACTGAACAGGGAATATTATTTCTTTTGGGTTGGTGCAGAGTCTAGCAATATGAAAGCTGAACTGAAAGTAAATCACGAGGAAAAACTTGCACCAAAACAAACAAACAAACAAACACACAAAAAAACCCCCAAAACAACATTCTCTACAAGGGAACAGCAATTCTAGACCCAATAGAGGATGCGAGCAAAACCAAATTACTTAATACTTGAAATTAGCAAATGGCTGATTTAGGAACAGTGTTAGCTTCTTGTGGCTTTACAGAGGCCAATGGGTAGCAATAATCAGACACAGATGACCTCCCCTAGCACAAAAATGATCAGCCTGCATTTCCAGACTTGTACAAAATTGAGCTGATCTGTACCCACTGGGATCAGAGAATGAGATTTCCCTGACTCAAGGAACAGCTGGCTGTTTGCAAACATCCACCTTTATAGCAGCTTTTCCAGCAGGCTGACCTCCTCCAGCTGCCAACTGGAAGAGACCAAGAAAGGTACTGATGCTTTCTGCCAACTCCTGGCTGGCAATTTTTCTACACTGAAGAAAACCAAAGCATTTTGTGAACTCTTCTTGTCCCACAGCAACCCTAAGAGAGCTGAAGTGTTAAAGTATTTATTAAAATAATTGATTTTCAGGGTTTTGAACACTAAAATTTAAAGGGTAGAAACCTGTAAGCTGTTTTTAACACAGAGGTAGGTAAAAACCTACCAGTGAGCCTTTTCAGTGGTTTTCTGTTCCTCATATATGTGTACTTGCAGCAGCTAACTGCAATGTGATCATATCTAGGATGCAAAAATTGGGCACACTATTAAGACTATTTAACTGCCTAGCTGAAGGTGCTAGGAAATCGTGGCTCCTTCTAGGTTCTATCTACTTTTAGCTGCCTGACACCTCATATAACACAGCAGAGAGAGAAAAAGCAGTCCAGGAAGTTCCTGAAGTGTGTGGAAGAAAACTTCCTGACACAGCTGGTGAGGGAGCCAACTAGGGAAGCACTCTAGTTTGTGAACAGAGGGATGTTAGAGGGGCATGGTGGTTAGAGGCCACCTGGGGCACAGTGATAATGAAATGAGAGTTTTCAGAGTTCTCAGAGAAGTAAGGGAACAAGTGGCAGGGTAGAGGAGAGGTTTGTCAGAGGAACTGCCACCTTCAAGGTGGGGAGGGCAGACTTTGGGCTGTTCAGAAGCCTGGTTGACAGAATCTCTTTGAAGGCAGTCCTGAAGGGCAAAGGAGGTCAGAAAAGCTAGCCATCCTTCAAGAAGGGTCTGGAGAAAAGTTTAGTAAGGAGCAACTAAGGGAAGTTGGGGGTATTTAGCCTGGAGAAAAGTGGGCTCAGCAGGGGACCTCACTGCTCTCTACAACTACCTGAAAAGAACTTGTAGTGCAGTGGGAAGCAGTCTTTTCTCCCAATATCAAAAAAAAACAGGACAAGTGGAAATGGCCTCAAGTTTTGCTAAGTGAGGTTCAGATTGGACATTAGGAGAATATTCTTCACCAAAAGGGTTGTCAAACATTGGAACAGGCTGCCAAGGGAAGCAGTGGAGTCACCATTCCTGGAGGTATTTGAAATGTTGCAGCTACGATTCCAAGAATCACAGCCCTTCTATACTCACAGCTTTTAACAGCTACGCTGCTTCTTCAAGTATAGAAAGCCTTTTTGACCTGTGAGAGCAGCCATGGCTCCAGCATTGATTGAAGGGCTACTAGGCTGCAGCTGCAGCTTCACAGAAATGCCTAGGGGTTCTCTACTTTTCCCTTTGCTATTTTGCAGCTGGATACATGCCCCAGATATTAGAGCTCTGCACTAGCACTGATGGTGGGGATCACACAGAGGCACCTGTGGAGAGGAAGAAGGGAGATGGAATAGTTGCTGAAGGGAAGGACTGTAGAGATGACCATCAAGCAACATCCTTAAGAAAAATAAATTTCCTTCTGCTCACCCACACACTAGCAGACTTCACAGTCAGTCTGCAAGGCTGATGGGAGTGAAATATTTATTCCATAAATTCCAGCAGTGCTGTGGTCAGAACAAACAGTCCATCAGCACTGTTAGCATTAAAGCGCAAAGTAGACTATAAAACACCAGGGACTTCTAATATCAAACTGTCTGGCATCTACAGGCTCTAGATGTCTAAACACCAAGACAGGCAACAGGTGTAGATTCTTAAGGGTCTGTTCATTTTAAATCTGACAGTCAAAGTCATTCTTCAATCCTGTATAGGACCAGCCCAAGATCTTGAACTGTCAACTTTAACTTAAGAACTACTGTAGTTGTTTGCCAGTCAAATGGAAGAATACTAAAACACAGCATTTCTTAGACTATCAGTAACACCTGTTCAAATCCATTCAGCATCAGGAAACAGAGCTGAAGCTCTGAAAACTGATATGGCACGATATGGCAAAATCATAGTGTGCCCTCCACCTTAAGGATATATCCCCTTATCTCCATTCCATCGTTTTGTTACTTATGCATTGAAGCAAGCACTGTATGACTAACATAGTCCCATGCAGCAACTTCATTTGATTCCACTATTTAACAAAAATTAGGAGAAAGTGTCACCCTACTTCTCATATGCAACCACATTCACTTCACCAGCTGCATGGAACTCTGCCACCAAGGACTGCTTAGAGGTAGGTCCACATTTGAGGGCAGGAAAAAATTTGAGATTCACATGCAATACAATGACAAAATATTACCAGTAGCCCATTTCTGTGAAAATGCTGTAAATTTTTTTTTTTTTTTTTTGGCAAAACAGTTGCCATCTTTTATCATCAGTTAAAGTGTTTGGATTCTTCAAAGACTTATGAACATCTGCAAGCTTGAACTGATGGCCCCTACTGCTGCTATTAGTGTAATGCCATACAGCTGTGAACTGCTTTTACTGTATTTAGTCAGTTCCTCATTTCTATCTTGAGCATAATCTTTTTTGTTTGTCATTAGACATCACCTTATCTTACAACTGTCTTCTGTTTTCAGACAGTATTTCAATTTTGTTGTATGCTGAATTTTGTTGTGTTCTGCCAAAGTCTCTTGATACACAGGAGTGTTTCCAGTGCGTAGCTGTTTATTGAAGTAAAGCAGGTAAAGAGGTAAGCTCAAGAGTAGTGAGACTCTTAAGAGTGCGTAATGATTGGAAGAAGAGTGCTGAAAATCCTCAAAAAAAAAGGACTTTGAGATAGAAGTCAAGGTAGAAACATAAAGGATAGAAAAAATTTACTTATTCAAAAATTTGATGGTTTGAGTTACTTCATATGATATCATGTATGTAGTAAAACATATACCAAAGTTTTAAGAACCCACTGCATTTAGCTAATATAAATGCAGTACTTCCCTCTTTCTTCGTATCAGAAAGGCTATAACAAAAATTTTAAAATTCCGAAGTAGTGTGCCTGTTTTACTTTTTACTACTTCAGTACTTCTGGAAGTATTTTCTCCAGTTGCCTCAGATTCTTCCTAAAAGAAAAAAAAGCCTGCAATAGTGTACCATTTTTCCAACATTTTTTCACACTATGATTACTTTTTTCATGGCTATTTTTGAAGACCAACTCTAAAGATGCAGATACTTTTAACACAAGGGCTGTCTACAAAAGCATTAAAACAGAATTACATTTTATACTGTAAATTCATCCTACCTGTTCTTCAGAAGTTTGAGCAAAAGCTTGTTACACCCTTGATCACGAGCACATAAGTTTTATTAGGTGAAGACCATGAAAGAAAGAGACTCAGAGCCACAGCAGATGCAACTCCCTGCCTTTCAAAAGCTTCAGATAAACCCAAACAAATTTTCAAGACTCTAGAGCTAGACAACTTAATTCTAACATCTTCAAGAGCACATACTCATTCCAACTGTGGCAGCAGGTAACTCCTGGAGCCAGATAAAGGCCTTACACCGTAGGGTAATGGGAAAAATGAGATAGTAAAAGTGTACAGATGTGAGTCTGGATATTCACCCAGGCCTGGGAAAGAGCCTGTAGCTGCTGCTCAGTGCCCAGTTGTGATCAAGTGACCACTGTGGGAAAAAAAAAAAAAATATTCAAGGACCCTAGTCCAAACCTTCTCAGGCTGCACAGAAACCTTCTGCTTCCCAGCAGTGGATTTAGACTCTTGTCCTCTTCTGTTTCTAGTAGAGACAGCACCAATCTTTCCTTTCTCCTACATGAATTCTGCTACCTCTGTGGGAAGAGGCCAAAAGAACTCAAAAGAGCTAGTAGTGGGTGGAGTGCTGCTGTTTTCAGTCTGTTGTGCAACAGCACCATCCAGCTGTCAAACAAAAAAGTTATCAAAGGTTCACGCCACTATCCAGATTTGGTCCTCGTACCACAAACAAAATGAATAACTACACCTATTAAAAAAACAAACAAAAAAAACCCCCAAACAAAAAAACAACCAATCAACACACACCTTCCCTGCTTCTGAATTAATTATATTTATCCATTGTGTTATGTTTCCTGCACTATTATACAAGAGTGTGCTTTATCAAAACTAAGAATTCAGCCCAGTTTATTTCTGCCCAGTAAAACTGGCAGGCTACAGCTTACCTCCATGTTTCAGTGAAGTGTGGAATATAAGCTCTCAGGTATGAGGAAAAGACCATTATCTTTGGCTCCCAACCAAAGGCAGTTAATCACACTACAGAAATTAATGGAAAAAACTCAACCATTTCATACATAAGAGCCTATGTTTTAGCTATCATAATTTACCACTCGAGCTTCAGTAGTGAAAGCTACCTCCAGTGAGGGAGAAAAATGATGAAAACCCATACTCAGCTAACAGATCACTCTTGAGAGACGTCATGACACAAGGAAGAAAACTTCTTGCCCTCCAAGATTTTTCATAAACTTGTGTTACTTAACAGTAATTATAAGGCTTACGTAATGGAAATAAATGGCATTCCCTACAACATATGACTGATTACTTGAATTAAATCTACAAGTTCATTGCTTAAATTGCTCTCAGTTCTACACTAAACTCGTTTTTGTTGTAACACCCACAGAGAGCTTACCGTGTGTGTCCACTGATGATCAGAATGTTCTTGCATTACATGTGCCTCAGCCTAACCTGTGATCCCACATTCTTGCACTGATACTTGCAAGCAGGGAATGCATCTCCTTTTCTGACTTTCTGAAATCCAGCACTAGTTCTTTGCAAACACTTTACAAAGCAGTACAGGGCACCTATCAAAGTCTAAAGATAAGTCAGTCAACCTTTAAAAGAAAAGAACACTAGTGGAAACTTTCCAAGTAAGTATTGGCAGGAAAAAAAAAATAGTAAATGCAACAGTTAACACAGGAAAAAGAATTTCTATACTCAAAAAAAACCTGAAAGAAAACCTAGGATAAATGAGTGTAAAACCCTGAGCTTATGCAAAGAATGAGCATAACCACATCAAGAAGAGATTCTGTTTTTCTTTTGTATAAAATCTACCGTTATGTTTTAATTAATGTGAGCCCAGACTGTAAGAGCACATCAGCAGAAAAACAGCAAGCACTCTAATAGTAGCTAAAGCCATAGGAGCAAAGAACATGCCCAAAGATACGGCAGAGGTGCCAAATAACAAACCTGTGCCAAGTAGGAGAGAAGGTGCCCTTAGACAAGCAAGGCAGCAAAACCAGGAGCCCAGAGAGACACAGCCCTAAGGAAAAGTGGACAATAGCCCCCCGAAAATTGCAGCTGAGAGAGGCATGGCCAATGAGGAGGTATTATGGCTAAGTTTGACTAATGAAAGCAAGGAGTTCTTTCACTATGACAAGGAGAACAAAGCACAAGACCTTCAAAAGGAGATGTATTAGAACATCATTGCAAGACTACATCATTAGAACAGAGACAGAACAAAGGTGCTAGAAAAAAAAATGGAATGACAACAGACCAAAATACTCAAATCAGTAAAAAAAAGAATTGGTGCCAAATTGGGAAAAAGAAAAGACTGGTATGTAGGAGGGTATGGGAAGAAGGTGGCAAGGAGGCAGTGGACAAAAGCAAGCCCTTAAATCTAGAATGATAATTTCTTCTCAGTTCCACACTAGGAAAAAACAGTAAAATGTCAAAGTTTGCATTTAAGTGCAGAGAAAGTAATCTGAAATAAAGGATCTGATGATCTTGATCGAAGGAAGTCCATTTTCCTTGCCAGTAACTGACAAGAGAACTTGTTACATGGCTTGGAGGCTACACAGCTATGCTCAGAGAATTGCATACTCAAAAGGCATAGAGTTACACACTTACTCCAATAACAGAAAGGGCAGGATCAATCCATTCCAAAACTCAGATATAGACGGAGAACAGAAAGGAAGAGCAAAAGCAGATTTTGTATAGTTATTAGTCAGATCAAATAAGGAGGGGAGGTGGAAACAGCATAAAAATCACAGCAAGCACATAGAAATAGGCCTCCAGTGGAAAGAAACAAGGCAAGCCAGACAGGGGAAACAGGAAGCCATGAAGTCTTTCCAAAACAGTCTAAATAGAGACAACACTTTTACACCATCCTCCATGAGGTCAGCCAGAGTTCTGCCAACTTGATCCCAGTAAGTACTAAAGGATTTCACATGGAACCTGAGCTCATGACAGTAGTTTTTCTGTTTTGCCACAGGGTTCAAGTTTTTAAGCCACAACATCAGAAGGCAAAAGGTAAGAAGACACTATTTCCACTAGACAGGAACTATTTACACTTACTAGTTGTTCAGTTTAGTTAAGGAATCAAGACTACTTAAGATTAGAGTACCTGTTCAAACTGAGCTCTCTAGCCTTGTATGAGTAAGCATTTCCAAACCCAGAGCTTCAGCTGTCCAGAGAGTCTTAGATAGATGTACTATAGTTAAACCTGCCATGTCACTCAGAGTATATGTTTACATGTCTGCAAGTCCCCCCCTCGCCTGCCCACCAGCAAAGTATCTATTTACTATCCACAGAAAGTACTATTCAAAACTGAACTCCTCAGCTCTGAACTATCTTCACAACCTCTCCAACCTTGTAACAAGTAAAGCTTACAGATCTGATTTGTTGCAAGCTTCTGCTGCCACTGACGAGTACAGTGGCAGACCCAACGACAAGGATGATGCATTTAGGATTTTAGTTTATGAACAGTCTAATTTAAACTGGGGACGCAGAATACAACATACATGGAAATAGTGGTAAGATCACACATGGTAAAATCCACACTGTTGGGCAGAATAGCTGGGTGCACAAAACACGCTGCATGTACCAGCTTCTCAACCTGCTCCAGTCTTAGAACCACACTGCAACACTCATCACCCTCTCTTTTCACTCAGACTTTCTGCAAGTCCCATTAATTTTATATTTAGCATTTCACAGCAAGCTAGTTTCTACTTCCAAAAGTATCTAGACAGAAGTTGTGTTGATACTCATGTCTTCCAGTAAAAGGCCAAGTTCTAAGTAAAAGACAGGAAGTATGAATCAAACTAGGAAGTCTTATCCTAGAAAGCTCACACATTTCAAAGCTTAAGATCTTATTTTAATCCAAGATATGACAACTGTAAAGTCCAGTTCATAAAACAGTAACTTGCTGCTGGTAAGTCTTCATAGGTACAGAGAAAACAGTCAATTCAAGTCTCCAGTCAGTAGGGCTGCCCCATGGATTCCAAGATTTCCTTTCTCTCGTCTGCTGAGGGCATCTCTGGTTTCACACCATTTCTTCTCCTCTGCATCATAATGCCATGCTGGAAATAGAATAAAGTGACCATGAGAACAGATTTCTCAGAATCTCTGCTTCTGCGCTCCAAATGAACAAGATTCTTTAATAGAAGAACTCCTAATATATCAAGAACCAGATACTCTGTCTGAATAGCTGATAACTAAGCTTACTAGTACGCAGTTGAAGATATCTGATAGTTCACCCTGCTGCTTCAGAAGTAAGTGAAATCCATATTCCCATTACACTATGTCAGACTAATGCACAATTGTCTGTAAATATTTTTTTTGCAGTTTGCCAAGTATTTAAAGGCTAAGCTAAAAACTCTTTACTACTATGGCATAAGGACAGAAAACAGCAGAAAACACACAGTTCCTCATTGTACTTCCTTACAACAAGAGAGAAGGCAATAAGAATGAACTCTTCCTAAGAATGAACCACCAAATAATAATGAACTCTTCCTAAGTGTTCTCTTAAGTTAAAGCAAACATGATCCAAAACAATGGAAAACCAGATAACCTTACCTCAGAACTTTTTCACTGCCTCCATTTAAAAGAAAACTTATTACTAGAAACATCTGACTCAAATTCAGAGGGAAACATACTGCAAGAACACACAATCTAAGACGGTAAATTTAGAGAAACTGAGTGAAGTGCTTTGATGTGCATCTGCTTAAGTCTTCCAGCAACAAATACTGAGACTACCTGGACTCTTAAGTTACCATAAAGACAGCATCAGTCAGCATTAGCTAAGTCCGAAGGGTTCAGAAAGCAGTGTGTCAGAAGCAATGCACTTAAAGCAAAACAGGGAGTAAAATTTAGAAAGTCTACTGTGCTTACCCAAAATTTTCTGCAGTTTTTGTACTTCATGAAATAAGCAGTACACATATCCTTCTTATAGTTGTTTTCATCCATACATTTTGTAGTGGCATCTGTTTCCTTTAATAGGGGAAAATATACTTCAGAGCTGAGGGAAGTTACTGTACTCAGTGTTTAAATATTTCACCAAGTCCCAGAATATCTATGAAGATAGAAGGCAGCTTCTCAGATGAAAGAATACTATCAAAGAGAGCAAAGGAACATCTATCACAAAGGATAATCAGTACTTCCAAGCAGTGACTTCATTTGGAGGTAACAGACATTAGTTCTCTTTGAACAGTAAGGATAGAGTTCACAGAATAGTTGTTTACAATGATGCTTAGTATAACTCATAAAAGACTTTAAAAAATAACAAAGCTGGTCTAACCAGGATTTCAGGCTCCGGTCTTAAGGACAGAAAATTAAAAAAGGTTGCTATCAGTTGTATCACTCCTATTTTTTAGTAATTACTCATTATTTCATGCTTACTATAATGGGTGGTTTTCAGCTCTTCCCACCTTCAGACTCTTAAACTCTTTACGCAAAATGTTATAGTGTAAGAGTGCTATTCATGAAAAAGGCCTCTAGAAATTACATTATTTAAACATCAAAACATAAACCCAGAAATTTCAATTTGACCTCTTACCGCTACACATGGATTTATATCGTGATCTCTAAGCTTTTGTGCATGTCTGGACATTCTAGACAGTACCCTGGATAGAAACAGAAAATAAACAGGTTAAGTATCCACTTTTAATAGTAACTCAGGATGAAGTCATGAGTATCAATGTGAGAATTCAACGTGTAATAAAGGCCCTGTAATAACACACAGTGTTTGGTTGTCTTTAAAGAAACCAAACAAGAGCCAAACCACTGCCAAACCTCATTTGCAAAAATGGTATTTCAAAAGCAGTAACAGCAAGAAAACTCAGGCAAGTTTAGCCCACCCACCACCAAGATTGCTCACTCCCTGATGAATTTCTGCGGAGAATGGAGTCACTGCAGTAACTCTCACACTAGCCTGTGATATCATGGAGGAAGTGACTGTGTTTAGGAGAAAGGGCTCCACAGAAGCTGCTCACAGCCAACACACTGTAGGCACTTCAATTAATAGTGTGTGGGAGGAATGTACCAGTAAACTCTTCCAGATTTGTGCCTACTCCTTTTGCTGGATGACATCTGTATCTTCACTGAGCTTTCCCAGGTACAAGTGCCCAACTACCTCCTGTGATGCTGTATCAAGTATTTACTAGAAAGAGAAATGGTTTCCCCGCAAGGTGGGATCAGACTCACACTTGTGTGACAGTTTGAATCACATTTTTCAACACTTTAGTAGTTTGACACTGACTCTAGGAACTGTAAGCTTAAGAGACACAGAGTTCAATGCCAAGAACCTACACTGATCCAACATGATGACATCAAGATGAAGAGCAGACCCTCTTTCCCTTTACAACTTCCTATACATCACCTCTGGCACACACACATCCACGCAGGTATTTGTTCTAAACAAATACTAAATCTAAGCAAAAATAAATGAACGTTGACCAGATTACTGTTTGAGGCAATGCAAGCAGGAACAGGACTCAGGAAGCAAATACTGCTGATGAAGGAAACTGAGCTGGATCTTTCATTTTTTTATTCTCCCTAAAAATTCTAAACTTAAACTTGTTTCTGTTCACATTAGGGAAAGATAAGGCAAATATGCAGTAAAAAGTCAGTTTTGCTTAATATCAGCAAACAAATCAAATACTGTTTTTTGTAGCTCACAGACAGAAAAGAGTGTTTTAGATGAGGTTTCTTCTTTGGGTAAAAGTAAGCCATTCTCGGCAAACAAACCCGAGATTTTACATCCTGTGCATGCGTACTCTCCTGATACTCAGAGTACTCTCTGCATTCCACAGGATAGTCTTCTGCAAACGGGCCTTTTAATGAAGAGCATTAGGAAACCCTTCAACTTTCCTTTGAGAACTATCCAGTGCTTAAGTTAACTTTACAAGCTAGGCAAATGTTTGCTTTTTTTGTGAGTGCAAGAGCATTTTTGATCAGGCACTTCCAACTCAAACGGAAACACAAGCAGGCATACTAATAACACCCCAGACTTCAAGAAAGGAGGAGGGAGAGGAAAAGAAGCAGAAAGCAAAAGCAGCATATCACAATGCCTCACCTAAGTCAGCATAAAAGACACATCAGTTTTAGATGTTTGTGTCTGTATTATAACACTGCATTTCATTGATATTACCACCTAAGCAGACATGCCTCAAGGTGTACACTATTAGCTTGACTTCAGACTTACTCTGTGAAAGAGTGTTTGTGAGTCATAGGATGTGCTGTCATAATCGGTGTTCATAAAAATTGCACTTAACGCTTTCAGTTTGATTACACTACCAGAGTCTGCAACCGTGACCGGTTTAAGGAACAATGCACACAACACATTAAATACCTACTAGTGACCAGGCAGTTCAGGTTCTCACGAAGCTGCTTAGCTCAGAGCAGGCAAGAGCTTCGACATATTTAGTACTACTGAAAAGGTCTGATAGCTCCTGCGGGTGTTCCTCTCTCCCCCTCTCCGAAGTACTTCAGGAACCTGAAACATTATCAGCTGGAAGGGCAGGCGGGTCACGCCGAAATGCTGCTGTGTGACTGAATGAGCAGTTGGGCAGGAAGCGAGCTTCCCCCTCCTCCCAGGTTTTGCACATACACAGGCTTCCCTTCCTGCTTTCAGAACACAGGTCAGAACTCAACCACAAACAGAGGCCTGTCTATTCCGCAGTTCTTAATTATGCTTTAACACATTACAACGTTAACAGTTGTAAACGGTACCACAGAGAACCAGGGCTGTTGCTGGCACTCTTTAGCCCTTGCGCTTTTTCAGTTCATAAACCCATCACCGCACTTCTCCACAGGCTGCCTGCCATTGAAAAGCGCTTGGTCTGTTCCAAATGCACATACACGCATGCAAAATCTCTAATTATGCTGCAATACAGAGCAGCTTATTAAACTTTGAACCCTGAAGCCCAGGCCGCATTATAAACCCTACGGCTTTTACCGCGGTTGCGGCGGAGGGGGACGGGAGGCAGCAGCCGGCGGGCCCGGGCGCACGGCCCCGCGGAGCTGCCGCCTGGCCGGACTCAGCCTCCCGGGGGGGCCCGGGGCCATCCAGGTGCCCACCGCCCAGCCCCTGCCTTCCCCCGCCGCCGGCGAAGCGGCCGGAGGCTCCCGGCTCCAGCTTCCCCCGGCCCCGTCGCTGCCCGCGGCCGGTCCCGCTGCCACCCGCCGGCACCACCTGCCGCCAGGGAGCGGTGCCCGGGCCGCGCCGCCACCGGGCCCGAGCGGGGCTGCCCCGGCCGGCGGGAGGCGGAGGGCGAGCGAGCCTCCCCTCCGCCGGCCGGGCAAGGGGAGCGGCGGCAGGCACGGCGCGGGTCGCCGCCAGCGGCACTCACCTCTCCGTCCCCGGCCGTGTCCGCGGGAGCGCGGGGCGGGAGGGGGACAGCCCGTCTCCAATTCGAAAGACGTCAGCGGCTCGGGCAGCGCGCTTAAGTACGGGCGCAGCCTACCCCGCTCCCGGCCCCGCGGCTCCCCCCGGCCCCGCGCCGCCGCCGCCCACGCCCCGGCGGTGCTGAGTGGCACGGCCGGGCCGCCAATGGCGGCGGCGCCGCGCCCGCCCCGGCCGTGAGCGGCGCCTCCTTCCACCAACGGGGCGGGCGGCGCGGCCCGCAGGCGCCGGCGGCGGGGCGCGGCCGCGGCCCTGACTGACTGGGGGAGGCGTCCAACCCGCGGTGCGTGTGGGCGGCGGGCGGTGTGGGCGCGGCGTGTGCGGCAGGCTGGGCTGCACCGCAGCGCATACACTACAATGGCTGCTGGAAAGACGGGAAAGCAAACAATTTCCAGGCCCGCCGCGTCCAGCCCGAAATATGGGGAAAAAATTACAGAAAAATCGGAGAACACTGTAAAGGGTGGAAACGGGGCGCAGAGGGGATGCTGAGGCTCCCGCGGTGAGTCTGCTGCGGGTTTGGGGGGCAGGCGCCGGGGTTTAGCAGGGAAATATCAGGGTTATTTAAATTATGAAGGGGGAGGAGGAGAAGGAGGGGGGAGAGGAGAGAGGAGCAAGCGAGCACTGAGGAAAAGTTTGTGTTAACCATCCCTCGCTTCCATCCCTCTCCCCCCCATCTCCCGCAGCCCCCCGCCGCCCCGCGTCGGACCCCCCCACCCCACGAGGGGAAAAGCAGGGGAGGGGAGGCGAGGCGAGCGGTACCCCCCCCCCCCCTTCCCCTCCCTCGCAGGGAGAAAGAGATGATTTTCAGAAAAACCTCTCTCAGGAGTTTCCTCCACTCCTCCCCTCCCTCCCCGCGGCGCTATGTTGGTTCGCGAGCGAGCGGGCGAGGCGGCGGGGCTGCCCGGGGGACGGCAGGAGGGCGCGGGGTGCCCGCCGCCGACCCCCGCGCCGGGCCGGGGCCGGGGCCGCGGGGCAGGGGCAGGGGCAGGAGCTGCGCGGCCGCCCCCTCCCCTCCTCGCCTCTCCGGAGCCTGTGCTGTGAATGCAGTGACAGCGGCGAGAGCGGCGAGAGAGGGAGCGGAAGACATTAGAGACCGCGGTGCCGAAAAATGAGGGAAAAAATTAATATAAATTCGCCCACCGCCTCGAACCGGACAAATTTCGCACAGAAATTTCCCCCGTGGACCCGGCTACCCGTGGGGTGTCCCCCGGACCTGGCGGCTGCGGCTTTGGGGGGATCCGGAGTGACTTTGGGGCACTCGACCCCCCTTTCCCGTCGTTTTTTGGACAAAAGTTTTTTTTTTCGTAATAAAGAAACGAATTTGCCTACTCTCCCTCTCCGAGTGGCCCAGGAGCTTTTCCCTTTCCCATCGGTGTGTGTTTAGAGAAAAGTGTGAACCCAAGTAAGTGCTGAGTCGTGTTGCATTGGGGAGGGGGGTTTTGCTAACTGAAAGCAGGAGAGATCCGGAGAGAGAGAGAGAGAGAGCAGGGACAGCTTGTTGTCAGTATCATAAACAACCAAAATGGAGGGAGAACTGAGGCATATAACAAAATAAAAATCAGAAAAAAATGCCAAAAAATACCTAAAAATCGGGGCTGCTCCCCCTTTTCTTCCTCAAGGTAACAGAATAAAACCCGTGTCTTCCCGAGACCGTTTTAAGGTTTCAGGGAGCAAGGAGTTAATATTTATTATTTTTTTTTTGTTGATGAATTCTTTGGAAAGGCAAAAGCCTCTTATAACTCGCCACCGACAATGAGAAAACGTGAAAATCCCTTTCAGGAGAGAGAGGTAGGGGGAGATGATGGTGCAGAAAGTGTGTAACTTGGGGGTAATGTGGAGTGATCCTAGATAAGATAAATGCTTTATGTGCTGCTTTATAACTCCTTTTTTAAATGTTTTTTGGGTATGTTTGTGGGGGTTTGGGGAGATGGGGGCTCTTTTTTTTGCCTCTGTCTTTTTCTTTCCTTTTTTTTTTTTTTTTTTCGGACCGGAATGTAATGCCTTTGTAGTGTCACTTTCCTGATCTAATTAGGATGTGTGAGGCAAAGAGTAAACCTTTCCGGTTTATAAAGTGCATTTTCGTTGCCTTTGAATTTCAAGTTTTCCTGGTAGCTCCCTCCTCTATTTAAACTGGATTCTTCAGAGTAGTGTGGGGTTGAGGTAGTGCTCCATAGGGAAAGAAGAGAGGGCTCAGGGGCAGGGCACCTCTTCTGCGGATGGTTGCTGATTTCCCTGGCACGTTCAGTTCACCTGTTTGTCTCCTATAAAGAATGTATTCTGCAGTGTCCTCGTTTTATTTATGTAAAATAATGATGCCTCATCTCACCTCACATTGAAGTTAATGCGAAAGTGCTGCTGATGTTGGTTCCACGTGGGATCAGGGACATAGCAGGGCATTTTAAAGAGACAGCTTCTCTTTTCCTAGGGTTATCATCACCTCTGCAGCACCTCTGCATCTAGCAGGGAAGTGGTTCGTTGTTGTTTTTTTTTAATGGAAAGCTATCAAGTCGGCCCTGGTCTGATAAATTAAGGCAGGATAATAGGGAAAAACGTGCAGATTCGTTGGGATCAAAGCAATTCTTTTGTGTGTAGCAGGTCTTTAGGGGAGTTTTCTTGATGTGTTAATTGAAATGCTGTGTTTTGGAGAGCGTTCTTTGGAATGTGTGTTGCAGGATTGAAATAATCTCAGGTTGTTTGATATTAAGACCTAGTGCTATTCTGCTAGCTGTGAATTCCCTGGGAGGAGAAGAATTCCCTATGTGTGTGGGGCAATTTCACAGACATTTTGTAAAAGTTATGAAGTGCATTGTTTTTACTTTGAATACATTCAGTTTTGTTGGGAACACCTGAGTTTGCTGAAAAGCTTGTTCTGTACTTGAATCTCCTGAACAGTCCCCAGAGGTTTTGAAAACAGTGCAAGTAACTATAGGTTTTAATTGGCCAAAGTAGGGGCTCTTTACAAGTACACCTTAGCTGTGTAGTTATAACATCATTTGGAAGAATTGCCTCTGGCTTTGTTTAAAGACAGAAAAATCATCCTAACTGTGGTCTAGTTTCATGTATATGTGTGCATGTGTGCGTGCATGCATGCTTTAACATGAGTTCTGGCTGATACAGTTTTTTTGCTTGATTTTTAACTTGAAAATGTTTAACTGTAATGATGTGAAATGCTCTGCGTATCCCTATTATCTCCTGTGTATTTTAATTTTCAGTGAAACATCCTATTTAAAAAAATTAACATCTCCTGTTAACATGGCAATTTTGTATCTTTATGAGAGTTACAATGTTTCCTTTACACTTGCTTTGGGTTTTTTTAGTCTTTGTATTTAGTTCTAGATTGAAAGTTGAATACAGATGTGTGGTTCTTGTGAGCAAAGCTGAAGTCCTGGACTTGTAGGCAGACTGTTTCAGCAAATGTTTTCTTTGAATCTGTGGAAGTTGAGTATCAGTTGTGATAGCCCTCTATGTTCAATAGCATGTGCTTGCAAATGATATGTACCTTTACTGCAAGTGTGACCAAAGAAGCTTGTTGTCTAGGATAGCCTGGTGGTTAAAAATATGTGAAGAAATCTCAAAGTTTTCCAGTGACTCACAGTTGTGAAAATTAAATCACATTTACTACTTTTAGGCTAGAAAAAAAGGCTCATTAAGGAAGAAAGATTGATCAATTTGTATAAAGGAATGAACTTGAACGTTTTTCCAAAACTGCCTTTTATGATTTAGAGATCTCTTTGATAGTTAGCAAAAATTCAGACTTAAAAGTTCCTTTCTGACTATTTCTTAAACTGATCTATTATTTTTATTGACTGAAGTAACATTACCCTGGAATGCATAGAAATTTGATAAATTAATAGCAGTACACCATATGTTGGTGGTTTTAATGTACCAGGGTAGATAGATAGATAGTGGTAGATGTGCAGAACTAACTTAAATAAACTAGTAAATGGTATTGAGAACAGTATTTAAGAAATCTTCAAATGCTGTATCTGTGGCTGTCAGTATGAAGTGTTTAATATGTTACTATATTTTTACCTAATTAAGAGCTTCTTAATCATTAATATTATAATGCTGAAAATAGGTATAGGCACTGGTAATAATAACATGAAAGCACGTGTAGTGCAGTATATTTCTTGACTTACAGTTATGTATTACAAAGTAAATTTGGTGTATCTAACCATAGTATAAAATTCAGGACATAGGGAGGAAAAAAAGGAAAGGGTGTTCTCACAGAATTTGATACTGTTCTAAACTGGGTTTAACTTTAAGGTATAGTCCAGATGGTGATAATAATAGCAGAAAATAAGTGTTGTTTAGGATTTTTTTTTTTTACAAACTTACTCTCATTTGTAGGAAACTGAATTTTTCTTACAGTAAAGAAGTGGGTTTTTTTAATAAAAATAGAAAGTAACTTTCAAAGCTTCCTTAGTTCTAAGAGTTAAGATAATCTCCTGTATTATGAGTTGGTCTGATTGTATACATGATACAGTATGATTTTTTCAAGATTTTCTAAAATTAAAACACCTGAAGAAACAAGTGCTATGGGCTGTTGTTGGTAAAGTTACCCTACTTTTTGTAGGTAAACTGGAGAGCTGTAAATGTGTTAAAATCCTTCTTAAATATTTATCATTCCTGTTCAGTACTGTTTAGAAGTTAATAACTACAGTATTCTACAACAGTACAAGCAAGTACAGGAATCTAAATTGATATGCATTCAGCTTTCCTTCAGTGCTTAGTTCAAATGTGTCTCTTGGTGTGTACTTTTAATTTAGTAATTATCCTGAAAAAATTAGTTTCCCAACACAGAACTTTTGAGATTTAAATTAAGAAACCTTTAAAAAGTTCGTGTAATTCTAAAAGGCACTACATACTAAGTACAGACACTTCTAATGGTTGTCCATCTCTGCAGCTAGTTAGTCAAAATGGTGCCCTTAAGTCTCCTCCTTTCAGGGTATTACATGTGTGTTAAAATTAATGGGTTAAAGAGGGTACTGCTCATGTTCTAAATAAACCACTGTTTGAAACTGTTCAAGGTTATTTTGTTAAAATAGATGTTTTACTTCAGAGTCTGAAACATAAGTTTTTAAAATTTTTTATAAATTTTTTTATAATTGTTAAAACCGGATTTTGTGAACAGATGCTCTTTGGTAGGGTTCTTGAACAACTTTATCTGTTTAGCAAGGGGAGATATTCTGGAAAACATGAAATATGTTAGAGCACTTAGACCATTCTCAAATCAGTGTAGAGTCAAAAGGAGCTAGCAGTCATCACCACTGAAGTGATAGAGCATTTGCTTTCATGGAGATATTCTCCAAATATCTGCTCCTAGTAAGGATTTAGCTTGCAGAGCTTTTGAAAAAAATGTGCAGTATTTATCCACTGAACTTCTAAGCATCTTTAACCAATTACCAAATGTTTAGGTAGCCTTAAAAAACTATTTAAAAATAATTCAAATATTAGACCAAAGTAACATTTGTATTGATCAAATATAAAATGTTTAAATTTCTGAAGCATAGGGGATTTTTTTTTCATTTATCTGAGCATTTTGATAGTAGAGAAATGTGTATTTTTCTTGTCGATCAAAAAAACCCACATCTAGAATTTAATTTAATTTATATTGATTTTTAAATTGTGTGATCTTGTAACTTGAATGTAAAACATTGATTAACTCTCAATATAATCACTTATACAGATGCTTAAATGTTTTTTAGTTCTTCAAGAAATATTTATCTGAAATTGCATAGATTGCAGTTACTAATGCATTTTAAATGAACAGTTGTCCACCAAATATCAAATGCAAGAAATTCTAATTGTATGCAACTAAAGAAAACCTAATATTTAGCAGAATTGGTCACCATTGCTGCAGGGTCAGGTTTACTTTTATTTAGATTGGCTTGTTAAAGTGTTTTTTGTGTACTTCAGTATCAGTGTTCACCTGTTATTGTCTCATCTTAAGACAAATAGCAAAAAAGAATAGAATGAGAGGGTTTTTCTTAAGTTTTTGACAAGATATAAAATGCTTTTAAAAGTAGATATGTGCTAACAGTTTTAAAGGATGGGGCCTTCTCATAGGAAATATTAAAATTGTTAATATTTAAATGGACCCTGCATGTCAAGTAAGCAGTTACTGTAGGATCATGGCATTAAAATTAACCCCTATACATAGCAGGGTTTTGAGGTGACTGATTTAGTGCATACTTGACAGTGAGGAGTGGAAAAGGATATGTAGTTATTCTCATGTTGAAGGAATAAATCAGTTTCTATTACAGCCTTCTCTGTAATAACTTCTGTCCCCTTCCTAGTTCATTGTCTTTCCAGACTGTAAAAATACCTTGTTAAATACATTGAAATACATGTCCATAGCGATGGGCTATTTTTTCATGCTCCACCCTTGTGGTTTTGATAGACCTACAACAGGACATGGGGAAAGTAGCATGTGGCCCAGTGTGCATAATTTTATTTGATTTGTTTAGAGGAAAGGAAAGAGAGGGAAAGAAAAAACAGGTCTGAACTGGTATAAAAGCAAAAAGTGAGACAGATAAAACGAATACAGACAAGTGTGGCTATAATACACAGCACAGTAACTTAAAACTCTGAAGTAAAACAGCTCAAATCAGATTTGAGAAAGTCAAGTGGGAATGTGCAAAGTAAAACCTAAGAATTGCCATCAGATGCAATTAAAAAATAACTATGTAAAGGAACTTGGAAAAATGCAAAAGGTGTCTGTTACAGTAAACTGAATTGCTATAATCTTCTTTTGCACTTAATGTGCTAAATTCCTCTCTCAAGGAGAATATCCCTAGAAATCAGATTAGAAGGTGTTTAAAGGGAATTATTTGTCAAAGTTGTTTTTTCACTAAAGTTAGGATAACTAATAATAATCTCTTCCATATTGCTGTAATAATACTTTATTTGATATCATCAGATTACACATAGACTTACTTATGTATTGTACAGGTAATTTACCTAGTAGCCTGACACTGTATTACTAACCATGAGAGCTTTTCTTTATGGTTGTGAGTTACATCAGATTTGGCAGTCTGCAAAGCATGAAGTATTTCATATGAAATGAGATGTAGGTGTTTGATTTTGCCTTATGCACATTTACTGTGAATTGCCAAGTAGTCAGAAAGGAAGGAGAGTGTCAGAAAACTTACCTTCCCTCTTCATGTATTGAGTATGTATTTGTGTACTACAGGGTATCAGATTTGCTAGTGCATGAGTTTTCTAAAAAGCCCTGCAAATCGCCTGATTCTGAATTAATGAGATCTCATTACACTAAGTGTTTGAACAGAAGAAAGACCCTGTGTATGCAAATCAGATTTTACTGTCCCAAGTGCTTGTCACTTCTAATAAAACTGTTTACTGTGTGGTATATGTATTTATCATGAATGTTACATTTATATGTAATAGATACACACACATTTTAAGGAAACATCTGGCTGTTCAGGGAGAATATCATGTCTTTTGAATCAGCTGTGATATAGGAATATTTTTTTTAAAGAGACCTTTTAGAAGAAAAGGCAAAAAAAGGGATTCTGGCAGCTTGCTATTAGATTTCAATCAAGCCAGTATAGTTAGTAATAAAACATTTACAAGTTTGTAAATGTTAAGTTTCTTCAAACTCTTACTGTCATGTGTGGAATTTTCATTTATACTAGTTGTGCATTTAGTGCAGCTGCCTACATGCAAAGCTTAGTAGTACTGCACTTATCACATGCAAGTATAGATACAATATAAATATGTAAAAGCAGAAATTGCCTGCAGCTGTTCTTATGTTTTCATAAGACGATGCACTACAAAGGTGTAAATTTATGGTGTTAGCTACCTGCTACCAGTTACTGGTGCTCTTCCCCTCACAAGTACTTTAAGAAGAGTGAGTATTAAACTAAAATAAAACAAATATAAAGTCCTGTCAGGGTCTCATGCTCTGTTTAAAAGCTAAACATAGTCATTGTTCAAGTTTATTTTGTTCACTGGAAGTTACTGTGGTCGATACTTGCATAATTTGTTTCATCTAGGACACTGGGAAACGGTGAACCACGTAGCTTAGAGAAGAGCTTAGACATAGCTGATCACAATAGATGCCAGTTAATTTAAATATTTGGATTTTTTTTTCCTCTTTGACTTGATAGTTTTCTTTTATTCTTTTGAATACTAGGATTGTGTTTAGACTAAACCACTTCTAATTATGCCCCAGCACAAACATATAGCTTATGGCTATATTTTAATCAGTTTCAGAAAAAGTAATAAAAATATTATTGCATCTGTCAAAGGATGATGTTGCTACATGCTATTTTAAATGGTGTTTAAGTACAGCTATAAGCATGCCAGTACAGTGAAATCAGCTCTATTCCTAAACAACAAAGTTACATTAGTTTTTACTTTAAAAGTTAACCCAGAATCCTAATATGTTAATTATCCTAATTATTCAGGCTGGTTTTAGTATGTGTTGAAATTGCTTTAAAAAGTATATATGGAATATTTATATCAAACTCGTTTAATTTCTCATTACTTGTAAAATGTAATGTTTTCCCAGATATAATTTTAAAGGGTTTTTGTCTTAGCTGCACGAGAGTATCTTTTCTTTTGAATACACTCTTTTTTGAACCCAGCAATAATTTCGCTTATTTAAGACTCTTTTGTTCTCTTGGAATGAGTTTGTGTTTCATTAAGTTTTGATATTGATCATTTTTGTACTACAGAAATTGTGCTAAGGAGTACTGTGTAATTAACTTGAGCTGGTGATGCTACAAGTATAAAAATAGGGTGTAGAGTAATACAGGAAACTTAATCATAATGGTGTTTGGATGATGAGAATAGATCCCAACTGGATGAATGTTAAACTAATTTATGAGGAAAAGATGTCAGTTTTTATAGTCTTGTAGCATTAGTCAAATATGTACTATCCCTATTTCTCCTAGGAAATACTCAAACACTCCTAGTATGAATTGCTGTAGAAGGCAAACAGAAATCCAGATTATACTTTCAGAAATGTTAAACGCTAAGATGAGTTTCTTGGGACAAAAAATGGTTTTAGAGGTCTCCCCTGCAGTACAATATTGTTTCACCTTTGAAAACTTGGCTACTTCAGAATATTTGAGAACAAGTAAGTTAAGTTCATCTTGAGTAATACATTTTGGTTTCTAGTACAGTTTTTATCTATGGATCATGTAAAACAAACATCTTGCTTTTCATTATACTTAAATATTTGTACTGAAAGGAAAGTTCATTTAAGCAGTTTTTAGCTGCATTGAATGCTCATCCATTTAATTGGAGTAGCAAGGTGCTTTAGTTTGGGGAGGTTGAATATGTGTTATTATTTTCATTTTTTCTGTAGTTTGACTAATAAAAATACTGAACATAAAACGAGGCTGAATTTTTCTTCAAGCCGTGAATGAAAGGGAGGTGTGATCAAGAAGGGGCTCTGGTAACTTAAATCACTGCCTCTCAGTTCTGAATTTGTGGTAAAAGTCACACAGTAATGTTGCAGCCTTGAAACTGATAATATGTTCAGTTGTCTTGAGATGAACTCTGTAATTCTTCATTAGGCAGATTAAATTTCCTAAAGGTTTTGTCTGAATAAGTGCTTGAGCATTGTGCCATTTATTCTGTTTTTTAATAGGAACCAAGCAATAGAAAGTCCTCAACTCTGAGCAAACCCTCAAAGACTTTAGGGGACATTCAGGGCATCCATTTTCTTGTCATAGTTTTAGTTGTTAAACTGTGGTTGAAGGTCAAATAATCCATTCTGCTAAGATCTTCATCATAAAGGAGGTAGTTTGGTATTTGAAGGTAGTTTTAGCATAAAAGTTTTATGTAGGCAGCTTAACAAAAAAAGCTAAAAGGCAGGCAGAAATTTGTTATCAGGTTGCAAGTGCTCTGTAACTGTTCTGTGTAGTAGTACTTAAATCCCATTCTTACATTGGGATAGTAAGGCTCATAGTTTGAAGAAGACAGAGCGTAACTGATTTGTTAATTATTCCTTTCCAAATACATGTCAAATTTGCCACCACTTTGGCTGACAACAGCCTCTGGAGAGGGACTTTTCTATAAGGGCGTGTAGTGATATGACAAGAGGTAAAACTGACAGAGGACTGGATCTGATTTTAGCAAGAAATTCTTTAATGTGAGGGTGGTGAGGCACTGAAATGCATTGCCCACAGATGTGTTGTGGGTGCCCCATCCCTGGAAGTGTTCAAGGCCTTTGAACAACCTGGTCTAGTGGAAGGTGTCCCTGTCCAAGGCAGGGGGATTGGACATTGGATGATTTTAAGATCCCTTCCAACCCAAACCATTCTACAATTCTGTAATATATGCAAACTTCTTGTAACTTAGGCCTTGTAGGAAGGTTGTAAGGTCTACTGGACAAAGATCATATTGCATTTGTATCCCTCTAATGAATTCAGTGTTACTTAGCAACTTTGTAATTTTGTGATGTGATTTTGTGTTTGGGGGCGCATCTGAGAGTGGATGTCATCAAAATTACTTAAACTCTCCTCCCCATGCATGGCAGAATTCTGGCCCAGAAAGCAAGCGTTCTATTTTCTTGCTTTGGGTATTTTCAGACTGGTTATGTGCACATAAAAAATTAATCCTTTGGGTTTTTTTCACCTCAGCTTGTTGCATTTGTCAGTTGCTTAGGAAGTCTGTTTCTTGGTATATTTTTGAGTATGTTGCAGTGGCTGGCAAAGTTATTAAATGGTCTGAACTACAGAATTTTTTCATGGAGGAGGGAGATTTTTTTCCTGTCTGATCTTGACCAGATTATTTGAAAGTTTCCTCTGCCTTTTCAACAGCGCTTTGCTATAAATGAAAACAAATTAAATTGAATAAGCAGTCAATAAAAATGCGCGTCCCAGGTTCCTCTGGCAAAGCTTATTAAAATCCAGTTGGATGCTAACAATTCTTTTCACTGTGACCTTCAAGATATGAAGCCTCTACATCATACTTTCCAAATGTCACCGTTTCCATCTATCAAATTCTAGGTAGGTCATTAGTAACTATACAGTAGTAACTGTATGGTCTGTAATGCTAACATATTAAACCTGTCTTAGAATGAGAGATCTGTGTTAAAGCTGAAGTGCTGCTCAGGGAGCGAGTGATATTTCCCCATGAGCTTTTTCTTTTAATTTTGCAATATGCATTTGAGATTGATTGAGGTAGCGCTCATGAAAAGGGGTGATCTTTCAGGTTGTCCAGAATCAAGCTGTTCAGCAGGTTTTTTTGCAGGTTAAACTCGGTATTTTTTCAGCTTCATTGGGAAATTGGTGGTCATTGAGTGTACATCATGGAACAGTAGAGTCATGTGCTTCTCGGTGGGGGATGCTGCTTAATGATGGAACTGCAGTGTCCTGAATGTGGAAGGAGCAGACCAGCAGTGAAGGACTGGTTGCTTTCTAGAGTGTGAACAGGGAACTGCTTTACTCTGGCTTTTACAAATAAATTAATTATTTGGAATAAGATCCTTCCTTCACTCACTGGTATTTTGATTTTTTCCTACAGTATCGGAAATGGACACTTCAGGATTATTTTACGGGTCTCTTTACCTTGAAAGGGCAATTAATGTAACCACATATGAAGTTAGAGTGTTTGAAAAATATATAACTGTCTTGAAAGCAAAGAAAAATAACTACTATACTCATCTAGTGATATTTTACAACAAAGTAAATAATACTTAGATGTCATAAAAGATTCATTGAGCAATAGCTGGGACCCCTCAATGAGGGAATGTGTGCTAAATGAGTATATTTATTAAAATAATATATAATGTACATTTAGAAGAATGTAGTTTTCAATAACAAAACCTTCAAAACTTGACCAAAGAAAAAAATTGCATTGTGTCCATGTGCATCCATAGCTTTTTCTTTTGAGATGAAAAGGGTAGGTACCTAGATATGCATAGGGTTTCAGAATCTTCCATGATGATTTCTGGGAGCTGTACAAACACAAAGCTCTTCTGCTAAATTCAGATAGTGCACGATAAAGTGCTTTCTAAGATTAGTGAGTTTGTTGGGTTTGTGGGTCTGAATTCAGAATTAAAAGTGATATATAGAAAAGTGATACTGTGCTGACTTAGTAGCACACAGTATTTTAGTCCAGTGTTGAAAGTGCGTGTTAGGACACCTGTATGTGAATGTTATATGGCCCTGGAATTGACTCTGTGGAAATGTGGATTTTACCTAGGAAAACAAGTGTTTTGTTTTGTCAGAATTACAGTTTTCCTCTGGTGTATTTGCCCTTAACTGAATTCTGCCCTGTGATTATTTTTTTTCTTGTTATTTGCACAGAATTGTGTTCATGCTTTTTCCTACAAAAAATACAAATAGCATTGTACTCCTGCTGTGATTATTATGCATAACACCTCTGACTCAGCAGACCAAAAGTTATGTTTACTGGAAAACAGAATTAACGTTTTATACTCTTTTTTAAGAACCCTTAAAAATAGCTGTGTCAAAAGAGATTATGCTTTTAACATGCTAATCCACTAAGCCATCATACATCATTCTGTAGGCAATGTTTTTATCCTAAGCAGCTACCTCTTACTAGAGCCCAACTGAAAGTTTCAGGACACCACAGAAGTACGCCCATGAAGTTGAATTCTCAAGCAGAGAAACTTCTTTAATAGAATGCATAATACGTTCATTATCAAATTGCAGACTTTTTTCCAAGAATTGTTTTATATGTCAGCATGTTTTGGCCTGCTTTAAGGCATTCTGGCTATTCAGGACAAATTGATGATTAAAACTGGCATATGCCAAAACCTTTTTGCAATATGAGGGGGTAGCAATTCCTAATTCTGATGTAGATTATTATGTTGTGATAGTGAAATACCTGAACAGAATGCTTTACCGATTAGGGGAAAGATAAAGGGGTGTGAGAATCTATGCCAGCTGGATTGGAGACACTGAGATTCATCTGGATTAGTTGTTTCAATTGCTAATCTTGCCCCATGTCCCTCTGCCACTTTGTTTTCTGAAGTTGTCCTTTCACTGTTTGTAATAGTATACTGTTGCCGAGTAAAGAGTCACACAGACGTGGGAAACAGCCATACTGACTGGCAGAAAATTCTGTAAAGTGCAAAAATACAACAAAAAAATAGTTCTGCCTTATCTGACTTCAGAAATCTTAGATATTGCTTGTAAAAAACAGTATATATGTGTGTGTTAATCTGAAATTTGACTGGAGTTTTACTGGGAGTGTGTACATTAGTGACTAGAATTTTTTAGGTAATAAATACCAATACAAGGAATTTGCTTGTATTTAGTTAAATTACAGTGCAAAGTTTGCTGAAACAGCATAGAAATAACCATTTTAGTTTATTTTTTTAAATGCTAATTCAGAATGATACAATATGAGTGAAAAGTTTAGGTAGTTGTTATTACTTGATACTCTATTCTGGCTAGTTATGTAGCTCTATTTAATATTATCTGACAGATTAGAGTATTTAACTTGAAAATGTGCTGCTGCTTGACTGGCAAGTTGGGACATTGCCTACTGTGATTTCCTACTGGCAAGAAGTCTCTAAAATTGTTTCAAGGCAAGCTTGGCCATACTTGAGACAAGCAGAGTTAGGTAAGGTTTGATGCACTGCTTTCTTCTTTAGGCCCGCTGAAACATCTTTTGGAATTTGTGCCAGTGTATTTTTGGACTGTAGAAGTGTGTTTTGTGTAATCTGAAAGACTCCTCGGGTTTGGTGGGAAGTGGGAAAGAGGATATTACGTGATACAGAGTAACATGAAACATCCTCAGGCCTACACTGAGGATGCAGCAACAGCCCAAAGAACTGTCTCTTCACAGTGTTTTGCTGTAAGGCAGCGTACCAAACAGTATGAGATTGCACTTCCTGCACAGCACCTATAGATTATCTTATTAAATAGAGTATTTTCCACAAGGAGTTATATGTATTAGTAGACTGAAGTGCTGTGTGGAAGTAGCTATGCCAGTCTTTATGTAAATTGTTTCTAAATAGACTGTTGAGTAAGGTGGTGTTCCAAACAGTCGCAGTTTAAAATCCTGATAAGGCAGGAATTGTTGTAAAGTGTTTTGTTCCAGAGCTGTATACTGAGTCGTCCTGGCAGACAGAGTTCTTCATTCTTCCAGGACTGGATTTTCACTGCACAGTTAGATGAGGTTACCTACATTTGAAATGATTCCCGAAGTTAGCCTAACTGCTGTGAGAATGATAATGCTGGAAACTAGTACATGAATCACTCTGTGGATCTGGGTAGTTAACTGCGTTCGTAAAAAAATATACACTCCTTGACTCACTGATTTAAATATAAAAAACCCAACAACAAACACCTAGTGAGTTTTGTGTGTGGTTAGGATAGGGTATTACTCAGTTGACATCTATGGTCAGTGCAGAAACAGAGAATGTCTCTAAATTCAGCAAGTGGTGTGTGTTGCTCTAAAGGCAGCAAGTGACTCATGTGACTGTCTTAGCAGCTGGGCAGCAAGATTAGAGAGCTACTATGTACACATTCCCTTACTGAGGGGTCCAAGCTATTGCTAAATGAAATTGTATTGCTGCCAACAAGTGAATAACAGGCATAAGAAAATATAATAAATAAGTGTGTCATCAGGTTAGTGCAGTAGTTAGTTCAGATAGTCGTTAAAGTAAAGGGAAAAAGAAGCTCTAACTTTTCTGAGATTCATATTTAGAAGATTTTTGACTTTTTTTTTTTCGGACTAGCTTCATACGAGATTACATGTTAAGTGTTCCTTTCAGTTTACAGATTTGCAAAAGTCATCTGGAAATGGCTGTTTCTGACACTGCAGGGGAAAAAATGGGAAAGTTAGTGAGTTAAGAATCTTATTCCAAAGAACTCATTTATTTGTAAAAGTACTAAAAATATGCTTGTATCATGAAGTATTTTGATTTGAACTGAAATTGGCAAAGTGTATACTTCTTGGTCACTTGCTAATTTGAAGACTTATTCATGATGTTATTCCTCATGTATTTCCTAATTGTAAGAATTTGTGAAGTTTGTTCCAAATTGTCTTTAAGTTTTCCTGGCATGCCAGTATGGATTAGTGGAATATGTATTCTTTTTATTTTTTTTGTGTGTTTCCGTAATCTAATTTGTTTTTTTTTTTCTCAGATACTTGCTTTTCTTAAGAAAGTTGCTAAACATTTGTGACTGCGTTGTTCTTTATACATAATTTGTTTACAGTTACACATTGAATTTCAACTATTATTCATGGATTTAAACTGAAAAGCATCACCCTGTCAAACATTGCGTTAGGACTAACCCTCAGAAGAACTGCTTTGAGGACCAGAGGACATATGCTTGACTGTTGCAATCAAGTAAATTGATACAGAAATCAAGAAGACGTGAATATGAAGCTCCTTAGTGCTATTTTTAGTGTCAGCTTTCAGACGATAATTATGTTTTAAAGATGAGAATGTATTTACCAAAGAGGAGCTTTTATATTTAAAAAGCCAAGTCAGACAAGAGGTCAAGCCTGTGGTAAATTCCTTATAGTAAAAGAGGACCGGGAGAGTATGTGTTCCTAGTTATCATCACCATGCCCCACTGTCCTCACACAAGGTTAAACTGTTCGTTTGTTATTTTGCTTCAGGTTTTCCAGGTTTCTGCTTTCTGTCTTTTCCTGTCTAGTAATGACTTGTTTCTCATCTTGTTACTCTTTCATGTTTATTCCAAGTTTCAGCAGCTTTCTTCAACAGTGGTTTTCATTTATATCTCCAAGAAAACATGGAGAGCATAAAATAAGATTGTCCAGAGTAGTCAGTGCATGTGGAAACTACCTTCTCCAGGTGGACCATCGTTTTAATAATACTTCAAAACACTTTGTTGATCTGGCCCTTTTATCTTTGCACGTTAAGATTTTTCATAATCAGGTCTCTCTTGTTCAGTATTTTGAAATCTTTGATTTGAAGGAAAAGTTCAGTTTGGGTTTTATTTTGATTCATTCTTTCCTGAGCGCTTCATTACTACTTTTTTTAATGTACCATTTTTCTGTACCAGATTGCTTTTCTATTCTGCTTTCATCATTTTTCAGTCCCATATTACTCATCTGTTGCAAAAGAAAAATGTTCGTGTGCTCATTTCTGCACCACTTATTCCAGTGGTGCTCTGTGACATAGGATCACTAGGAAACAGAGGAATATTTGTGTATTGACAAGTAATTTGTAGATAAAGCACTAGCAGATTGTGACCAAGGATATACATACCTGCAAAATATTTCGATCCTCTGACTACTTGAATGCTTCAGTGGATTCTTGTGTGCAATTCTTAACACATTCCTTGAGATGAACTATCTGAAATGTCCATCTGCCAGCAGGGTTTCAGGTCCTGGGTCTTGCTACTCTCTGTTCTGTGCCGCAGCAACTTCTTGGGCTTGGACTTCTCGCTCCTGCCCCCCCTCCTCCCCAGGGAAGAACTCTGCCATACGGCGGGTTGTGTTGAGCTGCTGCGCCTTCTTCTGCAATGTGCTCTGCTTTTTAAGACCACCTTTTGCACAGCTGGAAGAATTATATAAAATAAACAGCTGCCCTGAGAGGATATTTGCGTGAACTTGGACATCGGCTTGTTTGTTTGTACCTTTCAGAATTAACACCCGAAGTCTCTTAGCCACAAGTTTGTGCTGCTCCACTGAACTGAAGAGGGATTCTCATGGATTCTAAGGAGGAAAGCTCTTAGTCTGCCTTTAACCAAAAATACAGTATTGTCTTTAATAAATTTGGTATCTGAGTGTCAAAGGAGAAACAGCTGAGCAAGATCAGAGAAAAATATCTTGTATTTGTGTGAGATTGCCTCATAAGCAGTTGTAGTTTAAGAAAGGAACAGGAAAGATTCTTTCTTCATGTAGTCCTTCTTCTCCTGCTCCCTCATGCTATTCCATTCTTAGGATAGGAAATTGTCGAGGTATTTGCTTCTCAGGGCTGTTAGAAAATCATGGATATTTTGAAGGAAGTTGAGATGGTGTTTCTGATGCTATTTGTATCCTTCCAGTGAGAGTTTCACAGTGTCAACTGCGTGTGCCACCTGCCCAGTATGCTTTCCTTTGGCAGGAAGGCCTACAAATAATAAGAAAAATGGTATGGGGGAAATTAGAATCTCTTTTTTTTTTTTTTTTTTTTTTTTTAAAGAAAAAAGCTCAACCTGTGCTGTCTGATAGCATTTCTTAGGGCTAGATTTGCAGAGTCACTTCTTTCCTTGCATTGGGGAAGGCCTGGCAAATTTCTGAGAAGTTGTAAGCTGATCAGAAGTGACTCTTCAGCTCTTCAGTTTCAGATGTGATGTTGGTATTTGATTCTCTTAAGGGTTGATGAGCTTCCCGGTAATGAGAGTGCATTTCAGTAGCTGCCTTTGGGAAGAGAGAAATCTTGGTTCTGGTATCCTCTGAGAAAGCAAACCTTCTGGGGCAAGCTGAAAAGTGAAGCATGGGAAGGATTGGAGCCTGGATAACTGCAGCAGTCCTCTCCAGTAACTATAGATACTGTGGTCTTTCACAGGAGAGCAGTGGACAGGAAGAATGTTTGTTTCTAAGCACTGATGACCGGGTAAGAATAAATAGAACTAAAGGAGGCTTTAGGAGTTGTGTTGCTTTGTTCATGTCTTAGAAAAAAGAAAAGTAGCATCCATTTTTAGGATTCAGTGTACTAGAGGCTGAAAAGGAAAACACAGCAGGCATCTGTCCTTCCCCTGACAAGCTTACAGTGTTACTCGAAGGAGGAGAACTGAGACATGTGGAAAGGAAAGGGAAAAATGCAGTTTGAGTACTTGTGGTTGCATGTATACACCCTGTTTAATTTTGTGTGTTAATTTAACAACAGTGGCTGACACTACTGTTTTTAAGTCAAATAGTAAATTCAGCTGTCCCTCATTTACACAAAGCCAAACTATGTTCTTCTCAGTCATTGCCATGGGCACTCCTATGCTGTCCTGTTTCACAGGCCCTGAATCACTGAGGGCAAATATCCAGTGGGATGCTAGTTCTCAGAGCTGTATGTATCCTGCAGATGGGAGTTCATAAGCCAGTTTTCTGGCTGGAAACTTATGCATGGATCTTGACAATGGAACATATTTATACAGAGTTCTGGTATGCTCTCTAGCACGTTTGATGTTTTGCTTCAGGCTCTGGATACTGTGAGAAAACCTGCCCTACGGCCATAGTCTGTACCCTGGTGAAATACTGAGCTGCTTGTACGTTGTTTCTGACTCCTGTGATAGAGAGACACCTCTTGCCCAACCTGCATCATGATATATGTACTGTAAAGCACCTTGATACCAAAGGAGGAGAGCCTGTATTGCATGCACAGGATAAAATGAAGAGTGTGAATAAAGTAAATTACTCTTGTGGGTTTTTTTCTTAGGGTTGTTTTTTTAAGAATCAAACTTCTGTGGCATTTTTTGGAAGAACCTGTTCCGAGATTACTAGGCTGAGTTTTTCAAAACCATTGTCTTCATAATCTGTTTAGAATGCAGCTTTCACTACCTCCCAGTGCGGCTTCAGGCACTAAGTATTTCTGCAAATCACTCCTTGTAGACACACGCTAAGGACCGAGAAAATTAATTACTTTCTCTGTAGCGTTTAGTTTAAATGACACAGACATTTCTAATAGAATCAGAGTCCTTCTAGAGCAGCTTTCTGACTCAAAACATTGATTTCTGAATACTAAAGGGCTTCTGGAATAAGTAATCAAAAATTGGCTAAATTTGGGTAGAGTTCTTAGGAATGACAGCTCTACCACTTTCCCTGTCTAATTTCAAGTCTCCATCTCAAAGGACAGGGGTTGAAAACACTAGGAAAAGTAGGAGAAGTCTGCCAGAATCTTTTGACCCAGACAAAGCTATTTTATATTAACCTTTGTTTTTGAAATGGCTGCACTATTTTAAATGAGTAAAAAGTGAAGAAAAAAAAACAGGGAAGCAGACTAATTTGTAAAATTTCAGCCCAAACAATGGCAGTTTGGCAAGGTTGTCTTACATAGAAAAGCTTGTCTTATAATGGCAAGTGTTTGGCAGCATGGTGAAATGTGATCCTACTAATTCTGGCAATAGTAAAATATGCTGAATTTGAGTTCATGTTTGTACCTACTAACAGAGGTGTCAGTTCCTGCGTACATTAACAGAGGAATTGTCCTGCTATTAAATCAAGAGTTGTAGGAGAACTGTTACCACAGGCCTTTGCAGCCCCATCAAGGCCTGAGATGGCAGTACTTTTATTTAACCTGATAAATGCTGATTAAATTCTATGTTTGCCTTTTATTTAGGAAGAATAAGTATACTTGTGTGCATATCAAAGCCTGGTGTTCTGTTTTTGACACTGGCAAAAACAAAGGTGTCGTGAAAGTTAGAGGAGTAGGGATGACTTTCCCAGACTATTCTCCTGATCTTCAATTATCCATTTGTCTAAGGCTTCCTGAACCAAACATGATGGGTTTGTATTTACTAACCTTTGCTGGACTTTTTCCATAACTTTTTCCTGTGACCTCTTTTGCCTTTGTAAATTCTAAAGTGTCTAGAGACCCTGTTGCAAGGAGTTACATAGCAGAAATATGTGAAACGTGGGTACATTTCCTTCTCAAGCCTGTGTCCTTTCATTTAATTTCATATCTCTAGCCCTTTTATTGGAAGAAGCAGCAGCTGCCAGTCTGTTCAGCTTTGTCTCTCTCCAGCCACTTCAGTGCAGGTGTACCTGTGTATTGATTCCTTTAGAGAGCTCCCTTGCTTTGTGGAGCTTGACTTCCTTTTCTAAGCTGCATTGCCTCTTCACCAAGATGTTGTATTTGTTCATGTATCCTCCTACCCCCCAGTTGTTATTCAAATTTATCTTGTAGTACTGTAGTACTTCGATGGATTTTGGGTATTAATTGTTAGGAAAGAAATCAAACAGGCAGCAATCTGTGGTGTGTCTGTCCCCTCAATACTGTACAAAAGATACGTAGCATGGCAAAAAACATCCGACAAGGTGATGAATGTGAAGAAGGAAGGCCTGAGTTGGCTTAGACTTTTCAGCCTGGAATGAGACTACAAAAGGGAACGTACTGAAAATAAAGATTTCATAACACAGGCAGAATCATAAAGGAACCATGAGTGGCATTGATGGGATGAAGGGGGAGCAAAATCATTAGCTAAGAGAAAAGAGAAATGGTGGGAAACGGGTTCAGAACAAGCTAAAAGAGAGCAGTTGTTAGTAAAATGTGAAATTAAGCTGTGGAACTCCTTGCCATGGGATGTTGTCAGTACAAAGGCTTACATGAGCACAAGAGAGGGCTGCCAAAGTAGTGGGAAAGAGGGGTATTAAATTTGTCTAGCTCGGTAAATTGCTAAATAACAAATGGTGAAATTCCCCAAAATACTACATCCTTGTCTTCCTCATGATCTGGTGTTGGCTGTTATTGGAGCAAGGCTGCTGGGCTGGATGGACTTTTGCTTTGGCCCACTAGGACCATCTTTGTGTTTTGATGAATATTCAGAGACCCTGAACCGGAACAAATCACCCAGAACTGGAACAAATCACCCTGGCTGAGCCAGATGCTTTGCTGTCACAGAAACCATGTCTGTCTCTGTGAACCTATAGAGAACCACTTGCAAACTAGTGAAGTTTTTTCCATGTAAACTTAAAGCCAGTGTTTTGTTGTCTAGAAAGCCTTTTAATTTCCAGTGTAAACTTACTTTTGATAAGCCTACACTTATTATTTGTTCCAGCTCTGTGGATTGTCTCTTTGGTGTACTTATTAAGAATTGTAGGCTTTTTTTTTTTGGGGGGGAGGGGGCAGATGTTTTGGTGTGCTATCCCAGATAAATTTTTTTTGTATATTTTTATTACCAAATTTATACATGGTGTTCCCAGCAAGATCTTGGTAGTCCACTATAGTAGCATCTGTATGTCCCTTTCTACTCTGAAAATAGAGCTTTTTTTCAGTCATTGTATTTTTTTTCTTCTGAATCAGCTTGTTTTAGTGATTTTTACTAGCTGCTTATAGGAGGGTTATACACAAATTTTTTCCTTCTCTGCTGCTTCCAACTAACAGTTCATCACTGAATTTCAGCAGAAACTAGTAATCTCGAAGTGTGTTACTCTGTTCTTTGTTGTTACTTCTCATCCCCTTTCTGTCCTTAAGATTTGTTACCATTTTTCTTGTGTGGTGTTTCAGTCTGCACTGTACTTCTGCTACCTTCTAGTTTCATATTTTCTACACAATTTGGTAGTGCTCACTTAAAGGCATTAAAAAAATTCTAAATGGAAATGTTGAATCAAAAAATAATGAAGACGAGTCTTGGCAGAAGTCCATAACTAATATCCTTCCACTTTTTTCTGAAAGAAATCTCTTGTTATCTCCTCTTGATCTCTTGCTTTTCCTGCCATACTATTCTTGAACTAACCACTCTCTTCTCAGTTCAACAGGTAGTAATATAACAGGTGGTAGTATAGCAGATTTCTTACTGAGAGAGACTGGAACTGTTGTGCTTCTTTTGTATAAAGACTATTTGTAATGGTGAAGAAAAGTTGGGTGTTTGATGTGGTTCAACTTTTAAGAAACATGAAACATTTTGATTTTTCTCTTTACCTTTGTGTTTTCATTCTTTCTTTGAAAAGAAAGAATGCTCCAAGCAAGATACCATGCTGTCATCATTAGTTGCATGTCCAGATAATGTTTCCCCACCTTTCCTCAATATTGAAATGAGGCAAAAAGTTTGTACTTGTATTTGATTTGATGCTGTTCTGAGAGACTTCCATCTCATCACAGCCTTGCTTACTGTTAAATCAGAAGATAATATTTCAATAAGAAAGGTAAGATTATATAGGTGTAGTAGATACTTTTTTAAAATTCATCTTTCAGAAGCTCCTGTGTGGTTGACATCCATCTCTGATGCAGAGGACTGTAAAATTCTACACTATTATCACTCTAGTAGGAATAGTGAGTTCAAACAGTTGCCCAGCACTTTCTCTGTTGTGATTGTAGATGTTTGCCAGGCTTAGTTCAAATGAAGTTTATTCAGGGAGGTATATGCACCACCAATAATATGAACTTAGTCATTTAGTACCTTTCATCACCCTGGCTAAGGTAAGAGCGTCTTGCAGTGTCATGATACTCCATTAGTCTGTTGTGCTCAGTTCTGCCAGGTTGCTTCCTCTTGGATGTTGGGCCTGCAAGGGAGAGATGGTGCCAAATACCCCCGTCTAGCAGGATGCTGGAATTTCTGCCATTTCTGACTGAATGGCTACTCAATACAGTTAATATCGAGAGGCCACAGGAAATCTGTGAGTGCATGGTGGGATAGGCACATGGGAATCCCAGACTGCTCATCCCTGTTCATGAGATGGCTCTTCTCTGCCTCCTCTTGTGCTGGCACTCAGCCGCTCCAAAGGCAGACTGCATGGAAATGGTTAGCATTTTTTCTGTGGTGTTAATTTGACTGTTTTAGCTCTTTAGGGTTAACTTGAATGTTTCAGGTCTCTGGCCTGGTATACTGTGTGGCCAGACAAGCACCAGTGTGAGATGGGAGAGAGGGAGGAACAAGCACTATACCTTGAACTGTTTCAGTGTGGAGGCATGCTGAAAATAACTAAGTTCTGGATGTGCTAACAGAGTGCTGTCCTGTGCTCTCTTTGGCATGACAGATCCCTCTCCAATCCCAAAGGATTAGCCAAGATGCTGTGCCAGATCTGTAACCCCTGCCTCTGAGCTGCTCATGGATGCTTTTGCCACCCAGCCCGGCCTCCATCAAGAAGGTGACTTGTATCCAGGTGGCTTGGGGTGTTGGCTGAGCGTGGTCACTTCTGCCTGTGACTGACCCAGCAAGCAAGGTGCTTGCTTGGGTGGAGTTATCTAGTTCTGGAGATAGCTGCTTTGCTTTTGGGATTGGATCCAGGGATGAGATGGTAACTGCTGAAGTTGCTTGCCAAGGCAGATATCAAATCTGATGAAGGATCAGGCCTTGAGGTTAACTGAAGCAATTATCTGTACCATAGCTATATACTGAGTGATTCTTCTGTGTTTTGTTTTGTGTTGAGTTCTGTTTTGTTTTGAAAAGGTGATGTCTCACAGTGCTAGTTTGTGTGTAATTCAAGGGAAATACCAGCCCTCGTCTTGGCAAGTACAGCAAAGTCCAGTCTTTTGTGTACAAACCTTGAAGTTTTGCTGACAACTGTGGTAACAATGAGGAATTAAAATGTAAATGTCTGATACGTTCTCACATTCTTATTCGGGATAGAGGTTGCTCCAAAAGCAACCTCTGCTTTGGAAAGTAAACAAGTGATTTCAAAAAGGAACATGTTGAAATCATCAGGCCATTGTACCTGTTTTTGTGGCGTGTCTGTTTTCTTAGCCATTCATTTGCATAGCCCTAACTCTTTTCAACCATTTTGTTCCCTTTTCATTAGAGGATGCTTTCCCCCAGCTCTAGTCACGGTGGCAGCTTGTGCACAGTGGCAGGGCTGGGTGTGTCAGGGGAGAGGGATGGAAGGTTGTCATCGCCACAGGTCATAAATAAGTGTATTGTGTGCGGTAGATAATATGTAACAAGTGTGGTTTAGTAAGATGAGCTTCCAGCCCTTCCTGCAGAAGGGGATGCATACCTTCCTTTACTCCGGCAGATTTCTGAGATATGGTAGGAGGCAGGAAAGAAATGTAACTTCTACAGCCAAGTTTCAGTGTGTTACTCTTTCATGTGTTCTTAATGATAGAAAGCTGGGGTGGGTGCCGTGCTGTCAGACTGCTGTCAGCATGAGCTGGTTATGGATCCGCACTTCGTATCTGCACGTATTTTTTTTTTCTTAAAGGCTGCTCATTTGTGCAGTTGCAAGCACCGGCGGCATGGGCATGAGTCTCCGCATCTCTCTTCTCTCCCTCTGGTACTCAGATTTGGGTAATCGCGGCAGTTGCAGTTTGAGATTTGCAATGGTAACATTATCTGTTAGAAGTAAAGGAGAAGAAAAAAAAACCCTGCTAAAATCAGTAGTGTATAACATACTAGAACAACTAGAAAATACTAGAGCTGCTTCAGATAAGCCTGAGCATTATTGTGTGCAATTAGACCAAGTGTTTTAAAGGATTAATAAATATTATATTTTGAGAGATGGTTAGTGATAGGAAGTAAGGCTGCCAGTGAAATTTTTCTCTTACAGTCCAAATGGGAAGATCACTTATTAAAATTTATCCAATTGTTTAGCTTTTCTTAACAGAAGGTTCATAGGCCACAGAAACAAGTGTGGTATGAAATTTCAAGCTCAGTAGTCACCTGCTTTTAAAGAAAAGTAGTAATATTCCATAATTTCAGAAAACAATGCAGTAAGTGCTTTTTGCTGTCAACATATGCCCCTGTGTCTTTACATTTGTTTGTACTCTAAACTTTTTTTTGTTAATTTTTAGTTGTAGAAGCCCTTATAGACTCCCAAGGATTTATTGGCTTTCTTTCTACCCACTTTTTCGTAAACAGCAACCATACCAAGGGTGTGAAAAATCCTTTCCTTAGCATTGCCTTGTAATTTGTTAACACTGCTGATTTGCCTCTGCTTGGCTCCATTTCACTTTTTAGGCCTCCTTCTCCTCTTCACGGCATTCTCTGTTTTGAGGAATTTTTTACCAACTTGTCATCTGCCAGATAAAGGGAGGGATGAAATGGAAAACCATACTTTCTTTTAACTGTTTTATTAAGAGAGCCTTGTTGTTCCTGATCGGCCTCTAATTTGTTTCTGTTTCCTCTTACTTTATCTCCAAGCTTCCTCACCCTCATCTTCATGACTCCTCCCTCCTTTATCTTTGGTTTGGATGAATCCAGGAGGAGTGGTTAGATGCCAGAACAGCTCAGTTATTACTTACACAGGGAAACTTCATCCTGTCTGACAAGCATACTATTCGTAGCCTTGAGGGATATACCTGAAGGGCATGGAGTTTCCATTCAAAATTTAAGTAGATTAGATTATGTGTACATATTTGTTGTGACTTGGCAGGTATCCCAGTGCCTGAGGTCTTAAAACATATACTTTGCTATACTCGAGGCAAGCTCAACTGCATGTTTCAAAAGATGCTCTGGAGAGATGGGAGGCTGCTGTTTGGAGTTCACAAAAGTGTTATCCTCTCTAAATCTGATACAACACAGGAATTCTGACTACTGTTCTGTCTAGTCCTGTATTTTGTCTTGATATGAGGTGCTATCAGATGCTTCAGGGGGGGTGGTATAACCGTAAGATACAAAGGAAAAGATCCTCTCTTTTTTAACTCTGTGCTAGTTTGTATTTTGCCCTGGAAAAAGAGGGTTGGCATTATGTTTTCCTGAAGCCCTCTTGAAATCGTATTAATTCTGGATGATCCAGTTATTTATGTAAATTTTGTCTGTCTAATTATATGCTATCTTCTGGCAGCAACAGGCTAATACTTTACTGTTTAAAAATAAAGTTTTGGTGTTTATTAGTTTTAAAATTTGTAATGCTGTGGTTTTATTGAGTATCTCTCTCTGTCATGAGAACAGATGAAACCATCTGAACAAGTTAATTCTACTGCAAATAATTCCAATAGTTTTATCTTGTCATCTTGTTAAGAAAAAAAACCCAAAACAATCAACCATAAAAATGCAGCCCCAAAATTCAGGTGCTGCATATACACTGGAGGGAACCGTAAAGTTAAAACAGCTGTATTTTATGAAATTCCGTTTGGTATGGCATTTTTCCTTATAAGGACCAATGACCAATTGTTTTGATTATTTAGAAGGAAAAAATTCCATGAGAACTGTTACTGAAAATTACTAACTTGGCTTTAGTGATCTGTCGCTCTCTTACAGCATTTAATGCAATACTGAAGTTAAGATCCAGTGCTTCAGCTGTTCCTGTGTGACCCATTTATTATATTGTCTTGTAATTTGCTAATGATACCTGTAAATAAATAGTCCTCCTGTTTGTAGTGGTGTCTTCTTAACATCCAGGCCTTTGTAAGTAAAGAACAGCCTGTGTACGTAACAAAAAGCTCCAACAGTTGATTCATGGTGCACAGTGACCTACAGGCTTTTTCACCGAGGAGCTGAAGCGATTCCTCAGGTTTTGCCACCAGAGCAGTGAAGCCTTGGAAGCAGGAGTGTGGCTCTGCAACTGCTCATGGCCAGTGGACGCTCTGCAAGACCAGATTGGCTAGGGCTGCGCTCTAGAAACTAGGGATGGTTGGGTCGGGTTGCAAGAGGAGGGCAGACCTGACAGAGAGGTAGGCTGGGTTTGGTTAAAGTTTTTTTTTTGTTTCTTCTTTAAGCAAGGTTTGGAAGTTGATAAAAACGTGTATGTTGATATGCCTTAGATGTGAGCTGCTTTTGCTCAGAATTACAGAGGGGTATGTGAGAGAGATGGGACCAGGACTTAGCAGATCTGAAATGTATATATCCATCTGACCCAGTGTTTTGGTATCTTAGTGGCTTAGAGATGATCTGCTTGAAAACAGTTACTACAAACCAGTTTGTATTATTATTATTAAGTACTCTCTTAAAGGTAGAGAATAAGGAATAATCTGTTGTGGGGAATTTTTTTTCTTTACGTTATGCATGATATTCATTCTGTATGTTGAAAAAGAGATTCTCTCTAACAAACAGAAACTGCATGCAAAATTTACTGCATTTTCCAGGTTTTTTTCTTCTGTTTTGTTTTTCGAAGTATGGAAACGTAGGATTCACTCAAGCAGACAATAGGTAGGATTGTCCCTTTGCGATCTTTAAAATAGGGGAAATGAGAAAAACGTCTAGGCAGATGATTACTGGGAAATAATTAGTAAAATCAATTTACTATGACTTAGTCCACAGTAGGATGTTACCTTGAACACACTTCCATTCCTTTACAGCATCATGTGTCCATGCTGAATGTAATTCTCAATGTTGCATCACGAAGGACTACTTACTTTAGTAAATGTAGTAAATGCTTGTTGTGGTGAGTTGGTTTCCACTTTAAGGTTTCTTTGGGTTAATTACTTATAATATACTGGAGTTCGTATCTGGAGTTTATATTCCTATCTGGCTCAGTACTCATGTCCTTCTTTACTCCAGGATCATCCTGAGGGGATGCTCCATACATTTTGACAGGTAGGAAAGAGTGCTGCTCTTTGTGATGGAGGTTGTAAGCAAGTTGCTCGGAATAATCAATTAGATTTGAAGAGTCTGCCAAGGCTCTGGGTGGCCTCCTGTTCATATATGACTGATGCTACTCAGATATGAATCATTATGGGATAGACAGGTACAAGTCACTGCCCACATAAGTGAAAGAGAGAAAGCACACCTGGACCTGGCCTTGGGGATGAATCAGCAGAAGGGACCAGAAAGGATGTAGCAGAAGACAAAGAAACACAACAGAATTCTTGATCGGTGCCCTCATACGTGCTCTGGGCTGTGGTTTTGCAAGTGACATTGCCACCAAATCCACCAGCAATTTATTTCTCTTCTCTCGGATGGTGCACAATGCCACAGCCTGAGGTAACTGGGTAAAAACCCGGCAAGAAAAGGCCAATAGCCTCACCCATGCCATAGTGTCTGTCTGGGCCTGGGCCTGCTGCAAAGCACTGTCTCTCATCAGCTGTGAACAATACCCAAGAAACGGCTACAGGATCCTGCAGAGGCTGGAGGAGGAAACTGATCTGGTAAGTATTGCATGCCCAATTGCACAGTAACTTGACAGGAGGGTTTAAACTACTTTTTCAGGAGCGGAGCTCTACTGCTCAGGTAGCAGACTTTCCTTGGGCCTTTAACTTAGCTGTTCTCAGACTTAGATCAGACTCCTGTTTTATTTAATTTCTGTGGGCTCCTCGTCCACACAGATGCACTGTCACTCACTGGCCAGCTCCAAACTTCTGCACTCCAGCTACTGTCCCTCCATCCTTTCATTTCTCTTATACTCTCACCCAGAGTATCAACCTTTACTGTTAGTATCCCCTACCTCTATCCCTGGTCTTTGCTCAGCTAACCTTGCCTACTTATCAGCCCAGCTGTTTTGAAGGACTTTTCAGAAACTTTACACTCTCAGCTCCCTGGTACATCCATGTCTTCTCATTCCCCTCATTCTCTGCCCTCTCTACCCTTGGTGTAAAAGACTCATTCCATGAGGAGTAGCATAAAGTTGTCTTCTCTGCCCAAATCAGTTGTTTTCACTGTCCAAATTTTTGCAACTCTGTCCCATACCTACCTTGCCCTATTTGGAAAGCCTGGCTGGAAATCTCCAGGAGGAGAGCGGTGACCCTGCTCTTGGTGCTGATGTCACTGTGGAGCTCTCTGCCTGGTCCCTGAGGCTGTGGGGAAGGCATGAAGCAGCCCAGCCCAGCTAGACATAGCAAGGAGCTGCTTGTGTTAACTGAGCTGAAGCCATGGCATGGCTCACCTCCACTCTCCCTGGAGCTCTGTTCCTCATGTAGGTGCAAGGGGAAATAGTTTGAAGGCTGGAGGGAACCGTGTGTTTGGAGGCATGCACAGACGAAGAGAGTGGATGGTGTTAACGTGGGACTGTGTTTCCTCCTGCCGCTGCCTATACCCCTGCCCAGGTGACATCCTTCAGTTTCTCCAGTACCTGACTCTGCAAATACAAGAGCTCTTGATCACACTTCTTGGTGCTTTTGCATTTTTTTTCTTTGCTCTTGTTCCCCTCACTGAAATGTCATCTTCTCATCAGTCTTACTTTAAAGCTTTAATGATATATTTCTTTGCTGTGCCAAGTCCCAAACATGAGTCGCACTTTTCTGCCGCCTTTCGCAGATGATTTGATCTCCTCTCATTTCCTCCTCACTAATCACAGCTTTCCCCAGCTTTGGTTATGCTGCCCCCCTGCTCCAGACCTTAGTCATGCTCAGAGTGTTTATATGTCTTAATGCAATCTCAAGTATAAAGCTGTGCTGTCACGGAGTTTCATTAGTGTGCTCAATCTTCAGTCAGGGTGAAGTACACAAAGAATTTTGAACTGTGTTGCTGTTATAAAACTTTTATTTAGTAGAGTGAGCTTGTGTGGATCTAACAATGTCTACAGAATTTTCTTTAGCTTTGCGTAATTTTTAGGAGCTCTAAAAAGAGTGAAAAAGTCTGTGGGAGGGAGGTTTGACAAAAAAAGTGCAGGTAAAGGAGGTGTTGGGTTGTTGGGGCTTCTTTTCCCTTTAAAGAAATGCTCTGCTAGCAGTCCTGGATGAGCTTGTCAATAGGTAACCTTGCAGTGCATTATCACAAATTTGCCTGTTGTCTATAAATGAGGCCCTTAAGTCTCGCAGGAATTTTCTAGGGAGTAATATCCTTCAAGATAAGGACAGCTAGTTGCAGATGTATGCAGTTAAATATGTAATGCCTACTAATTTTTATTTTTAAAAAAACAACCAACCAAACAAAAAAAAAAACCCACCAAAACAAAAAAAAACGACCAAAAGCAGAACCCTTCATACTCAAATGCCTATCCAACAGTGTCTAACCATTTCAATTTTTGAAACAATAGCAACCAACTTACCCCATTATGTGTGTCCCAGAAAAACCTACAACAGCATATGTAGTATGTGGAAGTAATTTGGAAGGCATCTTGCAGTTTTGAAGGGTACACGGTGAAAAGAAAAGTTGGGAGAAAAGAATCTGAATGTTGTCACGAGGGAAGAAACTAGTTAGCGGTATTAAAATACAGTTTGTAATGAGTGGGTTGACTAGTAACATCTTTATTTTTTTCTGATCTCTCTTAGCACATAAAAAAGCTGCAGCCCATATGAAGAGGGGAATTAGTAGCTAAAAGATAGCCATCAGATTTCAGAAGATAAACGAAAGCTGGATCTGAACCTTGAAATTGTCAGCTCAGCAAAGGCAGAGTGGTGAAAGGAGGGTTTCCTGGAGAATTCCCAGAAGATTGTGATGGATTATGCATTTCTGGAAGGGGACGAGAAACAGGCAATACAAAGGTGCTAAACATAAACAGTTGTAACAAAACAGTGTTCAAGCATTTTATCTCCAACACCCTGCAAAATGTAGAAGATGTTCCATATTGAGACCACTATATTGGTTCAACTGAAGTGCTTCCTGACTCTTCTGATTCTTGTGTACATCATCTAGAGGAGCACTCTGTACATGACCTAGTTTGTTTTCAAGGTCATTATTTTTCACTGAAAAAAATTCACTGTCAGCTAAATCAGTAAATAAATCAGTTCTGCTAAACACCCGTCTGAGAAACTAATGGAACAGTGACTATTGTAAAACTCATCTCCTCATAACTTTTTGAAAATAAAATTAAACTAAACGTACCTTTTTGATTGCAAATTTTTTGCTAGCCTATAGCTACTTTCCTGCAGCATGAAAGGAGCTCAAGTGTCTTATTGGAGAGCACTTTTAGAGGAACACATTCTACAGGATTCACAAAAGCATTTCCACTTCATGTTTTCCATCTGCCCTCCAGGATTTCTTCCCGTAACGTGCACGAAACATTGATGCATACCATACATTGTAAGACTATTTTTATTCTGTCTTTTTTGTCACTATCTTCCTTTCACCTTTCTGGAAGCCTGTTGCATTGGCAGTCTGCAGCTGTTTAAGGCAACATCTTGCATGTGTTTTTCTCCCATTACCTAATGTAGGATTCAAAATCAGGGAAGCAGAGTCTACTAAGTTGCTTTTTAAAAAAAGGAGAGCTCATAAATGTCCTGGTGTCTGTGGAGAATAAAAATTACTTTTCAGGACGTGGGTCTTTCATTGTAAATCACCCATTATTAGTATTGGTGAATGCTTAATGTGGTAAACTGTGTCCAGCAAGGCTGTGTGGGAATATGCCAGTGTATTGACAAAGTCTTAAGCCTGTACATCTGAGAGATGGAGCTGGGATAGAGTAGGGCAACAGATATGCGTTTCACAACCTGTGGGAGCAGGGAACCCTATTGCTGTACCTTTACATGACGTGGAGAACCCCCTGTGTCAGCCTTCCTGAATTGGTTGCCCTGCCAGTAATGAGGTGATTACCTTGTGATTTAATAGAAGAGTTGTTTGGTGACCACACTGTTATGACATTTCATCAGGCTGACAGGAGCTCCCAAAATGGTTTTATGTTGGTACAGCTCCAGGGGAGAATCTGCATGGACTTCTAGCAGGTTCTGGCTTTGCTGCCAGGAACTGATCCAGTAGTTGTTGCTGGTCACCTGAATCCAAATATTGTAATCCAGGTGACTATTCTGGATACTGGCTGGCTGGCTTATCTCCCTCTGCTGTGTTCAGTCATGTAGCTCTAAGTTATGCATGACTGCTTTTAGTTGTTCACTAATATGGCATCAATCTCAGAATTCTTATAGGTTGAAATGTGCATCCCAAAAGGACATGTGTGTAGCATCACAGTGCTATGGAGCAGAATGTTCAACATACTGAATGGGAGATGGGAACAAATGCAGAACTACATACTTACCTCATTCACAAGGATGTTCTCATAGCAAAGTGGCGTGAGCGACTCTGTGAAGTCACTCTAGTGACTTTGAGGTGTATGCTTACATCATTGTGTAGACAAAGGTGGTACATGAACAAGAGTCAGAAATACGCTTAGTGTCTCTGCTGTGCAGCTTCAGAAAGGGTCATTGATTACAGCTTTGAAGAGGGATTTGCTTTGTTGTTATCCTAAATATTCTGCATCTTCAGTTATCGTTCCCTAAGGCTTTTGTGTTTTAGCTCATCAGGTCATTGATACAATCATCCAACATCACAGCTATAGCAGTAGCAAAAGAAATCATGGCTAAATGTGACACTTTCTATTCCCTGTAAAGCTACAATAATCTATGAAGTATTTTCACGTAGAACAGCAGTTCCTTGACTCTATGCTGTAGTGGAAGTTAGTGGCTGCTTGGAAACTGGGCACTCTTTCTTACTTGTTGCCTTTTTATGAGGGGTGGGATAAGGTACAGAGGAAACAGGGCAACCAGAATCAGCGTTTTTATTTTAATAGCTCCAATAAATAATGATGAAAATCAGAGGTTACGGAAAAAGCACTGCTAAACCCTGTCACAGCTTTTGCCCCCAGGCAATGCTGTTCAAGCAGTGGGACTCAGGACAGGGCTGGGCTTCTACTACACGGTTTGGACTCCTGCACAGTTACCACCTACAGCCAGGATGCAGTTATGTACTGGGGAGACTACTCTGTCACTTTATTTCTGTCCTTCACAAGTTGTCTTTTTGTTCCCAACCATCTAGTGTAACGTCATGAGGGAAGTTATCTCCCATGAAAGGCCTTGTCCTAGTACAGTCCTTGCAGCTTCTGTGTGGTATTGTGATTTTTTTCAGCCACTGCCTTGCCCCTCTTATTTGAACTTGTGTTAGCTAGCAGGACTAGAGCACCAGCAACCATTTACCTGACCGATAGTTGAAACTGTTAAACATATCTTGATTTACAATTTGAGTTAGGTGACTGTCTCAAAAAGCAAAACTTGGAACTTCACATCCTATCTCTGTGTGCTCTGCAATCTAATTGTGTTGTTTAAATGGTACATGCTAAAGTGTTCAGGTTCTTTGGGGAGAACAATGGAAGGATGTTTAAGTGCTGAGGATGTTTGTGCAACAAAATGGGTGATAAAATTCAGTGTAGATAAATGAGGATAACTGAGAAGGATAACTAGGCAGAACAATCCTAATCATATATTAGGTTCTGGGTTTGAGCTGAGTTACCATTCAGGAGTAAAATTTGGGGATTGCAGTTGGTGTTCCTGTGAGATCATGAGCTCATTGGTCACCAAAACACAGCCCAAATGTTAAAGAAATACAGAATAAATTTGAGAATGTCATAACAGGAGTATATGGTCCCATTGCCTTCTGAGTGTTGTGTGTACTTCTGGAACCTTCAAAGGTTTATTCGAACTAGAAGAATCTTAGAGAAGGTCAGCAAGGATGATGAGTTAGATGGAGTGGCTTCCGTATAAAGAACATTTCTGTAAACTGGGACTTTGGTCTAGGACAGGAATGACTTGAGGGCCACATCATGGAGATCTGCAGAGAAGGAAGATGAAGACTAACAACTGCCTTTCAAAACAAAAGCATACACAGGAGGAAAGGCAGATTCAGAGCCTTCAAAAAGAAGAGGTTCTCCGTGACATCAGTAGTAGAGAGACCTGTGGGATGACTTGTCAAACACAAACAGTAGATATTATAAACTGATATGGTTTCCAGGGAAAGCGTGGACTATTGCTTGGAAGGGTGGTGTGCTGAGAGTTGCTAAACTTAGAGAAATAGCATATGGTTCAGGAAGTTCCTGACATCAAAGTAGTTGGTGGTCAGAAGAGTGTCAGTGAGAATTGTCACACATCTGTGCCCTCTTCTGTACTTTTTGCTATTACTGAAGACAGAATACAGGTCGAGATGTACCGCTAAATCTTGCCTGCACATCCAGTCTCACTTTAAGATGTCTTGTGACGAAGGACAATATTGTTACTTACAAACATCCATTAATTCCTGATCATATTGGTGTGTATCTCATATACACCTTGAGGTTGTGTGTGCTTACATGTACATCTATGGGATTTGCTTTTGACTAGGCTTTACTATAAAAGTGACAGACTAAATATGCAGATTAAGTGGTAACCAAAGTTTACTTTCACAGAAGCATCATCACTTTAAAAATGGATGCAGATTATTCTTGAGAGGGGTGGGGGTCGTGGTGTCATTCCAAAGCACATGAGAACACTTTTGCAGGTTTAAAAAAATTCTAACAGTAATTACAGTAACAATATTATTTGTATCACAGCCTCTCCAAAGCTTTTAGAAAAACATCGATGCAGTGCCATAGAGATTCTTAAAAAGCCCATAAAACCACAATCATCAGATGGGTTAACTCTAAGCAGCTCTTGTTTCCTTCAATTTAGTATATAACCAGGAATCCTTTGGAACATTTATTAACCAAAACTGAGCTCTCAAGATTTAAAGTGGACCTAAGTAATCTGAAACATGAAAAGCCCACAAAGAGATGCTAGATGGTATTGTGATTTTTTTTTCCTTTAAATTACAGACTATTACGTCATGCTAAAATAAACATTGATAACTTCGTGTTCTACTTTTCCAGAAAATTAACAGGAAGAAAAAGGGCAGGCATGATAGAATTTTTCTTCTATATTCTGAAGAAAAAGTTATGTAATGCTCTTTCTACTGTAGCATATTATAAGAATGAGTTATTTTCTAAAATTAAAAAGCTGTTTGTCCAGATTTCATGACTGTAGTACGGATTTCAAGAATTGCATAGTCTTATGATCATGAAAAAGAAATTTGAACTTAATAGTCAAATCTATAGAAATACCTATTTTTGTATGATGGTTACTGTCTCACAGGAACCTTGTGCATTTTTTCCCCCAAGTGCTTGCTTTATTAATTAATTAAAGATATGTGTGTTTAACTAGTGGTATCTATGTATTTACTGCTGACAAGAAAAGAAATGGGTTTAATGATTTTATGCATTTGTTTCCATTGCTACCCAATTTTCAGACTAATTTGAAAGGATTGGGATTTTTTTCCTGCTCAACTTTATGCAATTTCAGTAGGTTTCTCTGTTTTGTGGATGTTTGGAAAAAAAACCCTAAACAACAGACTTAATTAAAATTTTGTATTGATGAATCTTGTATTTTTCTACCTTCTATATAATATTCTTTGCAGCATAATCATGACTCTGAACACAGGAGTTATTAGTAATGTGTTGTCACTAACAGTAGACTACAAAGATTGCCTGGTTTTAGTTTCAATGCTTATGTGATTTAATTGTTTTCTAGATGTTAGGCTGTTTCCCTGAGGGGTGAAGTCTTATGTGTTATTATCTCTAAGTCATTCTTATGTTTATACCTAAGATCACTGGAGAGATATTTTCACTGTTTTGCCCACATCATTCCATTTTCCTGCAACACCTTTAACAGGCAGTTCTCCTGATGCATGCTTGGATTTGGTTGTGTCTTCCTGCAGCCTGTGCATGCTCTCACTGCTGTCCTACCACACTTCCTCAGCCACCCCTCTATACTGTAGGCTAGAGCTTGAATTCATGGAGCAGGATTTCTCTGAACTCAGCTGCCTGCTATAAGAAGTTGTGAAGTTCAAGATAAGATAAGATAAATACAGCCTTGTATGTATTTAAAAAAAATGAACAGCTAACTATCTGTTCTTACATGAAACACTGCTGTACAGTAGGGCCAGTGCCTACATCTTTGAATGTTTATTTACAGTAGCTGTTGTCTCAAAATGCAGAAGGCCAAGTGGCATCACCCCCCTGTCCATGCCATCTTGTCCCCCTGGGGCCTCAGTGTTGGACCCCTTTGTCTTTTCACATCTCTCTGTCAGTTTCTGAGAGGAGCTGTAAACCCCTGGCTGATTCCCAGCTGCTGTCAGGTAGAGTACCTGCCAGCTCTCTCCCTCTCCCTGCCTGCCATACGAAAGGGCTCTGGGGGTAAGATCTGTCCCTCCTGCCATTTGGCAGTGCTGTGTTTATAGACAGTTGTGCCAGGTGGCTTCATTGATTAGGGTAGAAACACATCTGTATATGGTGCCTGCTGTTCAAATCTCTTCCAAATTACAAAATAAAGCAGGTGGAAAATTAAATTTCACTTTGTGAAAGTGTAGGTGTGAGCCCCTCCCGGCCCAGGCAGACTTTGTGATCAAACCCACTTTCTGGTTGCCTTGCCCCAGCAATGCCTGTTCTTCTTCCCTCCTGTCCTCTAGCGTCAACGTCTCAGCTTGAGCTTCAGGATGTAGGAGAACTTGGGCCACAGAGGGACACCTCCCTTTGTTGCCCCCTTCCCTCTCCAGGCCCTTCCAGACAAGAACAAGTGGGGGAGGATCAGCCCCATCTTACTAAAGACAGGATTCTTCTTCTAAACATGGGCAAAGGTGAGCAGGTTTCCCTGGCTGCCTCCTTTAAAGAGTGACATGCTGTTCAAATAGATGCAGATCAAATGGCCTGCCATGCAAAAACAGCTATGTAGACCCCTGCATCAGCCAGAAGACTGATTTTAATTCTGCATGGAGAAAGGCACCCCTGAAGTCATCTCTACTTCAAAATCTTTACCAATTAAGCATGAATTTTTCTTACCTGTTTGACTGTTTCCATTGGTAGGATCAGCTTCTCCATTTGAGATCTTGCCTTACTGAAAGTTAATTCTCTGTAAAAGGGACCTCTGAAAGTCACGGGTTGTCAACTAGATCTTCTGCTAACTGCAGCTACTCTGAGGTGAAGCTTCTGCTGCAAAAAGCCTAGTATTTTTCTACAAAGCCAGTCAGACCTCCTGCTCTCTCTCTGAGGTCTGTACAAGTGTTCAGTGGGCACGTTGATCCTCGTTGATCCAGGGAGGGTGTCTGAGCCTTGCAGGGCTGCAGGTCCCAGCATGCTGTCCTGGAGCAGTGCAGGCACTTTGCTACTTATGCTCTCAGCCCCTTCCAGCAGCAGAGGTGTCTGAAGGAAGGAGGATTAAATCTGCACCTCCACAAATGGAACTGCCTAGTGAGAGTCTTGTGTGTTAAGTCCACGGTACAAGGAAAGCCAGAGGAGGCTAAATGGTGTTCCTTCTTCAGTTGCCTGAGCGTGCGGTTAGATTCCTTCATCTTCAGGAGCTCTGGTGACGTTTGCACCATTTTAACAGCCCCAACGGAGGCAGCAGATATGATGAGATTTGTAGTTGGAATCATAGATCAGTTTGGGTTGGAAGGGACTTTGAAGATCATCTAGTTCAAATCTTCATGCCAGAGGCAGGGACACCTTCCACTAGACCACCAGTTGCTCAAAGCCCCATCCAACTTGGTCTTGAACACTCTGAAGGGATGAGGCATCTGACTTCTCTGGGCAACCTGTTTCATTGTCCGCCACTCTGTAAATGGAGGTGCTGTCTGTGACTATGGCTCTTCTGAGCCACAGTCAGTGGCTACATCAACTGTCTCTTGCTGATGCTTTCACCAACTCAGTTCCCCCAGCTATCCCTGACTGCTCAGACCGAGCAGGTGTCATCTCTCAGTACTTTTTATAGTCAGGTGACTGATAGTCAGTACTTTTTAGACTATTAGTCACCTGATACAAAAAAGAGGAAAAATCATTATTTGTGCTACAGTAACGGTGGCTCTTCCAGGTACATTTGCAATAGAGGCACCACAAGTCGTCTATTGTCCTTCACTCAGAATGAGTCTTTATTGTTGGCAAACCTGAGAGAGGTTAGGCAGGAGCATCCTGAGCATCCATTACCACCCTGAGCGGCAGCAGCTCCTTGCTGCCTTGGGCTGCATTTGTTCATCCTTCTTCCTAAACCAGAATGCCAGTCGGTGTTTCAGCTTTCCAAACCTCTCACCACACTTTCAACTAGGATATCAACTTTTGCCCACATATTTCTCTCCTGTGACCCTCCTCCCTTTCATCATCCACAGTAAACCTTGCCCGCTCAATTCCCATCAGCACCTGACCCCCTGAGATGGAAGCACAGGTTTGGGAGCAGCAGGACTACAGCAGCCACAGAAGAGGGAGGTTGCCACTTGCCAAGGCAGCACAGGGATGGCAGTGGTGTGTGTGATTGGCTTTTGCCCCATGGTGTGAGCAAAGAGCAGAGTGGGAGCTGCCACTGCTGCAGAGCGCATTTGGGGGTGCGATGGTGTGTGTGGCACTGGTGGGGAGCCCTTAGCCTTTACACCACTGACTGGATGGACATAATGTCTTCAGAGGACACTTGATCCTGTCCATATGAGTATGTGCTCACTGGGGATCTGTGCAGACAGCACTTAAAGAATCACAGTTTCCCTAGGGTAAGTAACCGCTTTTCGTTTTGTTTCCTTAAAGAAATATTTAAACCCTGGGATGACTCTGTCATACTATTAAATCCTTATTGCATTCCACCATCATTGTGACTCAGATGTTTCTAGGATCCTTCCTGTGGTTTGAAACTGATTGATTTCAGGAGTTGAAACTAGATTTACTGTTTTATATAAAAGGCAAAATGACAGATACTGTGTTCTCAGTACTGTGTTCTCATTATTGCTCTTTTATTTTGAAATTAAATAACCATGAAACTTTCTTTCCTTTATTGTCCTTGAACACTCTTACACTTATGTATGATGTGCAAGTTAGGAGGAGGCTTATTGGTTGTATTTGTATAATGCCTTCATTATCCTTTTAGCTGAGATATCAAATGTTTTAAAAAATTTTCAGGTGCAGCTATTTTCTCAGATTTTTAAATACGATCTGTGAATTTTGAAAAAAGGTTACTCTTTTTTAATATAAAAAAGAATAAATTATTTTATATTTATATTTTATATTATCTACTTTATTAGAGTTTGGGGGCTTTTTGTTTTCACTCCTTATATGGTAGAAATTCAGATATTATCTAACCTGGAATTATCTGGGTGTTTGGAAAGTTAGCAAAATTAGTGCCTTGCAGATGCTGAAAACTCCGGTAAATTCTAAGAATTCTGACATATTATAGAAGGCATATTTTGTTATTAGTACCTAAGTGGGCTTTGGGCATGTGCATGTGACAATGCATTTGGCAGGATGATGCTTCCCTGTTTCATGTGGAGAATAATCTGAGTTTTGTTATTCATTAAAAATTCTTTCTACCTCCTATAATTGAGAAGAAGCTTAGAACAATATGACTATAAGCAGTTACAGGAGTCGTACATCTTTGTCCAGTATTCTGCCTCAGAGATTTTCTAACACCAAAAGCTCCTGAGAAAGGTGGTCTAAAAGTGAGCATTGTCATGGACAGCTTTTGTATTCTCTGCATAAGGAAAGGTCTTTTCTCCAATAGCATATTTATTGCTGCAAAGCACGGGAGTTATTTTATTTTACCTTTTCACTTAATCCTGTCAAATGTAGTAAATGTGTTCATTATTCATCCAAACTTATCCCCTTTTATGTATATGTTGTTAAGCTCTTTAACTAATAATGGTCTTGTAGAAGTTGAGATCCCAGCTAATGTAGCTTTAGCACTGCTCTCATCTGGATCCACTGCATTGTGATTTGACTGTATTTGTAAGGTAATAAATAAGAGCACCTGACTGTCCTCCTTCATTCTCTTCAGCATTTTTGCTACATTTGGTGTTTATCTCTCTTATTAACTTGTTCCAATTGCTTTGGTTTCCCCTGATACAATAGTCTTTCCATGCCTCTACTGGCCTGTTTCTGAGAGCCTGTGCTTTTTGCTAGAGCAACTTCAGATGTATAGTGAGCTTTGAGGACTGTAAGCATTTAAGAGAAAATGTTAAATGTTGTTGAGAGGGCTTTATAATATTTTAGATAGGATTTGGGGGGGGGGGGGTGTTGTTTGTGGCTTGTTTTTTTTTTTCCCTGAACAGAAAATAGTCTGTAAATACAAATAGTGTATCTGTATTATGTTCCCCATGAGAACTTAGTCCATTACATTTATGTGGCTGTCTTAAATATTGTCTCCTTATTGTGAACTACATTAGCAGAAACATCTGGGGAATTAAGCTCTTCCTTTCTGCTGCAATAGTAGAAGATGTTGAGAGGCATTGCAGGGTAACCGATTTATAAGGGTCTTGCTGGGAGAGGGGGGTCAGCATTTTCTCCCTTAAACAAGGTGATCTGGGGATTCCCAAAAGAGGAGGTAAGGGTTGTGCTTATTAGTTGAAAACAGAACTTTCACTTTTTCTTTGGGTACTGGAGCTGTTTCTGCCTCTTGCCTGTATGTACAAAGCCCCTGATAAATGCTCCTTGGCTGTCAGAGAGCTTCAGTTGGTTGCTCTGAAGCACTTTTGACATTAAAAGGTGTTCAAGGACACCTCTTTGCTCACGTTCCTCCTTAACCAACAGAGGAGGCTGTGCAAAGCTGAACTTGGTATCAAAAGGAAGAGTGCTTTCTGGAACGAATGGGAACCAAGATGGGAAAATGGTTTGTCTGTGGGGAAATGTTACATTACTCTGGGGCTGCTGCCAAATAACTTCAGGCTGCTCTGCCATGTGGGGTATGTGCACTGACTGTATAGGGCTTTGCCCTTATATATCTGGAAGAGCTGGACAGGATAAACCTCCCCATTACAATGAGGCACTGAACATGTTTTATCTGTATACCTGTGTCATTCAGGAGGCCTTCTAGCAAGAAAAGGAAGACATTCTGCAAATTTAAAAAATTATGGTGGCAGGGAAAAGGGAGATGTAAGGGAAATTCCAGAAAAGCCCTCTTGGTTTACTCAGGCATACCTAGACTTGCCCTCTGTAGGGATTTACCTGTAGCATGTACATCATTAAGAGGTTTTATTATTATTTTTTAAATTAATTTTATTTTCCTTTGCAGGTCACCTTTTAAGCTGCTATTTCCTGTATAGTTAAGCAGAATGAAGGCATTAGGTTCTAGTAAAGTTGGGCCTAATCCAGAATCTTCTCTTACTCAGTCCTTTCTGAGTAAAAAACTCAAGTCTGGGCCCATCATTTTATGGTTTTTGCTGTTACTTCTAAATTATTTGTGGTCTGTGGATTATTTTTTGTTTTGTTTTAACTTCATGAAAACTCCTTTGCTTTTGTCTAATTTTTATCTCTTTATGTGTCACTGTCCAGCATAGCGTTAGTTGAAATTATGTAAGTATACTGCAAATTGAAGTGCATAATTGCTACTGATAATGCAAGAATGATTCCTACAGTTTATAATTAACAGTATATAATGTTCTGTGCATGGGTTGGATCTATCCCTTTTAACTTTTCCTTTCTGATTCTTTCCAATTCCTGGTCTTGCCACATCCCAGCCTTTATGAACATACTGGTTTCGCTGGAGTCTAGTCCATTCTTCCTTTTGTTTTTCAGACCAGTAAAAATGGGAAGTACTGGATTCTGGTTTCCTCCAAGAAGAGTCAGCGGAACTGGTTAAGAGCAAAATCTGAGGACTTTAGTGGGCAAAGATCAGGTGTGCATTGAACACAGGCTGCTTTAATCCTGCTTTAAGTATATGCTTCTTTGAAAATAGTATTATATATGAGCTTTTGTGTAATGTGTTTGTTATTTGATACTGCATATAATCATTCATCCTGCAGTTGTGAAAGCACCAGTAAGAATGGGGATTTTAAGTGATAATATGTTGAGGCACAAACAGGCAATATTACTCATAAAATTCTTTCAGCTGGTCTTTGAAAAATTTAATATTTGAGGATCAGTGTTTTTTAGTTTTATCTCCATTGCTCAGTCTGTATATCCACACCAAAAAAAAAAAAAAAAAAGAAAAGGTTATTTGTTATTCAGAGATCAATACTGAATTGCTTCAACTGTTGAGAAATGGTACTTAGATAATAGTGCGTACGTGGCTTTTAATAAAGTGCTGTCATTGTCAAAGATTGGATCCACACTATATTTGTTCTAATGGTGCATTTTTAAGGACACTTAAACACAGTTCAAAGTCAGCTTAATTAGTTTTGATCATAGAGGAACAGAACAGAAATTCTTCATCCCTGTGAATGTTCTGACTTACTTCTGGTACAGCAGCTAGGTTACCTGAAGTTTTGGAGAAGAAAACAATAATGTTACATTGGCCTGAATATAGGATGGCCTCCAGCCTGAGGTGTGATCTTTGCACTGAGAAAGGAAGTGAGAAGTTGTCAGTTTTTAATTTTAACTTAAGCTTAATTAAGCTTCATATGCTGTTCCACAACAAACACTGCTTTTGACCTCACAACAGACCCTGCGGATCACCCTTCTGCATGGCCTAATATCCTGCATCTCCTCAGCTTGATGCACGTTAAATTCCTCCTCATCAGTCCTCAGTGTTACCAGCTCACCCCTATCCACATGTCTTTATTTGCAACCCCTATGCAGGACTCCCTGTGCCTCCCCAGCCCCACAGCCCTATCCTGGTTCTGTCCCTCCCTGCGGCAGCTCATCCTCCCTTGCCTGCTGTGCCTGCTTCCCTTGTCACTGGCTGGGCACAGAGTCCACTTGCTGCTGAGTTGTGCACCCAGCATGGTCAAAGTAGCCACACTCCCCTGCAGAAGCCTGTGAAGGCAGTTGCCTTGCCCTTTGATGCAAATGCTGACTGCCCTACCTCAGGCTCCGTGTGGATTTGGCAAGGAGGCAAAAGGGGCTGGAGTGCCTTCTTAACCCTGTTGAGGCTGTAAGTGCCCTAGCCATGCAGTGAGGGCATGGCTGCTGTGCTGGCTCTGGGTGGTGGGTCTCATACAGGTGCCTGTGTGGTATAAAAAGAAGCCTGTGTGAGTGTAGATTGAGTTGAATCGTTTTTCCCCCCTGAATTTAATTTGCCAGGAGAGATTAGGCTAAAACAAAATTTCATTCTACATTCAGGCCAATATGTGTTAAAGACCAGTATGTTTGTTAACAGAAAAGCAAAATTAATTTTATTACCAGATTCTAATTAAAGCTTATATTGGAAAAAAAAGTATCTTTCAATCCACAAATATATCACAACTTTGATGTGAATCAGACCCTTCTTTTGATTACATTGGTGGCTTTATTGAAGTCTTTTGAAACTGGTCTTCATTTACTTTTATTGAAGAAAATTATTGCTCCCAAGTCTCCAAACAACTGTTTCACTTTTTCACTTATGAACTAGATAGTTGATTATGAGACAGAAAATAAAATTAAGCTGATACTTTGAAGACCTGTGCATGTTCCCACTCATGGAACTGATGTCTCCAGACTTCATCCCACGAGTGGGAATGAGTCCGAGACAAGTCTGAAATCATAAGAGTCCCTAAAGAAACACCTTATCTGTCACTGGGTATCTTTAAACAGGTTAGTGTTTCCTTATAAAATTTGAGGGATTAAAGGTGGTCTTACAAAACTGCTTGCTTAAAGAAGGTAGCATAGTCTAACCTGTCATTCAAGGACTTCAGTGTTGAAAGGAAGCAGATTTTCATCTTGGTGTGCTAGTACTTCTCTCCTTTTCTAAAAACAAGGGAAAAGTTACAGGGAGGAGGGAGGAAAAGGCATAGATAAAGACATAGTCTGTGTACACATTTCCAGTGGAGATCTCAGTCTGAAGATTTCATAAAATGCAGACATTAAAGAGGCACATCTGTCCCCCTGCTCCTTCAGCCTTCCTGTCCTGCCACGCACTGAGGAACACACAGGCTCTCCTTCCTTCTTGCTTTCTTCCAGGACCACGCTGGGGCTCTTGCAACGACTGTGTAGTTTTGCCCCCCGTGCACCTGGGTGCTGCTCTCCACTCCCGTCTGGAGCAGTTGACTCCCTCCATCTCTGCTGAGCCTCAGCAGTGGAGAGAGGACAGCTAAGCCAGGCCCAGCCTCCCTCCCAGTTATCCAACCTCCCTCGCTGCCAGCAGGGAAGAGCCCGGTTTGTTTTTCAGGGAGGTGGTGCTGGGCTGGAGCAGCTGCATGCTGATGGTGCCTGCCCAGCTCCCAGCTGCCCAGCTCCACCTGTCCCGGCAGCTGCGGCTTCCCCAGCCCTGCTGCTGGGGCTGCGGCGCTGCCTGGTTGCCGAGCCCTGGCCCGGCCGCGGCCTGGCCCTGGTGCCGCCCGGCCCGGCCGCTTCTCGCGCAGCTGCCCCAGCAGAGACCAGAGTGGACAGCAGCTGCTAGCCCTGACTCCGGGGCCAGGGGGTGGGTCGTGACACTTCTGAGGGAGAAAGGCCAAATTTTGGGGATTTCCAGCCCTGCCAAGCGCTTGCGTTGAGTGCTGTCCTCCTGCTGTCCTCCTTGCCCCTGGTGCCGCAGGCCTCACGCTGCACCCTTACCACAGCTGGTAGCGCTGGGTTTTGGTATCTGTAGTAGCAGTTGTGCTCCGATGATGAGGAAAAGCTGTCAGCCACCCTGACAAAGGAGGGCTGTTGAGTGCCCTGTGATGGCAGGTGCCCAGTTGCCACTATATGATACCAGATGGCGAACTTAAAGCTGTTTACCCAGAAGTCAGACACGAAGGTCACTTCACGCACCTCCTGCCACTGAAAACCTCTGATTTAGTTCACAGTTTGCCATGCCACAGGGGCAGAACTAGGAGCCTCCATCCTGATCTGGCCTGAGTCAGAACACTTACAGCCCTCATGGCTCGCAGGATAGCATGAGGAGGGTGGGGGTCTCCAGTGCTGGGCTGATAATCTGTCTCTAATCCATGGGATTTCTGTTGTGAATATATCAAGTCTGTTTGCAGAGGGCAGGTTTACAGGAGAATTTCACCTGGCATTAGCCATCACTGGCAATGCCTGCATTTTGCTAGAGTGGGTGCATAGATGCCAGTGATCACAGGAGGAAGGTATGCCTGAAGGAGAACAAGCTTTGTCCCCCCTACTGTCAGCATGGGTACTGCCGTGTTTTGTGCAGGTTCTCAAACATTTTGAGGCTTACAGACTTTCAGTTTGATAGCTGCGTGCATGTGTGCGTGCCTGCGTGCGGATGTCTGTACAAACACCACAGGCGCAGCTGTAGTTTCTTTGAAATCCGAAGCTGCCAAAAGGTGCCTGGATAGGTAGGCTCTTTGCCTGATGCCTCCCTTAATCTGACAGAAACTTTGCTGTTCTCCAGCAGTGTTTGAGGGAGAGGTTGTGAGGTGTGATTTCAGGGCATATGTGGATCTGTTCATCCTGAGCAATGCATTTTAAGAGTTGCAGCAAATAGTATAAAGAAACCTGCAGGTATTACATTAGACCAGCTGAACCTAATTTTATTTTTAAGTTTTATTCAGAAGCATCACATAGCAAGTAAACTTCAAAATCTAAGTTTAGTTACAAACTAGTTGTTTCTTATTTTTTTTTTCCAGTCCCCTTTTGCTTTCTTTTACGACCACATGAAACTTGAGAAGCCATCTAAAGCTAAATCATTTAGTGGAGTTGGGCAATTCCCAAGTGTCCAACAAGAAGGCCTGGTTTAGGCTGCGATGGCCACTGTCATTCCTGGTGATTTGTCAGAAGTAAGAGATACCCAGAAAGTCCCTTCAGGGAAACGTAAGCGTGGTGAAACCAAACCAAGAAAAAACTTTCCTTGCCAACTGTGTGACAAGGCCTTTAACAGTGTTGAGAAATTAAAGGTTCACTCATACTCTCACACAGGAGAGAGGCCCTACAAGTGCACACAACAAGACTGCACCAAGGCCTTTGTTTCTAAGTACAAATTACTAAGGTATTAAACTCTATTTATCTTTCAGATTATATTATCTATTTTATGTTGGCCGTGTTAAGCCGTGTAAAAGTATATATTTCTGTACGCCTTCAGCTGATTGCAGAGAGGATGTGTTAATTAAAGTAGCCATTGGATTGTTTCTAGAATTCTAAATTACCTAAGTTTGCAAGCTAATGTCTTTGATTTTGTTTCTTAATTTGTTTTCTGCTTTTGTTTTCTGTTTGTTTTTGTTTTGTTTTGTTTTGTTTTTAATGAGCGTAGAATTTTCCTTTGTATAAGGAATTGTCACAAGAAAAAGAGTATGGACTGAAAGTTCTTTGGCTATGGACTTTTACACGAGTACTTTCATACTTGCCCATAATACCCCTGTTACAGTAGCTAAAACCCACCAAAACTAAAGTGTCGATTTAAGAGAAATGGCTCGCGTTTTGCTATATTTAAATTTGTCAAAATGTCTTTGTAGTGTCATGCTTTCAGTTAAAAGGTTCTGTTGCAAAGCAGTCCTTAGTGTAGTATTTAGATGCCATTAAAAAATGAGCACATGTGTTTTTTGATCAAAATAATTACTTACAGAATATATCTGTGTTTAAAGGCATATGGCTACTCATTCTCCTGAGAAAACCCACAAGTGTAATTATTGTGAGAAAATGTTTCACCGAAAAGATCACCTAAAGAATCACCTACATACACACAATCCCAACAAAGAGGCCTTTAAGTGTGAAGAATGTGGAAAGAACTACAATACCAAGCTTGGGTTCAAACGTCACCTGGCTTTGCATGCTGCAACAAGTGGTGACCTCACCTGTAAGGTATGTTTGCAGACTTTTGAAAGCACAGGAGTGCTGCTGGAGCACCTAAAAACTCATGCAGGCAAGTCATCGGGTGGAGTGAAGGAGAAAAAGCACCAGTGTGAACACTGTGACCGTCGGTTCTACACCCGAAAGGATGTCCGCAGACACATGGTAGTGCACACTGGAAGAAAGGACTTCCTCTGTCAGTACTGTGCACAGAGATTTGGGCGGAAGGATCACCTCACGCGCCACATGAAGAAAAGTCACAACCAAGAACTTTTGAAGGTCAAAACAGAGCCAATGGACCTTCTAGATCCCTTTACCTGCAATGTTTCTGTGCCTATTAAGGATGAGCTGCTTCCAGTGATGTCTTTACCTTCCAGTGAACTGACATCAAAGCCATTTACAAACACTTTGCAATTAAATCTCTACAACACTCAGATTCAGTCCATGCAGAGTTCTGCATCTGCACACCAAATGGTTGCCACATCGTTACCATTGGGAATGCCTTGTCCAATAGATATGGAGTCTGTCCACCCTTCTCACCAGCTATCGTTGAAATATCCGCTCGGTACTACCTCATACGCAATTTCTATGCCTGAAAAAGAACAGCCATTGAAAGGGGAAATTGAAAGTTACTTAATGGAGTTGCAAAGTGGTATGCCTTCTTCATCCCAGGATTCTCAAGCATCTTCATCAAAACTGGGGCTGGATCCACAAGTAGGGCCACTAGATGATGGGTCTGGGGAAGTTTCCCTTTCCAAGGGCTCTGTTCCTATTAGTGAACCTCTAAACGCCCCATCATTGGACTTTTCTCAGCTGTTCAACTTCATACCTGTAAATGGCCCTTCCTATAATCCTTCTGATTCAGTGGGAAACCTCGGAATGAGTTATACGCAAGAAGAGGCACATTCTTCTATGACTCAACTTCCACCACAAACCCAGGATCCACAAGATCCTAGCAATAGTATAGGTCTTGGGTCTCTGCACTCATTGTCAGCAGCTTTCACAAGCAGTCTAAGCACAACCACCACCCTACCACGATTTCATCAAGCTTTCCAATAGGATGTACAAAGCTGGCTTGTTACTGTCTATTTGTAGAAATGCCTTAGGTGACCATTTTTAACTTAGTGCCTACTATAAGACATGATAAATTCTCTGCTTTTGTACAGTACCAATCTCATGAAGCCAGTAAGAAATTTAAATTAACTTTTTTAAAATGTTTTGAAAGTGTTTATTCTCAGCTGTGTTTACTTTGGGTTTTGTTTTTGGTTTTGTTTTTTTTTTTAAAAAAGTCTCATTGTATTATTTTCATATTCACTGCCAATTTATACATTTAAAATGTTCAGTAGAAAGTCATCCCAAGCAAACTCAACACTCATCCATTTTTTTTAAAGTTTTTTAACCATAGCAGCTATTCCGTTTTGTTCATGTCAGTGGTAGAACCACCACTTTTAACGTTTAATATATTTTACTATTTGCAAATAATCCAGTTAAAATATGTATCGCAAATATTCCTGAAGAATTGGGAAAAAAAATCTCCAGTCCATTTCCAAACAAATCCTCTTCCCAAATGGTGACACTTCTGACCTATTCTGTAATGACAAATCTAAATTTTTTAAATAAATATAGAATTCAGATTTTTCTGAAAACTTGTGTGTGTATATATAGAAGTCCATATATACACATGTACATATATACAGCATTTTGACTTGTATTGAAGTCATTATAAAAGTTGTTAAGAATTTTGCCATTTTGTGGCTTAAATTTTTGTGGCCTGTTATGGATAACAGAAAAAAAATAATTTACTTTAATTCTCTAAAATTATGGCTGAACAGAATTTCAACAGAGAATCTCTGCTTGCCTAGTTGACAAATGTTTCAAGTTGAATTTGGAACTGTGTTGTTGTGCTTTCGTGACTCTGGTGTAGGGAAACAGGCAAAATTAATGGCTGATCTTGAAATATGAAAATGTTGTAATGTAGTAATGCAGAATATGTTGTCGCAGTTTTTGTTTTAATTCTTAACTTGCTGTTTTTAATCTTTAGTAGCATAGAGTACTGCATAGGAATCTTCCAGTAGTGTGTTCACATTTGTAGGCATCAGTCTTCTCCCAGCTGCCACCACCAAAGGGTGGATCAAGTCCAGCCAGAAAGTGTGTATCTATTTTCAGTTCAAAACTAGTGTGCAGTCAGAGAGTGAATGTAAATTTGCAACTACCAGGTTTTTGGGTTTTTTTTTTAGTTTGGTTTTTTTTTTATTGGAATGATCTTTTCAGTTGTGTTACATGGTGTGTTATGTCCTCCTAAGCAACAAGTTAGATGTTAATCACACTTTCTACACCTGGGTACTTGGTTAGGGACTTTTTGCCCGTTGCCAAGATTTAAAGACAGGACTCTTAGGAGTGAAGTAAAAGCATATTGCTTACACCACTTTTACCTAATGCAATATATTCTATTCCCCAACCCCTAATAACCAAAAGAGGAAAAAAAAAAAAGTAAAAAAACAACCAACCCTGTGATGCATAAGAGCAAACTAGATTTGCTGTAATTCAACAATAACATTATTTTCCTTGTCATTTTTGTACAAGGAATTAAAAAATAGAAATCAAGTACATTAGTATCTCTCAAACAATAATGTGGATTTGTACAAGGTTTTAAGTGGTAAAACTAAATATACTTCACAGAAACAAAAGTTGCTCCCATTTAAGGAGCTCATGCTCCGGATGTTTTATCAGTAGCTCCTACTGTTTTTTTTTTAATTCTAGGAGCAATATGCAGGTGTAGTTTTACTATTTTATACATATGTGTATTTAAATTTTATTACTGAAAGATAACATTTTTATAAATGTGTTTGTGTTCCAAAGGCATTAAAATAAGGATGTATTAATAAGGAAAATACCTTTTGAAATTCTGCAAACTACTCCTAGATTTTGGGGTTAGGAGCATGTTATCTCAAAGTGGGCTTTTAGCTCTGCTTCACAACTGCTTCCTCTGGTTTCTGTGAAACGGATTGCTCACTTACATCTTTAGTTGAATGATTTGTTCAATATTGCTTTTTTTCCCTTCACCTTTCTAAAGGAAAGAAAAACACAGATGAACAGAGCACAAAGTGAATGCAACTGAATGTAACTCTAGTTTAAATCAGCAACCATAATGCATATAGAAAAATCTCGGGTTTATTCTCAATCCTTTTAATCAATCTGAGATGAAGATAAATGGACTTAATTCCTCCAGTGGGTTATGTCCTGTGTGGAGCCGAGCATCTGCGACTCTCCCTGCAGCAGAGGAAAGCTGCGAGTGCTTGTCATCCTGCAGCTGGCCCAGCAGTGTGACCAGGCAGCACTGCCCATCCTGGGTATCCTCTGGCTCACAAATTTCCAATCCCAATCCATAGCCACTGTTCATCAGTCTCAGTTGCCGAAAGACTTCATTAGAAAACAAAACCCAACAGACACTTTGCCAACACCCGGTTCTTAGTGTGTAGCCAGAGCCCTTACTACTACTTCATTTGTGCCTTAGCTTCCTGAAAAGGGATTGACATTTCACTTTGGAGTTAGATGTACATTTCACTTGAGAAACAGGGACCTCAGACAAGATATTGAACCTCATTCAGTCAGGGTTTCAGTGTGTGGGTGCACCCGGCGTGTTTGCAGCTGAACTAGGATGTGGGGTAATGTGGAAGCAGACTGACCCTGTAAGCAATACCAGCACCACGGGAGTGCTTTTGAGCATCACTTAGGCAGAGTCAATATTGGCCACTACTAAACCATCAGTTTTTAAACCCCTTTTTTTTTTTTTTTTTTTTTTTTTTTTTTTTTTTT
>JAWWES010000081.1:112599179-112666203 GCA_035583135.1 Lophotriccus pileatus | reverse complement strand
GGGGGGGGCGGGGGCCGGGCTGGCTGATCATGCACCACTCTTTGTGCAACTTCTAAATTTCTAGTAAGGTTGTTTTGGTTTGTTTTTGTTTTTGGTTTTTTTTTTTTAATATATATATTTTTGTGTACTTGTTGCTTGTGCTTTATTTAGTAGTAAATTGTGGAATAGAGTGATTTATTGTTAATTTGGCAGTAGCGGTTTTTAAAAACCATATACTGACTGAAACATGAGCCAGAGCTGATTGCTTTATTAAGCTAATAATGAATGTTAAGAGTACATATTTTCAGGATCATTTGCCTAGTGAGCTAAACTTGTATTATAGGCCAATATTTTTTAAAATAAAGCTTGGTCAACCTCTATGTTACACATATTACAAGATATAGCACTTTCAAAAAGAAAACCTAAACCTTTTAAGAAAATTTCTTACAGGTTATGCTTTTTATTATAAAACCTTTTATTATAATTTGTTTCAAGTGCCATTAGATTACATATATGTAGGCCTTTGGTATAATGCTTTGTGTACAAAATGGTAGACATTGTAATTTTAAACAGGTACATTTTTACAGTGTTTTCTTATCAATTTGCTATATTGCACAGAACCAGTGTGTCTTTCTTAAGGGTTTTACAATGGTTTTTACTAGGTTTACATGTTTCAAACTACACTGTCTTCTACTGCCATTTTGAATACCAGTCAAAAACAAATAGGAGTTTGTCCTCTCCGTTTGCAAACTGTGTCCTCTGGAGTTCTGGATGGTAAACTATGTCAAAAATGTTTAACATGCAGTATTTGATACAGACTTTTTTATCATATCCTATCATTGCTATGCTGCTGTCTGAAGTTAACTTAGGGCCTGATCCTGCATCCATAAACGTCGAGGGCAGCAGGATTGCATCCTTCGTTATGTCTGTCTCATACACTGGTTTAGCAGCTTCTCCTGTATTCTTCTCAGTCTATAGATAAGCCTCTGAAATATATGTACTTCTCTGGTATGTAGTAAACCGTATAGGCTTAGCTGCCCATCCTGCATCCTCCCAGTGTACAGTTAAAACCACAGCTTACTTAGCATCATGCTCAACTTACAAGTAATGCCACAGTAGTTCAAAATGTGTTTGGGTAGTCCCAAAGCTTTTATGCAATAAGGGTGTCTTACTTTTGTTGGAAGGCAGTGTCTTTTGATAACAGTTATCTAGCCCTGGAAGTGACACAGAACTATTGCTAATCATATGTAAACACTTTTCAGTATAAGCTTCAGTGGTACAGTTGAACCAGAGTGAATGTTTATCTCCTCAGAAACACTCCTGCAATATTGTTATATTGGATCATGCTGCTAATGTAACTTGGGATACAACTCCTCTCATGGTGCTACAAACCTCCCTGTCTCATTCAGATGTATTTTTACCCATAGAAAAAGAGGACTATACTAGACCTATAGTTGTATGATATATTTTTATACTGTGACTTAATTTGTCATTATTGAACTTTGTGCAACACCACAATGTATTCATATGCACTTGCAAAAGTAAAATTTTGGACATGCAAATTTAAACGCTGACAAGCCCAGCTCTTGTTCACAAAAATAGGTGTCTGCTAGTTAATGTTAAATGCAGGCTTTTTATATGGTGTGGAGTGAAGAACATGCTATATATTATTAAAAGCCTTTGGATTTAGAGAAAAACTGGGAAAAGTATATTGGGGGATGATGACACACCCTAACCTGAGTCAGATTGCTGAAATTATATTTTTAGCTAGTGGAAAAATTGTTTGGACTTGTATGCTAAAATGTTTTTAATGATAAAAGTTTTGAGTCAAAAAATAGAGAAAAAAAAAAAAAAACACAGAAAACCCTGCATTCCAGACTGAATTTGTATATGTTTCTTGCATTTAAAATTTGCTATCCTGTGATATGGGAAATTGAGTTGCTTATCATGTATATGTACTTTAAAATGTATTCACAAACTACTGTTGTATTTGTATAAAATATAGACAAAAAGATTGCATATATATTTTTGTGTATAAGCTCTGTAAAATAGCAATCACATTATGAAGCTGCAGCAGAACTTCATTTTAAACATTCACATCCAAAGAAACAGACTATTTATTGTCCACATACCCTGATTATAAAATATACCTTGCTGCTATTAAACAATAGTGCTGCAGCTTCTTGTGGCCTACAGTGTTATGTTTGCTGTACAAAAATATGTGAACTCCACAAAATATATCAATAAAATTACAGAATGGTTTTAGTTAATGAATAACTTATGCCTGGCATTTCAATAGTTAATCTTGATCTGTGTGTTTGGGATTACAGTAAGTAATTACAAGAATACATCCAGTTTTGCTGGGTGTAGTTATTCTGAGTTTGCAGAAGCGTAACTGTCTTTCTAAGTTTGCAGAAGCGTAACTGTCTTTCTAATTCATGACTGGTAAAATGTCAGTTTTTCAGAAAATATTAAGGCATAAATATCCGTGTTTCATGATTTCAACAAGGAACAAATGGGATGATGCTACTGTGTCTGTGACAAGACAGATCTGAACTGAAGGAGGCAATTGAGCTTGCCATCAAATTGCACTTCGAAATGCTGTGAGACATTGGAAGGTGAGTGTGGGGTTTCCGTAGTGGGACCACTCATTTGGGAGACATAGGTGAGTGATTCTCTATCGTTTCAGATTAATGCAAATCATTTACTTCGATTGTTATGGTTTACAGGACAGACTTTAAGGGTGTGGCATGTGCTAAGCACAGTATGTGGGTTTCTTTCTGCAGTACTTCCAGGAGAAACTCTGTTGCTTTGATCCCGTAGTTCTTCCTTCTGCCCGTGACAGCGCCGAAGAAGTCAGACTGTAAAGCGTGGCGGAAGAGGTGCCTCGCAGCGAGATGAGCAGCCTGCACACAACTGCAGAAAGTTGCCTCTCTGTTCATTCCATGTAGTTCTTCCCTAGCGTAGACTGTCTGACAGGACAGTAAAAGACTAGCATTTCACATTTCATTGCTTTTTGGAACATATTTTGTTAACATCTTCTGCCTTGTCTGTGTTTCCCTGCTTTTGAGTTCCCCTCTTTTCTGAGTCTTGACTTTTTAATATTTGTTGTTGTAACTCAGTATGAGAGAAATGATTGTAGAGAGAGTTGTTGGCTTTTACCTTCTCTATATGCAGACGTCTTTCCTTTCTTCTAATACCTACCTACCCCTTTTCCTCTGAGCTGACTTACCATTTCTGTGCCACAGGTTTTTAACTTGTTTGAGAGGGTTGGCCTTGTTATATTGAGAGTCAAGAACTCTACAGATGCGCTGTGATAATAAATGCTCTGCAAAACCATTTATAACCACTCAGAAACACACACCCCCTCACCCACAACCTCTCAAGAGAAATCATAGCTGGTACCACCCACTGTTATTTATTAACATGTCCTCCTTCCAAATAGACAGCCTCTGGAAACACTCGAGGAACTCCATAAGCCTCTGTATTAAGTGGAATGTGATTACACAGATGATGTCTATGTTATATCCAGAGATCTCTTGCTGCAGTCTTTCCAGAGTTTCTTTGTTAAATTCAGAGCCACAGGCATCTTCCCTTCTCTCTCTTGTGTAACCTCCCCTTTCCAAAACTTGCATAAGGAAGTACAGAAAAACAGTCCTTCAGTATCTTCTATACCTGTCTCTGTCCTTCAGGAGTGGAAGAGTAAAACTATTCTAGTTTTCCCCTTCACCCTCCCTGACTTTTCATGCCTTCTTTTCCCTCCCACAGATAAACATGCCCTAGGATAAAGACTTTTTTGACAGAGAAAAACTGTGATGCAGAGCTACTGCTGAACTAGCAAGAACTGAGCAGCTACATGCTGTGGGCTTCCCCGCTTTGCAAATCAAAACATTGTATTAAAGCGAATAGAAAGTAAGTTTTACAAAGTGGCAGCTGCCGTAGTTGGCACAGCAAGGGTTGGTGATCACAAACAGGCAGCAAGTAGCACAGCTCTCTGACAAAATTTTGTCTGAACTTCATAGTTTGAAAAGTGTATTGGAAGATTAACTGCTGCTTATTATTATGAGTTGGGGCCTTTAGCAAATAAACAGCAACACTATATTTCTGTGTTTTGAGTAACAGTGGAGATAATAGTATTGAAAATTACAGACCCCAGCAGTAGTGGGAAATTTCAAATTCCTGCTTATATGCTATATCCCAGGTCATTCAGTATAAACTTTGTCTACTAATAAAGGTGTAACACCTTGCCTAGTATTTTTATCTTTATTTGTTGTAATGGCATGTGTGTCCTCAGGAAATTAACACTTTCGGAGGAGTAAGGACTTGTAAAAAATACAATGTCAGTGTCATCATTGCACAACCCTGTCTTGTTCGGATATAATTATATCATAAAACCACCAGCTATAAAGCTAGTTTGCCTCAGATGGAGCTGAAGAGACATCAGCTATTGGCTGAGCAGTCTGAAAACAGGACTATGATAATGCAGTCTGTGGCTGAGCTGGAAATCATTTGAATTGATCCCTTGATAGTTTACCCACGGGACTGATTCTTGCTGTTGCACTGAAGCGCAGTGTACAAAGAAGAATGGCTTAGTGTAATTTTCATAAATCAGTCAGATCTCTGCTTGATGTGTGTTAAGTAACTCAGAGAACCTGAATAGTCATAGTCTCTAAAAATCAGTACACTGCGTAAACTGTTGTGTATGTATGTGTGTGTATATATATATATATATATATACACATATATATATCTACATTTGTGTGTACATGTAGATATGTATGTGTGTATGTATGCATGGGGAAGTATCAATGTAAGACGGAAAAGTTGATAAATTATTTTGTTTTGGTTTACTTCAAAATGATTAACTCTAAAGTGTTTGTGTTTTACAAGTCCAAAGTGAGTCATGCTGTTTGTTAAAGTATCCCCTAGTTAACACACTGTGTGGTTTCCCATGCAGGCTGGAAGAGTTTCTTCCAAATACTTGATTAATCTATGAGAGACAGCGATTTATCTAAGGGGCGCACAGACTCCCACGAGGAAGGTGTTTGTCAGCTGTCCTTATGTAGTAGTAGATACAATTTCAGCAGAAAAGTTCTGTAGGCTGTGCCTCTGAAATTAAATTCAACTCTGGCTTACTGGCTTTTGTGTTAAACTGTTACATGCAGGGTCATGGGTAAATCCATAAGTTCCCTCACAAGTACTTACATTGAAAATAAAAATAAAATACAGGCTCTGTATGGTTAAGGGGCATGCCATAAGTGAGCAATGTCTGAGCTGTAACATAGGAATATCAAATATCAAACATTCATGACAAATAAACACAGACTAAACTCCCAAACTTTCTGAAGTCTGTCCTCGCCTGAAAATTGTCTCCTATTTTGTCACTGGCTCCTTATGCCAATAAAGTATTACAGGGTTGCCCCATAGTTTATGTGCTCTGTTCAGCTTAGGCATATTTTTCTTCAGCAGTATTTTACAAGAAGCTTCTGCTCACTGATGAAAATTTATGAATTGCAACAATGTACTTGAACTGTATAACCCATTTTAATCAGTCAGGTTTAAAAACCCTTCAACTTACAGCAGCCTCTGAGAATTTGCTATGGCCCACCAGTTAGCCAGGCCATCATTTCAGAGCCACCAAATTTAGCCGATCCTCTTCCCCCTTCCACTCTACAACTCTGCAAAGAGGTGGTGTTTGCAGGAAGCCACCACATTTGCTATGGCAGTGTATTTAATACACAGTCACAGAGCTGGGGATGATCTGTGTTAATGGAATTGTGCAAGCTACTGGGAGAGACTGACCCCTTTATGCATCAGTCCTAGGCATCAGCATTAGATCTATGTACCTGGGAAAGCAGCTCCTCCCAGTACTAGACTAGCACTAGTATTACCTCCCTGGGCCCTTTGCTGTACGTGATTAAGTTTTCTCATTAAGCACTGAAGCTGTTTTCTAGTCCTTAAGCTACAAGTCTCATATTCCACCACTATATTTGGCATCTCCCTGTTACCCAGCAAAGTCAGCTTAGCTCCAGGGACAAGACTGCAAAACCCATCTTGGACAATTTGGCTGAAAATACTGACATTCCCTGCCATATGACAACAGTCAACCTGCCAGCATAGGTGTCTGTCTTTGCATGGCCAGAAAATATTCCTATGGGTGAGAGCCTGTATTTCACATTTCATTGTCTTTATCCCTAAGTTTAGATTCTCTTAGCTTGTTGCAAGGTACTCTTTTGAAATTGTGATATTAATCTACAGCAGCAGAACCCAGATTGTTATCCCTGATCCACCTTGGTCACTGAGGCCTCAGTAAATTAGCTGTGAAACCTCACCTGCCTTGCCAGTGCCTCCAGTTAAAACCTCAGTGTGTTCAGGTAAGGAGAGCCTTTGCTTCATGTTCTTGAACGCATGGAGTAACCTTTCTGTGAAGGAAAAAAAGCATCAAGCAGCTGTTTGGCAATGTGTGCTTGAAACTTGATCTTATTATTTATAAACTAGGGATTAACCTTTTGAAATATTTATTATTATTATGTCTCAGCAGTAAAATAGCATCACAGTTCTTGCAGATGTATCTTTTCTTTGCATTTGGGTTTACCTCTCACTGCTTTAAGGAAAACTTGCTTATATTTGCTGTTCCAAGGTGCCATTTGTCTCACCAAAACAGCCAAACTCTGAAACATGAACTGGATTCTTTTCTGGCTTGTGCTTTTAGTGTATACAAAAAAAAAAAAAGAAGGATAATCAGTGGCCTATCTTCAAAGAAAGCCTTGTAGGGACTGGCTTCAGATAATGGTATCACTTACACCTGTGCAATTGATCATATCAGAACTCCTTTCAGGCAACTCTGAACATCGTTTGAGATCTGTGAGTTGCGACTGGAAGCTTGGACCATGAAACTCTATGTATGTAAGGAGAATGTAGGTTCATCATCAAATCCCAAACTGAGATTACAAGAACTGACAGTAAATGAAGAAAAAAAAAACTTTTATTTGAAACAGAGAGGAAAACCTCTCTGAAGTCACTAAGGCACAAGCAAAGGAACAGTCTTGCTTTGAGTAGGGCAGTAATTTAAGTCCTAAAGAGCTACATTTGGCTCCTTTAGCAAGATTACAAAGTAACTTATTAGAAACACAATGTATTGTAAAGCAGTTCTTAGAAGCCTCTGGACGGCCAAGGCTTCAAGGGTTTGTTACATGGTACACCAACCAAATGTACAAAGAAATAAAGTAATGATTGTGGAGAAGGATATACACTAAACTCTCTGAAATCAGTTCCAATTCCCAGTTCTGTCCTTTGCCTGTTTTAGACAAAACTTTGGCTGTTAACCACAAGAGTGATGCACCTCGATCAAAATGAAACTGATTTTTGGTATGTGTCCTGTCGTACACCCATATCAGCCCTTTAAGGCCCTTGGTATTGGGCCTGACTTCTCCTGTCCAGTGACCAGGCAAACAGCAGCAGTAACTAACAACAGCAAACAAAGACTTTCTATATTCCTCATAAACAAGTGAAATATAAACGGAGGAACTGGGTGAGACTGATTCTGTATACCTTCTCAGCACAGATCAGGCTGGGCAGCTGTTGCAGCACTGGATGTACAGGTACGTTTTACTTGCAGAAATACAACACACAAGCTTGGAACAAAATCATCACTGCTGCAGGTTATTGTAGCTGTGACATATCGCAGCCCATGGGATACAGACTGTGTGCTTTCCTCTCGTCACTTGTAAAAGTTCCTGCTGCATTTTCTGCTGAGGACTTCTGGTTCCTACAGCTTCCTTTTTCCTTGTGGAAATAGCAGTGCAGTGGGAACAGTACGGTTGGAGGTTGCTGTGGGTTCCCTGGAGAAGTGTGGCTGGGAGGGAAGGGGCAGCTTGTCCCCAGCAGCCTTGCTCCCCTCTGGAAGTGGCTCCCCAGGCCTCACTGTGTTTCCCTACTTCCAGCCTGTGGTAATGCTGGAGCTAAATGAGGCTGTGAAGTGTGGCAAGGATGTCCTACAGCAGTTGTGTCTCCTGTGATGTCACTGGGCCAAATCATCAACGGATTAGAGGAAGATAATGTTTATTCTTAATAAAAGCCTGCTTGCATTTTAATCTGATTTAATTGCGTTCACTTGGAAAGGCACTGGATGTTCCCTTGCTTTGGTCCAGAGCAATAGGTTTGAGATGAGGCAGTAAGTTATATTAAGACAGTTCCTGTTCAAAAATTCAGTGTATTTCCCGAGAACAATACCACGTGTTTGCCATGACGGGCAAAACAGAAAGGTTTCTAACAGAAAAGGGTAACAGGAAAATTATCAACAAAGGGACAACGGAAAGAAGTGGGCATAAAGTTCAGAAATAATAATATGGAAGGTCTGGTATACCCTTTTGAATGAGATTGTAGTTGAAGAAATTTGGAGACAACCCTAATTCTAACCCTCTGTTTTATGAACATAGATTTTACTGCTGCGTTCTACAGCGTTCTGAATCATCAGATATGCTGCTATAGTTGTCAGCTTAACAGGTCTCTTCATCCATATATCCTACCTATGCCTCTCCCACAATCAACTTGCCCTTTGAACTTCACTGCCAGCTTAACCTGGTGAAAACAGGCTTGAGTTCTTGGAGAATTCAGAGCAGAAATGTCTTTCTGGTGCTTTTATGTACTATTTGGCAGAGAAGCCCATTGAAGAATTTGAGCCCTAATAGTACTCAGAAAACAAGCATAAAAATCTTTCCTCTCTTCCATATAGATTCATCAGCTTTCTGCAGCTTTTTGTTTTCACCACAACTCACCTGTGTAGAAAACATTCTCTGCAAAGATTGGAAGTGAAGACTTTTACATACAAGTATAACATCATAGTGCTGCTCAGAAAATGAAAGTAAATACACTAAAAATCTCTGGTCCTCCCCCACCCCCAAACAGCCCTGTGTAACCGATGTTGAAAAATGCTTCAAACCAGAGAGCTGCAACAACCTGGTTGGCTTGTACTGTACAAAGAAAGCTCACAGGGTGGGACAGCACCTGAGGGGTCCAGGGGCCTCTTGAACTGTTAGAGTCCCTTCTGGGTGGGGCCAGGAAAGAGGAGCTTTGTGCTGTCAACCAGTCCCATCTGTAGGAACTGTCCTACCCAGGGCCACTGAGAAGCCTTTTGCAATCTTTAGGTCTTTGCACTCTCACTTGGTAACAACTCCTATTAGCACCTATTTATCCAGTCCTTTTATTGCCTATCTATTTCACACACTACCAGGTGATAACCCAGATTCCCCATTCTCACTCATCTCTGGTCCATGGTTGCTTCCCTGTGAATTGCTGTGACAGGTTTCTCCTGATAGTTCTTAGTCTCAGTACTGGGGAAGATCTCCGTCACTGATTCACCCTCTAGAGTTCAAGTAGGGTCAGAAGATGCCTTTTGGACATCAGATTTGCCTGTTGAGGTGAACAACTGAATCCATCTCAAGGTGGAGAACACTCCAGTTCCGCTTGCACATGTTCTGAGTACCCCTGAAACCTCCCTTGGTAACCTGTGCTGCATCTTATCCAGAGAAGCAAAACAAAGAGGACAGAAAACACCAGGAAGACTCTGCAGGAACTGCCTGCAGAGCCAGTACTGCCCAGAGGTAAATTCTGGAGAAATAGGCACTGCCAGTCTTTTGAAGTCCCATGGCAGGATCTGCACCAATAAAGCTGACATCCAGAGGAAGGTTCTGAAGGGTGAGGAGGTGGGAAATGAGGCCCAATCTTTCCAAGATGCTTGTCAACACGTACAGGAAGTTACTTACTGGAATATTCAAAAGCCCTTAGTTGTGTAGGTTCCATAAGTGTGCTCTAATACCTGGGCACTACAGCAGGTACCAAACACTATGGCAGTTAGAAGGAGCACTGTGAATATGTGAAAGTAGGGTTAAAATTCCAAAAGCCCCTGGGGAAAAAACACCAAGGCAAAATTACTTTTTTTTTTTTCTTTCTGCCAGAACAGCTCTGTAAATTCAGAAATAAGTTTTTGAAGGAAGATCCAGAAATAAATACATACATCTAGTAACTGCATGGGGTGTAATGGGAAGATTAACAAATACTTACATATAATTCTAGTTAGTATATCCAAAGGATGATACAGAGCAAGCGTTTGTCTTTATGCTGCTGTTAACGTTGCTGTCCTGCATGGGCAGAACTGAGCAGCCAAACCAGTCCCTTTGTCCCAGTCATGTTGAAGTGGTAGGTTTCTACAAAACACACTTCTATATTTAGTTATGCCTGCTGTAGCCTCATCATACATTAGCACTCACCATTTCAGCTGCTTCCACTGACGAAGACTTTGAGCTGTTTAATGCACCTGATGCTGATCATTCCTGCCTGGAGTCATGGTGAAATGCATTCACTAACTAGTCTCTGCTTTATTAACTCCTGGGGCATTTTGCTAGAGGCATTCAGTGGGCAGAACATCTTTCTTTTTGAGATTAGAAATGGTGTGAAATACTTATGAGTTATTAACTTTTTAGCTTTAAATCCGTTTGCTTTGACTTTCTAGAGGTTTGCTTCAGGGTTGGAAAAGAATGTTTCCAGGTGAGCCTGATTTGGTTCAGCTAGCTGAGACAGATGCAGCTCATTTGGGGGTGGGAGGGAGAATGGTGAAGGGAGGATAAAAGGCTTTGGAAGGCACTGGGGAGTCCTATCTGTTGGGGAAATTTTCTAGTCTTCTGTCTTGGCCTCTGGTTTTCTCCATCATATTATGCCATCACCTATTCCTCTTAACTGTTTTCTTTCTTTTGAGTATTCCCCATCTGCGGATTTGCGCCCCTGCAGCAGCCCTTTAGTTATCCCTGGCAAAGACAGCAAAAGCTTTTTGGTGGGAACTCCTTCCGTCAGGACTCGCCGCTTGCCTCCACGCCTGGCCTGGTGCTCCATTGACTGGGAGCAGCTCTGCCTCCTGCAGCCCATAGGCTCTGGGGGCTTTGGTTCTGTCTACAAAGCTACCTACCATGGTACAACTGTGGCTGTGAAGCAGGTGAAGAAAAGCAGCAAAAACAGGCTGGCATCGCGACAGAGCTTCTGGGCTGAGCTGAACGTAGCCTGGCTACAGCATGAGAACGTGGTACGTGTGGTGGCTGCCAGCACGTGTGCCCCGGCCAGCGAGAACAGCCTGGGCACCATCATCATGGAGTATGTGGGCAGCATCACCCTGCACCACGTGATTTATGGCACTGGTGATGCGTGGAGACAGGGCGAGGACGACGAAGGAGGATGTGGAAGGAAGGCCCTGAGCATGGAGGAGACCGTGTGCTATTCTTGTGACATCATGACTGGCTTAGCCTTTCTCCACTCACAGGACATTGTGCACTTGGACCTGAAGCCTGCGAACATCTTCATCACTGAGCAGGGAGTGTGCAAGATTGGAGACTTTGGGTGCTCCCAGAAACTGGAGGAGGGCTTGTCCCACAGCCCCCACGTTTGCCAGCAAGGGGGCACATACACGCACCGTGCCCCTGAGCTCCTCAAGGGGGAGAGGGTCACTGCCAAAGCAGACATCTACTCGTTTGCCATCACCCTCTGGCAAATAGTCATGCGGGAGCAGCCCTTCCTGGGAGAGCGGCAGTACGTGCTCTACGCTGTGGTAGCCTACAACTTACGCCCTTCGCTGGCTGCTGCTGTTTTCCACGAGTCACCACTGGGCCAGAGACTCCGGAGTATTATTAGCTGCTGCTGGAAGGCCAATGTAGAGGAGCGCCTGAGTGCAGCCCAGCTGCTTCCCAGCCTCAGGGCCCTCAAACAGAGCCTCTAGGAAAACTTGGGACACTTTATATTTTTTTTCCCAACTTTTCCTTAACCCTTCCTCTGAACATAATTAATTTAGCCCCTATGTGTTCTAAAGGTTTTGTTGCTGGTTTTTTATACTAAAAAAAAAAAAAAAAAAACCAAACTGTTTTGATATAAGAAGACTGTAAATAAAGAGATTTAATAAAACTGTGGGGTTTTACCTTTTGAGGGGATAGATGCAAGAATCAAGACACTATCAGATAAAACCTCTTCAAGCTGATCTGTTGTGTGTTGCCTTGCTCAGGGAGAAACTGGGGAATGTGAAGTGCAAAAAAATAGTTGGTTTTTAGTAAGTGAATGACAAAAAAGGGGGCTAAGGAGCTGCCTTTGGAAAGTTCTTTATACATAATACCTTTTGGTATTTTCAAAATGTCAGATACGAGTAGTTCTTTCACTAGCTAGGGTTGTGCATTTGAGCTTTTCCTCTCCATTTACCAAGGAATGAGTATATATTGCAAATCAGTGAATGCAGAAAAATAAATACGGAGTGTCAGTGGGGTTTTTTTCCCCCTCTTGTTCTTGGATGTATTTAATTCCAGCAAATATGCTGCTTTTGATAAGGAGAATGTTAACTGCCCATAATACTTTTTGAAATAAGGAAACTTTTTGCCAGTCTAAGGCTATTAAGAGTAAGAAGATGCATTAACAACCTCTACTTTCATAAGACCTCCCTGCTATAAGGGAGTTGTTAGTTGCAACTTGCTGGTTGGAACAGTGTAAACTTTAATATCTGATGCCTTATAAGAGCATCTTGTGCGGAGTAGAAAGTTAACAGGTTTTTGAGGTACAGGGTGAGTTAGAAAAATAAAATAAATGGGGAAAAAATTAATGGTAAAGGGAGGATTATTTGTGCTTCATAATGCATGGCTCAGTATTAGACAAGATCCTGGAAATACTGTAAAGGAAGTTTGCTTAAAGCAGTAATAATGATACTCTGGTACTCAAAGTGTTTCCTATTGAACTATTCTCTGCACTGCTTATGTCTTATCTACTATCTTTCCTAATCTGGCTGTAATGTGTCTGGGAAAGGAAGTGCTGTAGGCAATGCAGATGACAAAGAGCTCTGATCCATGATTTATCAGAACTGATAATTGTACATCTGAGCCCTTATCAGAGGCCAACTGCTGTAGCTGATATTGCCATTCCGCTCAAAGACTCTGCTTCTTTTTAAGACAGGAGAAAGAGTGATGTTTCAGTCCAATGGTTTTTCTTCTTTACCCTTCCTCCCCCTTGCTTCCATTCTGGAAAAAAAAAAATCCCCAAAGAATTGAGCCAGTTTCCTGATTTCTGACACACATCTGTTCTTAGCCCCGTGAAATCCTGGAAATGAGCAACTATGTGAATTTGAGATGATTCTGTAGGTCTTTATGGTATTTGGGTTGGTAATTGAAATTAATGGTTTACAAAGCATATCTAAGCTTAACTATTTCTTGGTCTTCTGTCCCCCTTAAGTGGAACTGTAAAATGCTGGCTGGAATCAAAAAACCTAAGGTGAATCCTGGAAAATATTTCCTCTGTTTTCTCTGTCAAAATAATTATGCTACAGAACCAGAACTCTTTTTGTGTGTGTGCTGCATAACTTATTTTAATAAAGAAGTTATCTTAAAGAAGCTATTATGATAAGTCAGTTACCTTTTGAAATGATTAGCTGAGGGCATCTGAGATAAAATGTAAGATAAAGCCATTGACATGCCTCATCTTAACATAAAGCCTTGAATAAAAGTACTTCTCCAGTTTTCAAAAGTTTATAATAAAAAATGGAATTGAAGTTTGTTAGTAATTCCTAGATGCTTATATGTTGTATTTATTTTGCCTATCTAGGTAGCTTGTTGCTTATCCTGCTAGAAAACTGCTATTTTTTCCTTAATGATCCTTCAGCATCAACAAGTGCTACTTGAGTCTCTGTGAAAAATCAAGCACTCTTCAAATTCTCTGTTGTACTTGACAGAATGATACTGGATGGCCAAGACCTACTCTTCAAGTATAATCAGCTCTGCAGATGTCTCTGTCAATTTTTCAGGGTTCTTTTTTTGATAGTGAGAGAGAACTCTGCACCATATTCAAAATATAGGCACATCCTACTCCACTGTAATAATGATGGTCTCTAGTAATTTCTAAGGTTTGATTTATTTTGAGAGTTTTTTGATTGCTATTGAGCTCTGGATTAATACTAATCAAGAAACATCTCAACCCTAATAGCTCAGAATCCCTGGTTCTATGTGATGAAGATAATTTTGCCTGTTTGCTTCACTTTATATGCATATACCTTGAATTTTTTCTTGCCAGTTTGTAGTTGGCCCTTGCAATTAATGTCGGAAATAACTCCACCATCAACAAATTTATCATATGGCTCACTCTCTTGCACTTCATTTATGGGTGTGCTGTGCTGGGCAGGACAGGATCCTCTGAAACACCAGTGGGCACTTTCTCTAGCTGAGAGAACTGACACTTCACTTTTTACCCCCTGTGCCTATCTTTTGACTTATCCAGCGCAGGATTTTCTCTCCTAAATGTGGCTGCTTAATACCTTTCAAAAGCTTGCAGTGAAGGATTTTTCAAATACCTTTAGAAACCCTAAGGGAACATATCAATCAGTGCTTTATCTGCATGCCGTCAGTGCTCCTAAAGAATTCTAATACAATCCAACACAATTGTGAAGTGCAACTCCTTCCAATGAAAGCAATATTGGCTCCTTCTAAACAAATCATGTCTGTGTGTCTGTTATTTCCTTCAATATAGAATCTGCTAATGTATCTTGTGCAGATATCAATCATGTAATCAGAAAACTTATTTTTTAAAGACTTCCTTGAGATATGATCCTGAAGGGGAGGGTCCAAGGACACCTGGTTGATTTTCAAGGACCACCTTCTACAAGCTCAAGATTCAGTCCCCATAAGCAGGAAGTCAGGCAAAGGTGGCAAGATGCCGCCAGGGATAAACAAGAAGCTCCTGATTAAATTCAAATGTAAATAATAAATATGCAAGAGTTGAGAGACCAGTGGGCAGTCTGAAGCAAGGAAGACTTACTGTTGGTAAAGAAGGATGAGGTTAGGGAACATTTAAACAAGACTTACAGAAGTTCAGAGGACCTGATGGGATGCACTCACAAATGCTCACAGAGCTTGCCAATGTCATTGTAGGGCAACTCTTGACTATCTTTGAAAGGTCATGTGGTCAGAAGAGATTCCTGAGGTCTGGAAGAAAACAAATCTAACTCATGTCTGCAAGATGCCCAAAGAGGAGGATGTGGAAAATTACAAGCCAGACAGCCTCACCCTAAATCCCAGGGAAACTGGTGCAAGGAAACATTCTGGAAATCACTACCAAATAAATGAAGGACAAAAAGGTGTTTGGGGGATCATAGGGGATTTGTAAAGAGGAAATCATGCTCGATCAACCTAGTAGCCTTCTGCAATGAGATTACTGGCTGCTAGAGAACAATGCAGGTTAACACCTCCATTAACGCCTTGGATGATGGGATGGTGCATCCTCTGCAAGTTTGCAGTTGATACAGAATTGGATGGAGCAGTCAATACCTTGGATGGTTGTGCTGGTGTTCACAGAGATCTTACCAAGCTGGAGAAATCCGCTGATGGGAACCGATGCAGGGGGCTGGGGGCCAGCCGCTTGGAAAGAGGCTTTGTTTGCATGGAACTGGAACTGCTGGCAGACACGAGGTTGAACATGAGCAAGCAATGCGCCCTTGTGGCAAAGGCGGCCAACAGCATCTGTGGTGCACTCCAAAGGCTGTTGCCAGCTCTTCCGGAGCACTGCTAGAAGAGGTTATTCCCCGCTGATCACTCAGCCCTGGTGAGACACGTCTGGAGTTCTCTGGTCAGCGCAGGACTCTGCCAGAACGAGAAAGTCAGGGATGTACTGGACCAGGAGTGCAGCAAAGGGCCATTAAGTTGTTACAGGAATTTTATCTTCTGTATTAATCTTCATGCTCTTACTTAAGGTTTAGTGTCTTTGGTTCCCAAATAGAAATATCAACAGACATTTCAAAATAGATTTTAAAAAAAGCAAGCATAAGCTACAATTCTGATGCTACTCTCTTTATTTGGAGGTGGGGTGGAGTACTGCAGGTAAACATATCTGATAATTAAGTGGGGAACATTTCTCTGTTCCTCTTTCACACAGCTTCTGGCTTCCCATCATCCAGAAGCTTCTGTAACCCTGGTCCTGGCTTGTTCTGTTGTTTGCTCCCTTTCCTTGGAGGCTTCCCCCCCCCCCCCCCAATATTATGCTTTATCTCAACCCAGAAAGAAAGCAGTAACAACATCACTATCTTCAAATAATAGAAATACTATATGACTAGGGGGTGGGCATATCCTCAATACAGAATTAGGATGGGAAGCATGAAAATGTAAGAGTGAAGATGTATGGGTTGCTTCTGTTTTCTGTGGTCAGATACACTGCAGCAAAGAAAACAAACACAGACTGTTTCTCACAATATAATACAAATATTTGTAAATTCAATGGAAGTCAAGTGGATGCTTATTATTTGACTTGTATATCAACTTTTGCAGCATTAGCATTTGTGTTCATGAATTCGTCCACTAGAACAAAGATGAAAATAGTGACAGAAAATGAACGGTTATTTTTAAAATTAACTGTATGTGGAAAATTTTACGTACACTTTATTTTAGCCATTTATCTGCTGCAAATACCTTCATGAAGCACTCAAAGAGCCTCTTTCTATGCTTCAGTTAACCCAGCTGCCAAATATTTGTCTGCCTGTCAAATGAAAAGCCTTAAAACCAGTTAAAGAAGGAAAATGGAACAAAAAAGTCTACTGGCATCTATCCCAGTCTGCCATCAGCTAAGGATGCCATGGGACAGTTTGACAGTAGAGGAACCACCATCCGCCCCTGGACTTGTCCAAGCGTGAGGCTGAGTTTTGCTCTCGACCCAGCCTGAGGTTCAATAGCCCAAGTGTTCGGCAGAGCAGGGAGGTGATTGCATTTGCCTTTGCAGGGCACCTGGGATAATAGGGTAATTCATAACTTAATAAATATTCTACTGCACATGTGCCAGGCTACAAAGAGCAAAGTAGGCTGCAAATTGGAAACGTAAATGTCTAGCTCTTTTCAAGTTACTCCCCCCACAAGGGTGGAAGGAAAATCAGTTTTATTTTCAAGGCATGTATTTTTCTCAACCACTTGCTATGAAAATAGGGAAACGATTTTGATTCAGATATGGCACAAATGAAGCTGGTCCCAGAGACAAGTAAAGAAAGTTGCACCTGAACAGAGACTGTAAAAAAAGATAAATGTAAATAAGGGAACTGATAGGCTGGGGAAGCTAGATTTTTTTTTTTTTTAAATAGTAGTTAACACTATATATGATATAATACAGGAGGTTTAGTGAGATATCATATACTTTTTCCACATCCTTGTTTTTCTCTTATCTAACAGTTCTAATAAAATGTTTTACAGAAAACACAAAAGCCACATGCAAAACTTTTGAAGGAATGTATCATTGCACTGACATGCCAGTAGATGAATGTCACCCAGATTTCTCTTTGTTAAGGAAGTGACAGAACTCCAGACCTCCCATAAAGTAATCAATCCTTGTATAGCTTTTGAGACTGAAATGATTGCTAGTAGACGTTTTCTGATTTAAAGGGGGAAAAGGATATTCTTAAAGTTTAATTAATCATTTCTGCCAAAAGCTGACTTTCAGAGGAAATAAATGTTAGGTTTTTAAAAAATGTTTTCATGTTTTTCATGCTTGCATAGTTTGTTTAAAAAGTTGTATACTGAATTGCAAACAGTATTTGAAAAACTGTCCTGAGCATAAAAATTAGCACTACCTGACCAAGCATGGAAAAAGGGCCATTTGCATAGGGCTACAAGGGAGGTGGCTGGAAAAGGAAAGGAGTCAAAGCAGAAACTGGGAGATGGGAGACACCCAAACCTATTTGCTACAAGCCTGTGAGTCAGCAGAGCTCTCATTGAAAAATAACTTTATTCTGGCATGTGACTTTCCATGTTGTACACTAGAGACACCTGCCCACTGAACTGTCAGAACACTGTATGACTTAAACTAAGGTCTTGAACTAGTGCTTAAAATTAGACAAGGCCACTGATTCAGTTCAGAGTGGTCACCCATTACCACCAGGTCGTAGTAGTCTCATTTAGTCAAAGAAGCATAACCTTCCATTCTCAGCCCCAGCCCTGGAAAAACCCAAGTGCTCTTGAAAAACTGTCTAATTTTAAATTTTCTGCAAACCATTACCAGTCCCCAAACTGCCTGAGAGTGCTACACTTTAATAGCACCAATGATTTAGCAAAGTAGATTTCTTCACTGGAAATATGCAGAAGATTTTAAGAGTAAAAAGCTACACTTCCTTTATCAAAGGTGTATTGTTGGTTTGGTTTGGTTTATTTTTAGGGAAGATGAGAATCAATCCCTAGGTATTACCATAAGCATTTGTGCCTGCCAGAACAAAGTTATTGGCTCTACCTCATACCAGGAATAAGAGTGTATGAGAATCAGTTGTTCCTCTGAATACTGAATAAGAGACTTCCAAAAAGGAAATATACCTGCTCTGATGTGGTAAGGGGCTATTGATAGGATGAAGTACCTGCTGGGTGCTCTCAGAAACATCTTCCAACAGTCATTCATAATGAAAGAATATTTTTTAACATGTGTGTTTTGTATTTAAAAGAAAAACATGAGGCCATAATACTGAAAAATACTACAAGTATTGATATTTCTGGAATTTTTTGAAGGGGCATGGCTACCATACTCAAACCCACATTCTGTGTATACCACAATACCTTATTATATTTGCCTAAAAATTGAATGCTTGAACATAACCCTCTTAAATGCTAAGACTATTTTTTCCTTGGTTTTAAACCTGTGGACAATACTGGTTCCCTTGATCCGCATCTGGAAAACCTGTTGCTAGGGTTTTCACTGTGCACAGAGGCAGGAGTGTTGGAAGTGCAATTGTGTGCATTTACATATAATTGCTGTTACATCGTTTAAGTTATTGTGGCAGGGGAAAAAGACTATTTTATATCATTTCCAAAACTTATTCCACATTTACAACGATAACCTGGTGTGAAAGGACATGTACAAGCCCAGTTTTCATTACAAGTAGGAACTTCTGAGATATATTTAGGTGAAAGACGAGTTTAATAGACTTGCTGTACTCTCCTAGTAAGTTGTTCTCTTACACAAAACTTCTGGGTCTTCCATGAGATGACATTACAGACTCTACTGTTGTTGCTCCTGCCCCCCTACCACAACCTCAGAACTCCTATGCAGTAAGCCACAGCTGCCACTTTGCCACGTTAGCCTTTTAAAGAAGTTAGCAAACCCTTTGAAACCAAAACTTCTTCATATTTGATTCCTCTTGGATCACTTTCATGTTACACTGTGGATCTCACCAGCTGTTCTGAGCAATCACAATGTAACAATTTCCTCAGTGGCTAACTCCTGTTTCTAAAGCACATCTTCAACACCACAGTATCTCCTTTAGTTCCAGGTCCTAAGTTCTATGTTGTTATTCCTGTCTCTGTCAGGCTTTGAGTAATTTAACTTGCCTAGGTCATAGAGGGTCAGATCACAACAGAAGCATTACTGAATTGGCTTTAATCTTTCTTTACTGATGCCAGGGTTGGGAAGGGCACCTTTTCACAAGTCCCACAGAAGTTCAACACCTGGATGTAATCTAGATAAAACTGTGAGTTGCAACTAATATCTTGCTCTAATTGTACTGTAACATGAAGACGGCCACCAACTCTAAGTCTCATCATCATCTGTGGAGAGCATTTGCTAAATTTTGTGCTTGCAAACTTTCATCATCTGAAAACCAGTTAGATCAGGAAACAGACACTAACCTTAAAGAGATGAGGAAAAACTTCTCAGGAACAAAAATCCTAAACATGATGCAGTGATGCATTCCATATGAAGAGAAATTTTTCCTCTAGTCATAAGGCAGTGTGAGGTCAGGACCATTCCTCAGATTATCCCTGCTCCATGATAGAGAAGCAGCACAAGCACCATGAAACAATTCCCTACTACTCTGTCTCGCCAAAGAATTAGATTAGATTAAACTGGTTTTTGGATGCAAAAAGCATGATCAGTGACTTCATGACTGGGCTCTAAAACCACAGATAGAGGGCATGGGCAAACATATATGTGGGCTACATATACTGGTAAACAGAATTGCTGTAAAGTTAAACAACATTTTCTTCCTCAAGGACAAACATCCAAACATGCTAATAGCCAGCTGCTGGCAGCTTCCTATAAAGTCTTTGCAGGAGGCAGACATAAGGAAAAAAGACAACTCCAAAGTTTTTACTAGCACAATACTGTGAGAGTTGGTATGCACCAGCGTACACCACTAGTTCCTAAACACTATGAGTCCAAAGCATCCATAAAGAAACCAGAGAGGTAAGAGCAGCAAACAAATCTGTGTCCTGTTCCAATTCTGTTGTTAACACAGCTTGCTATGTTCAACAAGTCCCATGGATATTATCTGAGTAACAGCAAGACTTCCACATGTTCTACAAATTATTGCAGTCTTCCTGAACTGTCTGTTTTTTCAAAGTAAAAGAGATTACAACAAACAGTGCCAAGCAGTGCTGGCTCAAGTAGATGAATCTGGACTGGAGAAAGTTGTATAGTTTAGAGTTCATTTTTTGTACTTTGTTAACCTTTCAACACATGAAGTCTTCTGAAGTGATTTCCAAAACGAAAACTGGATGCAAAAACACAGTTCTGTTTGCATGCCCACTAGTTTTGCTTTCACTGGGCTGATGCTGGGGATTTTTTGTACAGGAATTGCATGTCCCCCTTTTGGTAACCTGGCCTGGATAACAACAGATGATATGGTAGGAATGCAAGAGTAAATAGTGTGTGTGAACAGAATACCCAAAATTGGCATGTTTTGAGAGGATGTTTGCCCAAAACCTGATAACACTAAGAGGAAATTAGCAGTAACAAAGCTTGCTTAAGACAATGAGCAAGCAGATTAAACAGTAACCAGAGAATTAGATAACCGAGAGCCTTTTAAAAGAAGAGAAAAAAAACCCCAAAAAAACAAAAAGGAAAAATTAGCTTGAAAAGCAGCACAAGAATCTGAGGTTACTGGCAGAAACATTGGGGTGGGAGAGAGCAGGAGAGCAGTACCAGAGTAGCAGGTGTTAACACTTCTAAGATCCTCCCCACGGAGGACATGGTAAGTATCTGCCACACCGCTCGCAGTACAGGCCAGGGGGCTGACAGGATGAGGCAGAGCAGTGGGGACCCACCTCTCAGGACTGCATGTGGGAACTCACAGAGTACGCTTTTGCTGGCATGTGGATTGGCTGCACAGGCTCCCCAGAGTGGGAGTGGGCATTTATAACCCACACTTCTTGCAAGAGAGTGGAAGTGCATATAGAAATGTGTGCATATGTAAGTGGGGTCAGTTGTAGAAGGATATGTAAGAAATTTGTAGGTGTTTACTAGTAGTTTGTAAGCCTCTAGTAATGTGATTTCTGTTGTATGGCTGATACCGATCCAGCATGTACAGTTCACTGATTATCAGCAAATTACATGTTGCTAATCAGTAAACCATCTTGGTTGCTGTCAAAACTATGTGAATTGCACAGTTATTCTCTGCAAAAAGATTTTTCATTATTACAAATTTGACAGAAGCATCACATCTGCAGAGCAAGGAGTTGAGAGGAAACATTCTTTCAGACAAACAGAGAAGACATAATTCATCAACTTGAAAAAAAAAATCTTAAGACTGAACCAAAGCAAGACAAATTCAAATAATTTCCTCCAGAAAGCAGCACAGATGGACAATTCTGTTTCAATCCCAAGGGCTTGAAGACATATTTATGTATCACAGATTTGATGTCACTAGAATGCTGTAGCATATCAGCAGCTATGTATGTTTGCCACTCTGATTTGTGTCAGAAGAACAAGGCAGAACAGGCTGACAAAGGAGAAGTTTTCCTCTAACCACATCAATGATATTAGAAGCTACATGTATTATCTGTCAGGCATAAAGTACATATTTAGAAGGAAAGAGCTTGTGGTTATAAGTATGAAGTTCAAGTTGCCCACTTGAAAAAAAAAAGATCAATATTTGCAGCAACATTTGTCAACAGTAAAGAGCTTCATCAAAGCACAATTGCTCTTTTTCCAAGTCACGGACCTGGTTTATGTTTTCTGTGCTTACATGAGAAACTTTTAAGGTAAAGAGAGCCTAGTATTTCAAGGGGGGCTGCATTTTTATATGCTGAGCTTTATGCCACAATTGGCATGAAAATTCAGAAAATGTAAAATGGACAGGGTAAGTGCAACATGAGAACTCCAGCTGCAGACTGGTGCTCATGCACTGTCCACCTGCTACCTGCAGAGATTACTGCCAATTACCAACCCATCTACACAAATCAGTCTTTTAAAAGGGAATAGTTTTAGTTCAGTGGGTTTTCTGAAGTTCCAATAGCTGAGGCATCTGTAGACAAAGCTAATTGCTCAGCAAAGAACTTGGAGGAGAGTTCTGTGACATGATACAACTGAGTAATTTAACACAAGATAATCAGCAGATACCTACAATTAAGACCAAGTGGATGCAGTAGCCTTTCTTAAAAGGTTTAAAAATAGCTTTCATTGGATTTCTCCTGACTGGTTCAGATATTCCACCATCTACTGATGATTTCCTGAGAAGCCTCAGGTATGATACTGCTTTACAGGTATTTTATGACCAGCAGCTCAAACAAAACCCTTAAAAGTATGTTCAGATCCCCAAGACCTTGGAAAAGGAAGTGATTTACAAGTAAATAGGAATATTTGGCAATATGTTAATCACTACTGAAAGCAAAGACTAGAGGTATTAAGCTGGCAGAACCAAGACAGCTTCCAGGGAGCTGCCCACATCAAATAACCACTACGAAAAATGACAAAGCAGATTTAAGGAAGCTAATGTGAGCCCTGCCAAAACCATTCACAGGCTACCTATGTGAAATAAGTAGAATAAATCTACTCAAAAGAATAAATGGTGTTCACAATCCAAGTGGCAAAGCCTGAGGAATACATCTGTCCTTTGACCCAGCCAAAGATGCATCAGTTCAACATTTACCAGAAGACAACACAAGCCTTTATTTACTAAGTTATTACAATACTTTAAAAGATGCTGAATGACAACAGGCACACACTCCCTCGGGTAACTCTTCTGACACATGGATAGGCTCAGCCCAGGATCTAGTCTTCTGAAGGACACGCTAGTCAAAAGAAGGGAGGAAAAAAGCCCCAGTAATCTATAGAACCCAAAATAAAAGTCAGAAAGTATAATGAATGCACATGGAATGATAATCTGCATGATAAAATTAAATTAGGTATTAAATTTTTTCTGCTACAGACTACTAAGTCATGTTAAAATCATGTCTTGCTTCTTAATCTTTTATCCTCTTAATTACTTGACATGAGGGAAACACTCCTGGAAGCTTCATCTAAAAAGCACAGGCCAACAGGGTATTATAAGTCACAGAATCACAATCTCATTACTAAAGTTATCATTGGCTGGGGAGAAAAACCAACATTAAAACCAGTATGTAACCGAAGGAAAACCAGGCATAATATAAAATATGAATCAGAAGCTAAGAATGGCAAAATACTCAGAAGATAAGCAAAAAGTTGTATTTAGAATGGCTGTTTACTCATGTGAATAGCATGAAGGAGCACACATTTTAGAGAAAACGGAAAGTTCAGATAAATTTCTGTTCTACATTTGTGGAGAAAAACAACATATATCAGAAAAGTCTAACAATAGCCATGGAAAGCCTTAAACATAGGAATAGAAGTAAGGCGGTTTTTAAATCAGCAGCTCCATATAGCTTGCATCCAAGAATTTTAAGAGCTGGCACAGGAGACTTGTGTGCTGTTAATGTGGATTTTCCATAAGCTCTGAGAAATCTGGGGAAGCTCAGGAAAAAAGAAAAATCTCAAAGAAAGCTGAGGTTGTGCCAATACTAGAAAAATAAGAAAGAAAGGAACAAATTCAGGAACTTAGGGTCAACCTCGCCTTAATTTCAGAAAAAAAACCCCAAAACAATAAACCAACTTCTTGACCCAGGAACAAGAAATAAATGAGCAAATTTTACTTAAATTATACAGGTCAAATGTATGAAAAATGTATTTTTTTGGAATGACTTTTTTTCCTCATGCAATTACAGCATGCATTTGGTAAATAATCGAAAAGTGTTGATGTAACACATTTGCACGTTGACTCGTTCAGTAGAACACAGTGAAACTGGCAAAGATGTGGACATACAGCTTGTAGTAAGCAACTTAAAACTAAAGTTACAGGTCTGTGTCACCAATGAGGACTCAGTCAGACATATTTCTAATTGAATCCCACAGGAATTAGTTCTTGGCAGCAACCGACTCACTATTTTATCTGGAAACAAAGTTTACTAAGAACATTCACAAAAGCTCTAAGTAAATAGTGTAGCAAGGCTGCTGGTTGGGAACCATCTGGATTACTGGAAAATTAAGTGTTTCAGCATGATCAGTGTGAGGTCATGTATTTAGGAGTGATGGATATAAAACACTTATAGATGGAAAACCTCCTCAGGAAGTAGTTGGAATAGATGGTAACAGAGTAAACATGGGTTCCTTATGCATGAGTTCAAAAACAGTATATACATAATTGTTAAATGGCTCAGAAAACAAACCACCAGAACCAAATGCTGTTTTCATTGCAGGGAGGAAGAGACCAGAGAAACGTGACTGTCACCAAAACAGTTTTCAAGTACCGATCTCCACTGGCAAAAGATATCACTGCATTTCAGACAGCAGCAACAGGATGACAACTTCTGTATCCATGTTTATTGGAACTGCTTTATCAGAGTATAGCCCCTAGTCCTTTCAAAGAAGATATTAGTAAACTAGAGATTTCAAAGAGCAAGTACAAACAATCCAAGTGCAAACAAGCCTAAAAAGTGAGCATCACAACAGAAGAGTTGGCATATATAAGTTAACTCCATCACCTGAGGTTTAAGGACAATATGAAGACCTATAATGCATTTGGTAGGGGAAAAATATATATTAAGAACAGTGTGATCACCCAAAGTAAGTTCACATTAAAACACCAAGCAAGCTTTTTTGAATAACTGTAGTAATCATTGAGCTTCCAGAGGTGGCAGTAGTTTTGCTAACATTATCCATGTCTATGATTCCTGGAGTAAATCCCAAACTAGAATTAAAGTATTAATTTTAAAAGATAATCACAGTGACCAGTGACCTTACTGTAGGCCAGAATTTCACAGTATCTGTTTCTCCGGTTCACCAGTGATGTAACTAGAAACAGACATATTTTCAGCAAAACACTTGGTTTGGGACTGACAGTTACCATTAGCAGGCCAAATCAGTGATCCTTCTCAGTAAAAAACATCCCTCCAACACCCAATCTCAATAAATAATGGAACTTTCACAAATAAAATTCATTTAAGTCCTTAAATGTAAGCATGAATGAAAACAGCACTTTTACTTAAAGCTTCTGCTCTCGCACCTCCACTTCACCGATTCGCTGACTCATAGAATTAACTGGGTTGGAAAAGACCTCTGAGATCACTGACTCCAACCTGTGACTGAACACCACCATGAAAACTGGACCATGGCACTGAGTGCCACGTCCAGTCTCTTCTTAAATATCTCCAGGGACGGTGGTGCCACCACCTCCCCGGGCACCCTTTCTATGGAGAAATTCCTGATGTCCAACCTAAACCTCGCCTGGCGCCGCTTAAGACTATGCGCTCTCGTCCCGTCGCTTTCAGTAATGAACGAAAATAACGAGACCCAAAGGCTCAGACGGGAGCGGGCTCGCTATCCCCGGAAGCGATAAAGCCTCGCTTGTGCGTCAACTCCCGGTGCTCCCCCCAGCAGAACGCCGAGATCCACTGGGAAAGGCAAGACGCTCAGCCGGGAGGGCGCTGTGCCCCGCTGGGCGCGGCCGAGCGCGGTGTGGGGGGCACGGCAGCCGCCGGGCCCTTCTCCGTCTCGACTCGCCATCAGCCGAGGCCACGGGGCGACCATCGGCGCAGGAAGCCGAGCCATGCCGGCCTGGCCTCCCCGCCCCGGCGCTTCCGTGCCCGGCGGGCGGGTGAAAGGTCCCGCGGCGCCCGGATGGAGGCGGCGCCGCTCCCCTATATAAGCGCCCGCCGCCGCCGCGCCCGCCTCTCGCCGCGCCGCCGCCTCCTGGCTCACCGCTGTTCGCTGGGCCCCGCGCCGCCCCGCGCCCGGGAATAAGTCGGTCAGGAAGGCTCCGCTGCCGCCATGGTGAGGCGGGGGAGCGCCGGGGACAGGGGGAAGGGGAAGGAGAGGAAGAGGGGCCGCCGCTCCGGCAGCGCCGCGTGGCCGCCGCGCCCGCCCGGGCCGTGCCGGCCCTCGGCCCGGGGAAAGGGCTGCGCGGCGCGGCGCGGAGGGGCCCCGGCTGCTGGGGCGGCTCCCAGAGCCCACCCCGTGCCGGCGTGCAGGGAGGGCGGCCTGTGAGCCTGGGAGTGCCTTTCGCTTCGGGAGCTGCCACGTGAACTCCCGTCGGGAGCGGCACCCCGGGGACGCGGCGGGAGCGGGGCTGACACGGCCTCGTGTGTGTGTCCTCGGAATCGGCTCGTGTTGAGGGGCTGTGCACCAGTTAATGCGGCAGGTCCTGCCTCTTCAGCGGTGTGTGACATCCCGCATTTCAGGGTCGATCAGGCTGGAAGGGACCACAGTGGGACATCGAGACCTACCTTCCTGCTTAAGCAGGGTCGTCCTAGAGCACATTGCACAGGGTTGCATCCGGACGGTTGTTGAGTATCTCCAGTGAGGGAGTCTCCACAGCCTCTCTGGACAGCCTGTTTCAGTGCACAGTCACCCGCGCAGTAAAGAACGTTCTTCCTCATATTCAGGTGGAAATTCCTGTGCATCAGTTTCTGCCCGTTGCCTCTTGTCTTACTGGTTGGCACCACCGAGAAGAGCCTGACTCCATCCTCTGGGCAATCCTCCTTTAGCTATTCATATCTATAGTTTCATATATACATACATATATATATTTATGTATCATCCATGTTTTTTCAAGACCTTTTGTCCTCCATATTTTTATTTCTCTTTTCATCAGCTCACTTAGCCTGCATTAATTCCCAGTTATTTGCAAGCACTTAATTGCATAAGCTTCTCAAATCAGTTTCCTGAGTGGCTGAATTAGTCTTCCTGGCCAGATGCCCCTTTTTGTTATTGTAGTGTGAGTTGTTGCAGTTTTGTTGATCAAGTCTTTGCTACTTAATTGGTGGTGAGGTTAAATGGTAAGATACATGGAGCATCGACTGCATTTATTTTTGAGGGCAAGGAGTGTTTGTGCTAGCTGTATATAGGCAAACCAGAGGGGTGTGCTTGCAGCTTCCCACTGTGAGATGCAGTTAGACACTAAAAAAAATAGCTTTTCCTCAGACTTACAACTTTGCTCTTTCATTCTCTTCCTACCACCATTCTTCTTCCATGCCACCATACAGTAGAGTAGAACAATGTAGCCCCATAGCTAGATTGTTCTTTACACTCCAGAAGTCTGTTTTTAAGAGGCTGTGTATAGTGTTAGTTGGTGTTCACTGCAGTGTGTAATATTTGTAACTTCAATGTTTTAGGCGTTTAAAGATACTGGCAAAGCACCTGTGGAACAAGAGGTAGCAATTCATCGTATTAGAATTACTTTGACAAGTCGCAATGTAAAATCACTGGAGAAGGGTGAGTAGTATTTTTTTTGTTTACTTGGGTAGCTTGTCAAGTAATGAATACATCACGTGACGCATTGCAAAATGTATTGAAACCAGTTGTAATTAAAGATGTTAGCGTTTGCATGCTTGGTTGCCTGTGGCTTGGCTCACTGAGTCAACCCAAAGCACTTCATACACTGACAAGTAAATTTTGATTTAATGAAATTTTGATTTAATGAAAGCTAGTGTTTTGGGGGGTTTTATCCTGCTGAAAACTTACGTCGTAATGGCTAATGTAAGGGAGTGCAGCTTCTTCACTTTAGTTCTCATGGGGGATTTTCAAATAGTTGCCATTCTTCGAATGTATACGAATGGAAAGGCACCAGTTTCTCGATATTTTGTCACTCAAGTTATGAAGAGTTTAGTATAACATTCTTTTAAGAAATTATTTGTTCTTGTTTAGGAACTGTCTTTGCCAGTGTTTAGTCATATAATGTAAATGTTGTAGAATCACTGTTTGCAGGATCTTCAGGGTTATAACAGCTTAAGTACAGATTAAACTTGTAGTAATGGCTTTTGCCTGCTGTTGTAATCTAATTTTGCTCACCAGGGCATAACACTTCCACTTGTATGTGTTGGCTATGAGGATAATGCTTAAAATGAATGGCAGTGATCACTTAATACGCTATTCTGAGCCAACATCTTGTTTGAAATACTCACTTCAGGAAACAAGAAAGTAAAATAGTCACAAACATGAGCTATTTTGTCTTCTTCCAGTCTGTGCTGACTTGATCAGAGGCGCTAAGGAAAAAAACCTTAAGGTGAAGGGACCTGTTCGCATGCCCACCAAGGTACTTAACACTTCTCTTGTCTTAAAAGTTTTTTTTCTGCAACTATGCACTTAAAACATCTTTTTCCAAAAAAAAAAAAAAAGTGAGATGAAAAGCAGTACTATTAAACTGAGTGTTGACCCAATGTAAACAGATAATGATTTCACAAGTTGCTTTGATGCTTAAGGGTTTAATGCAAAACATGTTGAATGTGGAAGGGGCTTTTTTGTTCAATTTATTTTCGTCATGAACTTTTTTTTTAAATGAAATTAAATATGTAGGGAAGGAGTGCTAACATTAGTAAACTGTAACTTAAGAGGTAACTTTTTAAAGTCATAGATACCATACAGTATTTTTAGATGACTTAGGTGATCGTATTTTGTGATTTTAGATTACTCCTCTCTGTGCATCAGATAAATACTTTGTGTTTGACTTTTCAGACCCTGCGGATCACTACCAGGAAGACACCTTGTGGTGAAGGTTCCAAGACCTGGGATCGTTTCCAAATGCGTATCCATAAGCGGCTCATTGATCTACACAGCCCTTCTGAGATCGTGAAGCAGATCACTTCCATCAGCATTGAACCAGGTGTAGAAGTTGAAGTTACTATTGCCGATGCCTAAATGATCATCGTTGTTGAATAAAATTGATTTACAAATTTTCATCACTGTTTGTTTTCATGTGTGTGTTGAAAGGTAGCTCTGTGATGATTTTCACAAAGAACAACAGAGATCATATACAATCCTCTCACAGAGCATTTTGATTGGTATTTAAAGAAGAATATGTTATCTGTAAACATCAGGAAAATTAAACTTGGGCATCATGGTTTCATTAGAGGTTGGTGACTGTATGGTCATGCAGCACGTAAGTTATTAAAAATATATTTTTCATGAAGGGTTTAACTTGTGTGAAATCTTAGTCTATACCCAGACAAGCAATAGCATTAAAATTGATGTTTAGGTAAATTACTAAGTTTTCAATTCTTGGTCCTTGCTGTGCAAGACAGAACTAACACTAAGCTTACTTGGCTTTGTTTTTTTCCAAGCATGTCAAAGGATCCTGAGGACACCACTCATAAAACTTCATAAAGATTTGTGGTGAATACATTGTATTTAGCAAGTTCATTCTTTAGACTTGCATGTAGAGTCACAAAACTAAGCTGTGGAACTCTAGTTGTCTTTTCAGGCTTAGATTTCCACAAGTATGATTATTAAAAGTAAGGTTCATATGTAAAGCAGCAAAACAGCCATTTTCAGTGCTGCTACTTAGGGCTTTCCAAGTAAAGGAGGTATGTATTAGTTCTGAAACCAACAAGGCAAAGAAAGCCCAGAGTTAAATAAAAGAGTTTCATTTAATCCATTTTAGATAAAGTTGCAGCTTCTGCTTCCAAGCATAGGAAAGAACTTGAATTCTAATGAATTTAGTGTGGGGGGTGTAGTCCTATTTATATTTGCTAAGACTTAAAACTGGTCAAAGCTTGAGCTTTCTTACTCAGGGGATTCAAGTCCGATTTCATTAAATGTAAAGCCTTGGAAGGATTCTAACCATATAGTTAGCAGGCTTGAGAGTTTTGCTAACAGGGAGAGGGGGGAAACTGAGTTAATGTGTACAGATTCCATCAAGCCTGCTTCCTTGGGAAACATCCTGAAGCACTGCATGAGCAGGGGGGGGGAAAAAGCCCCCAAAACAAAACACCTGTGTTTTTCCTAAAAGTGCATTTCTGGTAATATGCTACAAATATGAGCTTCCTGACAAGTACTTCTAGCTGTAGTTTTAAAATTATTTGTGTTTTCGTGGAGTGCTCTTTATGGGGATAAATGCGCAAACAAGTAGCAGATGAAAAGTGTTACTAAGCTGAAGCTCACTGACCTTTGTGTACAAGAGCTACTTTCACATAAGTAGTCTTCCCTCTGCTTAACTTAAGCCCTCTGACTGAAGGCACTTCGATGGATCTAGGGAAAGCTGGCGTGCTTTAACATCAGTTCTGTCTGGTTTTTCCTGTTGGTCAAAACCTTTTGCTATGAAATAGCTTTCCACTGGTTTACAGCCGGCTGTATCTCTGACTTGGGGGGGTGCCAGTTAAACATACCTCAGTGACTTAAAGTCCCATCTACGTTCGCTGAGCAGCTATGGCACTTCAAAGCCCACATTTTTTTGCGGTCTTTTGAGTGCGTATCTTTCTTATCACCCGTCTCCAACTTAAACGCAAATGCAACTTTACCTTTGCGTCTGGGGCTGGTGCCGTGCAGAGGTACTGCTGCTAGCCTTACTGTATGAAGGGACAGGCTTTCCGCTGGTTACCGGGAAAGCAGACCGCTTGCCTGTGGAAGGTAGTGGACCTCAGGCTGCCGCGGGGTTCCCTCTGCAGCGGGCAGGTCCCTCCGGCCGGCAGCGCGGCTCATCCGCTGATGCGGCACACGGTTCCTGCACTGTCCCACCTACGGCTTCTGCGACACCGGAACGCCTCGGGATTTATTTGTTTTCTGCTTAGTTTACGACAACACCGCGGGAGTGTCGAAATGTTTTACGTAACACCCACAATAACTTTATGTAACATCGTTCGGATGGAAACGTTTCAGTACCCGCGACTCCCCCCTCCACCCGCGGCACGGCTCCGTGGGGCTGTACACCCCTGGTGCCTCGTCGGAACGGCCGCTGTCCGTCCAAACCTCTTCTTTTACCGCCGTGCCTTATTAAGGACGATATGCAAACACCGCACCACGAGCACACGCAGCTCCGTCCCGCTCCGCTCCGCTCCGCTCCGTCCCGTCCCCGCCGTTCCCGCCCTCCCTGCCGGCCCGGCGGCGGCTCCGGCGGCGCCCTCGCCTTGCGCTGTGCGGCAGCGCCCCCTGCCGGCCGAAGGGGGCGGCGCCCGCCACCGCCCGCCCCGCCCCGCCCGCTCGCTCTCGGCCAATCAGCGCCCGCTCCCCCCGCCCAAAACGCTCCCCCCGCGCGCGGTCGGCTCGCGGGTTCCCGCGCGCGCCAAGGTAGCGCTGGAGCGCGGAGGGGCTCCCTGAGGAGGGACCCGGGGAATGGGGATGGATCAGCCCCTGAGGCTGAGGAGTGTGGAGCCTTGCGGGGTGGGGGTGGCGGCACTTCCAGGTGGACGAGAGCAGAGCCCAGTGAGGCTGTTAGCGTGCTTTCCCTCGTGTGTTTCCTAGGATAACCTGCTAGTTGTTTTTCCTGAAATTCGTTCATACTCCCAAAGTTATCCACGCGGCCTTATCTCTCTCAGAAGTGCTTGTTTATATACAAGCTGCCCTCATCTTTGTTTTGCTCCGTGTGTATTTTTGTCTGTTCTCTGAGAAAATGATGGGCTTTTTTTTTCTCTTGTTTCCTTAGAAGTTCTTTTGCACGGAACAATGGATGATGAGGGGGGAAATTATGTTTTTGCAGAAGTATCTGATGTGTTGGAACCAGTTTCTTTTCTGAATGTTGAGGGTAAACCTTCACCCTTGGAGTCAACAGTATTGCCTAATATGGAGGAACAGCAGGTGTGGATTGGTTTTACAAGATGCCTTCTGGTGATGCTGGGGGGGTTGTTTGTTTGTTTGGGGTTTTGTGTGGTTTTTGTTGCTTGGTTTTTTGTTTTTTAAAGTTTTAATTCTGACAAATACTTCTTTCTTAAGAACTGCTGTGCTCCTCTACCCCAAAGATGTGTTTGACTCTTCTGCTTATTTCTCATTGCTTACACACAGGTCATAGCTCACATCAAATACAGGTGGTCAATGCTATGTAATGTGCTAAGCTTTTGAGGAAAAAAAAGTAAAGGACTTCAGTAATTACACTTTGAATGTAATAAGACTGTGCTGTTCTCTTTATTAAGCTGAAAAAGCATACGAACCTGCATTTAAAGACTTGTTAGGTGCTTGGAAATAAAATCTATAATGCTGTGCTCTGCACTTGAGGAAAAGATAGTATAGCAATCTCTCCTTTTTAGTGTGGTGGGTTTCTTGGGTGACTCTTCCTCAGGTGATCTGATTTTGTATGATTAGGGGAGTGCTAGTCATGGGAGGGCTGGAGTAAATCTATCTGCTAAATGAAAACTTTCCAAAGTAAAGACTTTGAAGCTCTGTGAGAAAGGAAGGAATGCTAGGATCCCTCTAAAAAGCTCCCTGCTATTATTGCTTTACCTGTGTGGGGAGACCCTTGTGTAATGGTTAGGGGACGGAAAAGCCCATCTTAGCAGCTGAGAACAGTTTCGTGAGTGTTACTGTGAGGAAGATGAGTGGCTGGTGCCTGAATGGTGGTAAGGAAGTGGTCTCTTGAGGCTAAGAATGTGTCAATCTATTAATTGAACATGCTCAAAACAAAATGGAAGTGCAGTACTGTTTAGCAGCTGTTAGAAAACAGCTTGAATTCAATACAGAGGGAGACCAGAAGGTGGAAGCAGTGCAGTTTATGCCTGTGATAGTGTGCTCTTTTAAAATAAAAATACTAGCTTTGTCATGAAAGAATGCTGGGGGGGTGGCACACAAAGAAAGGGGTTACTTAAGGACAGTAAAATATAAAGAAGCAAATAAAAGGTTAGAGTCTGAACTTGACAAGGAAGGAAAAAGTGAGACATTAAGATGAAATAGGAAATACTGCATCAGATATTTATGCTGATATGATTGATTTGGGGCTGTTCTGTTTAAAAAGTGGCAATTATAACTGTTTTGTGCCTTTTTTTATTGAATAGGTGTATCAGCCTCTGAAAGTCTTCTTGAGAGTGAGGCCCTTTTCTATAGCAGAGCTTGAAGGCCATGAATCTCAGGTTAGTTTTGTAGAATTGAGCAATAAGTTTTTCTTCTTTCCCAATGAACACACAGTATTGTAAGGTGGAAATTTTTTACATAAGCCAGGTACTGCTTTCAAATAGAATTAGTGGATACCTAGATAAATGTGATTTTTGTTGTTGTAATATTTTTTTTGATCCACAAGTTTTACTGTTTTGTGGGGGACAGGTCACCTGTAGCTCTGCAAAATTCCACTGGGTACATTGTTTCAAAATAAGTGTCACTCTTAACTCTGTACAATGCTCAAGAAACAAAGGAATTTCACAGAAGAGATTATGCAATTCTAGGAGTAATTTGGATATCTGACCTTTGAGTTTCTTCTAAATGCTTGAGTAGTTTCCTACCTCATCCTGGTTACTTGCTGCTCATCCTGTCAAAATGTTCTATAACCTCTACCATTTATACTGTCAGATTCAGATGCTTCAGTGTTTTACACTCAAGTGCGCACACAAACATGCAGAAATACTCCCCTCCATTGTGATCACTGATGCAAGAATTCCTTTAGCTGTCTTTGGAGGACAAGGTCCCTGCAGTGGATCTCTCAGCCCTTGTGTTTGCAGGGTCTCTGATAGACCTCTAGTTCCGGAGTCGTTCAAAGGATTTTATATTAGTTCTGATCTATGTTTTGCAAGTTGGTTTTAAAGAATGCATTCTTGCATTTGATCTACAAGAGCTGGAACCCTTTGTGTTGTTTTCATTTGGATTATCCTCACACACCAGACCCTTCCCTGCCCTCAACTTCCATTCAACTTTCCTTAGGCAGCTCTTATTGAATAGTATGTACTGCCACCGTGCTTCCAATTTGGTAAATTCCACTGTCTGAACTGGCTCTATGTGTAAATTGATTTGCAAAATCAAACTGGTTTAGGAGTCGTTTATCTCATTGCTCTTTGGAGCGAGACATTTCCGACCTCCTGGCCATTAGAGAAACTATTTATTCTTGGAAACAGGAAGGAAAAGTGATCATTGAAGTTTGTACTAATTTTTTTCTAAAGCTCTTGTCTTCATGTAGTTCACGCTAAAATAGTTGAAATTCCAACATATCAGCTGTATAACCTGTTTTGCATGGGATTAAGACTTTTCTCTCAGTGTCCAAAAATGGAGTGATTGAAGTCGTTTCAACATCTTCAATGTTTTCTATTTTCTTTACGATCCAGGAGGAAAATGCTTGTTGACAAATGGAAAAAAAAACCCCACCTCACAAAACAATCAAATAATTCCCCCTTCCTATCCCTTTAATCAATCAGATCAATTTAATTTTTACCTCTTTTTTTTTTTTTTTTGCCTCCCTGCCATGCGTAATTTTCAGGAAAGCATCTTTGTTCCAAATATGTGGCAAGAAAAGAAACAAGAACCCAAAGCCTATTTCTTATAGCTGTAGACTGGTGCTTTAAAAAGAGACAATCAACAGCTTAACTGATCTGTTGTTGCTTATAGAGATAATGATTTCTGCAAGTCAAGCTTAAGACCTCTGGAAGAAATTCTGTGCTCTTGATACAATCAGTGATTCTCTCCAGGGTCACTTGCAGGAGAGCAAGAAGTTGTGTTTTTTGGATATAAACAATGTGTATAGTGCCCAGAAATGGCCTAGCTCCTGCCACTTTACCTGTGGGATTAGCTGGAGGTGACACGCAGAGTGATGCGTTACCAACTGGCTCCCGTCTTTGCAGACCCGACTACTTCAAGGCCTCTATTTACAAATTTCTATGAGGCCAGTGGCAGCTGGTGGCATGTGCTGCAGATACTGGATTATTCGGTAGCTCCCTAGGGTTTAGTATATCTGACCTGCATTCCTGTTCCTGGTGGTGTGGGAGGAATGTTGAAGATTGTATGCATTTAGAGCCTGGCACAATGAGCAAGTGATTGGCCTAAGTTCAGAAAGCAGCTTCTTAGGTCTTCTCAGAATCAGAATTTTCTCAGTTGGAAGGGACTGACAAAGCTCATCAAAATCCAGCTCCTGGCCCTTGCACAGAACAACCCCAGGAGTCACACCACGTGCCTGAGAACATTGTCTAAATGCTTCTTGAACTCTGTCAGGCTTGGTGCTGTGACCACTTCCCCGGGGAGCCTGTTCCAGTGCCCAACCACCCTCTGAGCGAAGAACCATTTTGTAATATCCAACCTAAACCCCCCTTGACACAGCTTCCTGCCATTCCCTCAGGTCCTGTCAGTGGTCACCAGAGAGAGAAGATCAGTGCCTGCCCCTCTTCCCCTGATGAGAAAGACAGCTGTGAGGTCTATATCAGTTAATAAACATACTTGTTAATTGAGGCTCCTAGGAAAAGCAGTACTTCCTATGTACATGCTACATATGGATTATTAGTCTTAACAGCTCTGGCCAGTCTCTGAACATAAATGTGAGATTTAGTTACGATCAATCCTTGCAGCTGATGCATCAAGACATTGTTAAGATGTACTGGTAGTTCAGTTTGCATTTTTGGTAGCCAGTCTGGTGTAAAATAAATTTTCCTTTGACACTGCATCCTACATTTATCTAGTTAGTGAGTGCTGGGTAATTGTATTTCACCTTTATTTAATTGAGAAATGGCAATCAAATACTTGAAACTAATTCAATTTCCTTCATGACTGGTAACACCATCTATCCATCAAAGTATAATGCTTCAGACTTATTTTACTTCATTAATGCTGCTCATAGTCTGTTTCACATTGAAAATGATTGATGTGGAAAACCAGTAGATTTTGGTATAGTTTTGTTTGTGCAAGTCACTATCACAACATACCAGGCTTTCGGAAGTCTTTTCAGGAAAAAAAAAGTTATTCTACACTCTGGCTTTCATGTGAAGTGCATATCTTTGTAGTTATGTGCCTCAAGATGATACATGTGAATCAGGCAACTCTAGTAAATGGGTGAAGGCAATAGGCTTTTTGGCTATTTGTTTTTTTGGGGGGAGGGAGGGTGTTGAGTTTGTTTTTTGTTTTGTTCAGATAGCTTTGTTTCTGAATAATTTTGTGTGGTGTTTTGGTTTACCCTGTCTTGGTTTTTTTTTTAGGGTTGTATAACTATTGAAGATGCCCAGACAGTAATTCTTAATGCACCCAAAGAGTCTTCTGCAATGAAAAACAGTGAAAGAGGGATTGGTCATGCTGTGCACAGGTTCACCTTTTCTCAGGTAGGCAGACTTGTTTCAAATTTTCAGTTTTGGTTTGTTGTTTTGTTTTTTGTTTTTTTTCCCCACCGTTATGAAAGCTGAATTTGGTATGATATCATGCAATTTAATTTTTCTTCTTTTAATTACATGTGGTGGTACTTGCCTTTAATAAAAAGACTGCTCGTTAATTACTAATAAGCTGTCAAGAAAGCTACATTACAAAGTAGGTGCCTATTAGATGAGACAAGGAAGCTTTGACAGTTCTGTGGTTTTCTTTGATTAGATACTACAGAAGCTTCTTGTAGGCACAAACTTACTCTGCTGTTCCTGCTCTCATCTGGGAAGTGGTACAGGAAATCTTATGTTTGTAAGCATGTATTTATGAATAATGGCAGCCTAACTGTTTTAGCCTTCTATACTGAAGTTAAATTTCTTAACTCTGTTACCTGCTGTAAGAAATCCTATCCTTACCATATCAAAAGATAAACAGCTCCAGGGATTGAATCATTTAGACTGTGGTAATGCTGATTTTTCTTGTCAATTGTGGGTAACTGGTGCAGAGTGAGGAGGGAGCTTTACATCACCAGCAGAGCTCTTGAAAGTATTCACAACATGTGCTCAGTAGCATTCTGAGCAGTTTATTTTAGGAGCAGGAAAATATTAAAAAATGAGTGCAAGCCTGAGTGCCTCTCAGAATTAAGCAGGCATCCTGTAAGAACCCAAGAGAAAATGCTGGATCAGAAGGGGTTCAGGCAAGACAGAAAGCTAAGCTGGTATCAGCTTCCACTGAAAAACTGGTCATAGTTAATGAGTGCTTAATATTTTGACTTATCAAACTTCTTTGTGCCGTTTGTTACTCTTTTTCTTTTTTCTTTCTCCCCTTCTCTCCAAGGTCTTTGGACCAGAAACTACTCAGAGTGACTTTTTTGAAAGCTCAATGAAAGAAATACTAGGAGCGTATGTTAATGGAGTGAATGGACTGGTGTTTACTTACGGGGTTACGAATGCAGGCAAGACATTCACTATCCAAGGTATAAAATATTTGCATGTATAAAAGTACACCTATAAAAACCAAGCTTATGTGAATGTCTACACTTAATCTTTTAATATTTTTAAGGGACTTCAAAAGATCTTGGTATTTTACCTCGCTCACTTGATGTGATTTTTAACCACATAAGGGAAAGACATTATCTGAAGATGAACTTCAAGCCATATTTGAGTAATGATGTTAAGAAACTAGAAGATGCACAAGTTAAACAAGAAGAAGCCTTAAAAACTGCTATTCTTGCATCACTGAAAGAGGTCAGTGACCAAATACTTCCTTATTACTGAATGAAGCTTCCTAAAGCTGTTCTGTAAGACAGAAAGTTTTTAAAATCTCTATTCCACTATTGATTCTTTAGATTTATATAAATCTACAGTATGGATACTTGTTGAACCTTGGAATAAGAGAACTGGCTGGTTTTGGAGCTAAGGATAAACTGGAAGAACTTTCTGCAGCACACAGTTCAAGCCAAAAACCGTTGCAAACCCAAATCTGAATTTCTAGAGAAAAAGTTTCCTCTATAGAAGAGCAGTTCTGACACTGTGGTGACACTTGCCCTTGAAAAGTCTGAGAGCTATAGGGCCTATCTAAAACCTGCTTCTTGTTAAGTGATTCTTCTTGTAGGTCAGGTTCCCAGGCTTGACCTTGGTACAGTCATTCAAGTGGCGTTATTAGCTCAGAGATGATGGCAGTGAAGAGTGCAAGAAGAGTCCCTTTTGGTGGAAGACAGTCTTAAGGCAGATTAAAACACAGGTTTATAAACTTTTTATGTACCTTTATAAGAAAACTCTCTGATTCAGCAAGTGAAGTGAGATGCCACAAAATTAATGTCCTGAAAGGATTCCAGTCTGCTCTAGGGGACAGCATGTGTGTTTAACTCTGGTCTCTGAAGACTGTAGGTACAATAGAGAAGTCTTTATTGTGGCAGCCTCCTGTTCCCATTATCTAGTAATTTCTCTTTCCAGTGTAAGAAACCGGTCTCACTAGAAAATGGGCATCCTTTTGTGACTGACTATTCTACACTTCTAAGCCCAGTTGCAACTTGTCACAAGATGTCTGGCTTGTTTCCTTTTGTTCAGAGCACTTTTAACCTGAACTGTGATTCTGGGCATTTCACCCCAGAAGGCTCAGCTGATTAACATTCAAGGCAACTCTGAATAAATTCTGGGAAGTATAGAAGTAATGACTGACTGGGTTTTCTTTTTTTCTGTGGTCTTTAATACTAATATTGTTAAAGTATTCCAGTTAACCCTGAAAGAATATCCTTCTATGAATCAAATTCATATGTAAAGTTCCACTCTAAATTCTGTTGCTTAATTTAAACTCTGCAAAACAAAACTTTGTTTAGTCTGAGTCTGGTTAGCTCTTGAGGAAATATCTTGGATGAAAAATCTAAAAGATGCTAAGGATTGCATATTTATTTTGAAACTGTCTGTATGTGCATGCACAGGGATGGGGATCTTAAAAAAAAATTGAGATGATCAGGAGGATAGTAAGTAAATATTTTTCAAAACTTTATGGAAACTACAGCTTTGGAAAAAGGAACAAGCAGGAGCTCAACATCTGGAACAGGAAGTCAAATATCTTATTTTGAAGATTACTCTGTACAAATATTCCCTTCTGTTAACTCAGTCTGACTTACTAATGGCTTAGTTACTGAATGTTGCAGTAGGTGATCTAGATGCTGATGCTGTGAAAAGCAAGCAACCCTCCGCTATCAGGAAGGAAAGGTGAAAATGCATCAGGAAGCTATTACGTGGCAAGACCTTGTTTGTGTGGTACAATGCTTCATAGTTGATACCCAAGCAATCCCCAGTTCTGAAGCTGTGCTTCTTGATAGCTTGTGCATGAATAGCATCACTGTTTGGATGCTCACTCAAGCTGGTAATCTGAGAAGAGATATGGTTTAGTGGGCTTGGTTTTAGTTTACATGGATTTCTGTAGGCTCATTTCCCAGGCTCAGTTTACACGTCATGCAGACAGAGCTTGGTGTTCCTTTCATTCTCTGTTTTAACTGCCCAGAGTTACTGCCAGTGCTTACTGTTCTACTGTTTATGTTCCCTATACAGACTGTTGCAAAAGTTCTTGCTTAGCAGGGTTCACACCCTCTATTTCCTTCCCTTTTGTGGTTCCATTCATGGGATTAAATACTGTTTTTTACTGGATTAAAACCCACTTGCATTCCTATTCCCACCTGTCCTTGTATTTTCTATTAATGCCAGCTTCTGTTGTTAGCATAGTCAGTTCCTGTTCCCACGTGTTTTCAGGCACTCATCAGGCTCTTTTCTGTACTCGGTGTTATGATTTGGAGAACAGTATAGCAATGTAGCTAATTCACTCACTATTGTTGCAATACCTTTAAAAAAAAACTTACCCTGGGCACAAGCACTGTGGTTACTGGGTTTCTTAATGTTACATTTTTGACACGCATAGATGTGATACCATCTGTGTCAGTCCCATACCCTGCTTTAGAGTTCTGCTTTGTACTTCACAAACAATGAATAGAATCCGTGCTGTGATTATAATTCTAACTACTCGAGAAACACAATCATACAGACAGTACAGTCTTTGCAAAATGGTTACTTGTATGATTTTGCTGTAATTTATTTTATGCTATTTATCTTTAAAATGGAAGATCGGAAAGTCCGGCTTCATGCTTCTCTGTTTGTAAAAGATCTGGTTTGGATATACCAAATGGGTAAGAGTGGTGTCAGTAGTCAATCCATAACCAACTTAGTGCTGCATTTGAACAGCTAAGACATGAAGGTTTGCTTCCCTGAATCTGTTGCCTCCTACTGTAGGATGACCCTCTATCGGTATTGCATTTTGGGAAATCAGAGTGAATTTCCTGAATTATGTGGGGCTATAAAATATGGAGGGGGAGGTAGTATGTAAAGATGTTGGAATGTCTAAATAGTGGGAGTTGCTACTTTGTTCCACTAGTTTTCCCAGAGGTAATTTGAAGCCTGTGCTTTGCTGAATCTGGGAAGGTTTTAAATAACTTTGCTCATGTGAAGAAATTCAGTAAATGTGTGTACTTAAAGAAACTATGCTTTTATCTATTTTTAATGGCCTTTTAATTCAGTCTGAATTAAACCAACCTAGACTGTTGGTTTTTCAGATCTTTAAGTCCTTTATGAAGCTATTATTCCACTCTTGAAGTAAGTTTGACTCACGGTCTCACAGACCTGGCACAAGCCAGTGATTTGCAACAGAGCAGACAAATAAGTAATCTCTGCTGTTTTGGTTTGTCCATTGTCTACCACCCTGTCAATTATTCCTAGGGAAAACCTACTTCTCTAGTCCTTTTGGTTGACTGAAGCACTGTTCAAATTTGTCCAGTAGGTCATAAAGGCAGTCTGGGCTGCTGCAGTCTAACAGAGTCTTGTTTCTCTCAGGACTGTGAAGTTAAGTCTCTGATGTTAGCAGCAATTGGCCACCAAAACAGGTTGCTGGGAGTAGCAGTGAGAAATAATTCTTGTGAAGGAAAGAGTGCTTACTGATGATAGTTCGTTGTTAAAAATATTTCACCTGAAGCCATAAGTGCTTCATAACCACCCAGTAAGGATGGTATAGCAGTTAAAACTACTTCAATATTTAAATCTTAAATACTGGAATTACTCTAATTTTTAAATTCTGCTATCTGCATAGTCTGTCCATGTGGATATAATGGTCTCTTATTTTCTCAAGGAGACAGAGAACGTCTTAAATACAAATATCTGTGATGTGAAGTTGGAGCCTTCCAGCTGTACTTCAAACAGTCATCCTTCTAATTCACTAGGTAAAGTGGAAAACTTTTATGTGGAAAAAAACAATAGAAACTTAGAAATATAAGTGGGTAACTATTGGTGGATTAAAAAATCTCTATTATACTACAAAGTAAATATATATACTTCTTGACCAAATTTTAATGTCTCAGCTCTGGAGAAGAAGCAACTGTAAAAATATTTAAATAGTTTTGCTCCTTTTAGGGAAGAGGGAGACTTAGTTCTGCAAAGATAATGGTTTACCGCTGCTGGAAGCTTGTGGTAAAGTGGGGTTTACCCACTTTAAAGTTTAGAACTTGGGGCATTTTCTGGGTACAGATGACTGTTGAGAAATTTGAACATTCTTGGGTAAAGTCCACTTTACATAGTACTGTGTGTCTAATTGTACAACACAGATGTATCAAAGCCTTCTCTTAGAAGGTTCTATGTACTGAATGAAGATTTATTAATGAGTTGGATGGTCTTTGAACTTTTTTCTGTTTTGGGTTAGCAGAGAAGAACTTCATTCCACTTGACATTCATAGGACTAATATGCACCAAAGAACACAAGCATCCGTGTGGATTTCCTTTTGTGAAATTTATAATGAATATGTGTATGACCTATTAAATGTATTATCTTCAAAGACTCAAAGGCGCAGAGTTTTAAGAATTTGTGAGGATCAAGAAGGAAATTCTTATATTAAAGGTAATAATACTGTTTTATGACCTAGGCAGTTTCACAGAGTTTCTCTAATTATCAGAATTGTATATAAAATGTATCTTTTTTCTTTTCACAGATTTAAAATGGATAAATGTTCAAAACACTGAAGAAGCCTGCAAAATACTAAAAATAGGAAATAAGAACCGAAGCTTTGCTTGTACTAGAATGAATGAGCAATCAAGTAGAAGGTTTGTTCCTCTAATTGTAAGCACATTCTGAAGGATGAGGGGAAAGAGGAGACTTCAGAATATGTTTGAAATGAACCACTCTCCAATAGTAGTTTAATACTTTCCTTGACTATTATGGTTTTGTTATGAAATTCCCTCTGAAACAAAACTAGGAGAGACTCTATGACTTTACTAATAGCTGGACTTGGGTTGCTATTCATGTCTTTGTACAACCAAAAATATCAAATCACACTCACTTTTGAGTGCAAACAGGGTTATACATCTTGGCAAATGCTAATGGGTGCTGAGTGAGAATGGCTGTGTGAGGATGTTGAAGGAAAAGCTCATCAATTCTTCATTACTGGCAGTAGAATTCTTGTAAACCTGGAGTCTGTCACTAGGGGTTGTAGGAAGGAGCAAGTCATGCAGTATCTTGCAGTGCTGCTAGATTATCTAGATGCTTTTAGGTTGCTGTGTTCAAGCTGAGCTTACTAGCTACCTTAAGAATTGACCTCCTAGCTTTTACCCAGCTCTGGAGAGGGATCAGGGAGAACCTGGCTTTTGATACAGTGGGAGAAAATAAGAAGATGGAATAATTTCTGTTGAAAATGTTGCCTTTCTTCATTTTAATGACCTCTTACTAATCTGTCCTTTAAATGTGGAAGGGCCATGTTGTATTTTTAGCTAATATAATCATAGTGTTAGTAAGCCTGCTTCTTTTTGCTAAAAAGCAGGAGTTATAGTTTGTATTAGCCAAAGACAGTTGCTGTTAAATTTCATGCTTTTCTGAAAAGGTTTTGTGTTTAAAATGTTTGCTGCTTTAGGCATGTACTGGAGAAGTTTGTCTTCTGCGCTTCCCGACTTATCAGATAAACTGGGAACAGGGCACTTCTGCTTCTGTGACTTTTCTGTTTGGTTTCAGCAAACAGCATGTCCACTGCCTTTCTAGCTTGATGTCAAAACCAGAGTAACTGGATATTTGAGTGTTACAAATTCAACCTTCCTAGAAAACAGAATTATTTCAAAACTGAAGAAATAACCTTCCACGTTGAAGTAGGCAAAATTAAAAAACAGTTGAACTTTAACTTAGTCCCTTCTCCCCACCATTTATTTCTAAGTTAATTCCTCAGATTTACCGAGTTCAGATACTGCCTAAAATTCCTATACAAAGTGGATCATCTTCTACTCATCTTCTGAGAAGCAGACTTAAGTGAAGTGGCTTCTTTTTTGTCCAAGGCAGTTTGTATGCTTCATGCGATATTTTTCCTTTTCCTGTATGCAAAGACATAAAGTCACAAAATACAACTTTTATTGCTGCTTTTTGCTACTGAATGAATACATTGCAAAGGTAACTAATGTAAAGTAATGAATTAATTCTTGTTCTTCCTTGAGCACTGAGCTTTCTGTAGCATACAAATTTTCCTTTGCTTCAGTGACTGCTTAATTTTCATAACTGTGATTATTGAAAGGACTTTTTTCCATTCCAGTCACAGTATATTTTCCATCAGGCTGCTAAACCTAACTGACGAGCAACAGCCCCGTGTTCTTGGAGTTTCAGAGTAAGTGAATGCTTCACGTGATTACCAGAATGTAAATATTTTGGACAAGTTGATAAGGTGTAAGCATGCTAAACTGGTGAACTTTCTCTTAATAAATAACTTCTCCGAGAGCTGAGACAGAAACCAGGACTGGCCACATAAAACTGACTGGAAGCCCAAAAGGGACAGGTGTAGAAGTGTCTTCTTGTCTCTTATTCTGTTAAGGTTTGGCTGGAGGTAACCTGTTAAAACTGTCAGTAGTACATAAATTGAGGGAAATGGACATATTGTCTTACATAATGGGGAGGTGGTGACAGACTAGTACCACTATGTGTTCTGGTAAGCAGAATTCAGGTGGCTGGCTGATAAAACCTGATCTCTAAAGCTGAGGTGCAGCAGTTAGTGCTGAAGACCCAAGGTGCAAGCTATGCCAGTATATAATCTTTCTACTTTGGGACCAGATTAGAGTTTATCAGTTGAAAGTTTGTGGCAACATATTTGATGTGCTCTTAGAATTCAAATTAAAGTCTATCATCCAAAAAGAATGCAGGTGACATGCTCTGAGACTGCTCCATGGCCCAGTCTATAGTAGGAGGGGAATCATAAGTGATTTGCTTAAAAATTGTTCTCCTAATCTAAGATGCTAATGTAGGTGCACATTGTGAGAGCAGAGTTATGTCCTTATGCTTAAGTCTGTTCTTTTGTGATTTAGAGGAAGCAGCCTAATCTTTTATCTTGAAGCCATTTAGGTTGATTTTTTTTGTGTTTTTTTCCTTCTGATTAATTGTCCGTTTAACTTTATATGGAAAAATGAAGACAACCTGTAACAGAATGTTTTAGTTCAGTCCTAGATCCTACTGATTTCTCTCCTTTCTCTGCTGAGCAGAGATGGTAATAAATATACCTCACTGTGAGTTAACACCTTCTAATGTCAGATGCTACAGTGATAAATACTCTTAAAAGATAACTTGAGGAAATGACTACATCTGGGCTTTTTGCTGTATTACCCTGGCAAAGCTTGTAGCAGCTGTTAGGTGAATGACAGAGTTTGTATATTGCTTAAGGAAGAAAAAAGCTTTTCATCTTGTACTGAAACAGATAAAGAACGTAAGACCATACCTTTTCACACAGTTGAAATATGTGCCTTAATATATATAGGACTTACTTCAGCTGTGTGAAAGGTTATGGTCTTACAAAGGTGTTACTTTATTTAAATAGATTTATGTATAAGTGAATAATGGTTTGGTCACATAAATCATCCAACTTCCAGAGCCTCCTGTATTTCAGGGACTTTCCTAATGTGAAATAAAATTGATTAAATTCCTTGGCTATGAGAGACAGTTCCGTGGGCTGAGTTTAGTAGCACACATGGCTGTAGCTGAGCAAACAGCTCTAAGGTGAGCTGGGAAGGACTTCTAGCCTATTTGCAATAGTGAACAGATGGTTCTGTATCCAAAACAGGCAGACTGTTTTTGAAGCTCACTACTATCCTGCAATCCTCTCAGCACTTGAATTGGTGAAGGTGACTATCAAAGAGCTTCTGTACTATAGCCTCACTGTGCAAAACTGTTTCAGAAATTCACCTCATCCTGTCTGGGAGTACTTACTTTAGAATTACAACAAAATGTGGGCTTCTAAACTGAACTCTGTGTTAAATGCCTACAAAGTTTTAGATCAATGGTACAAGCAGACTATTTTGTGCTGAGTAGACTTTCCTTAGGGTCAGCAATTTTGTTCAAGGACCTTTATATGCAATGGGAAGATAGATAGATAGGTTAGTGCTGAATACCATGTGTAATACCTTCTGGACAAAAGCTCAACATTGAAGTACAACTAATTCTGTGATCTAGGTAGGCTGAAAAAAAATCACTCATTTGTGCTTCAGACACACTAAGAAATAAAAAGTTGTGATATTCTATTTTCATACTACTTAGAAATAAGTTCATATGTGTGTTCTGGATAACTTTTGTACAGGTTGTCTTTCTGTGACTTGGCTGGATCAGAGAGGTGTAATAAAACACATGTCTTTGGAGACAGACTAAAAGAAGCAGGAAATATTAACAATTCTCTTCATATTCTTGGAAAATGCATTGCAGCACTGAAGCAAAATCAAAATCCAAAGTAAGTGACAAGTGTTTACAACACGCCTAGTTTTAGGTTGAAACCCTAAGTATCCCTTTATGTTTCTGCAAGTAGTTTGCAGAGTCAGAAAAATGGAAATCTCCAAAATTTTGTAAGCCTTTTTTATTATAGATGTCACTGGAATACCTAAAAGAACATTCCCTAAAACTGTTGTTTGTGGAAAACCAAAAGTCAATTTGCAGAAAACTACTATGATTTTTTTTTTTGTGCATTTGTATGTATGAACAATGTCCTTTGTGTAAAGAACTCTCATTTTGTCCTCTTCCACCTCCAAATTATACAGGTAGATTCATCAGGCAGCTGACAGATGTCCTGTATTTAGCTTTTTGCTTGTTTCACTATCTGCTTTGTAACACTAGGGAACTGTGATGCAGACACTAGACTACTTTTGAATAGTTCAGCTTGTTGGAGAGCTTATGAGATCCAGCAAAAACCTTGCTCTTTGATGTGAAATAGCTTAGGCTTAAATATGAGCATCCTACAAGATCTCTTTCCTGAAAGAGAGAAACAGAATTAAGGTAAGGTACAATATCCCATAGCTTTAAAAATTCTGTTTCACAATTTTATTTTTTTTTCTCCACGAGGATGAAGCCAAGCTATATTCCGTTCAGAGAAAGCAAACTGACTCGTCTGTTTCAGCCATTTTTTTGTGGGAAAGGCAAAGCTTGTATGATTGTAAACATCAATCAGCACGCTTCCACATACGATGAAACACTACATGTAATGAAATTTTCAGCTATAGCCAGACAGGTAAGAGTGCCTCTACTTTCTCTGCTATTCTGCAGTTTTTAAATCACTATTGATTTGTGAAACGATCAGGTTGTATGGATCTGAGTATGATTCTGACTTCTGATGCATCATATTAATTCTCCTACATGTGGCTTCCCTCTAAAAGGCTTCTAGTAGTATTGCCCATCCCTAAAACTATTTTGATCATAGGAATTTAAAGTAACTGTAGCTGCCTGGCTGTTCAGTTTTATACCACTCATGTGGTTAAAAAAAAAAAAAAAAAAGAGTAGTTGTTAGAGCACTTTCAGATATGACTGGTTATACCATATATCTGAAAAAATTCAAGATTTCAGTTCAAGCTGTTGATGAATTATTTAACCTGTGTGCTGTTAAACATCTGTTGCACAAGATGACAGTTATTCGTAACTTCTTGGACAGTTGGTAGAAAAAGCTGCTTTCTTATTTTGTAGTCTGAGATCTCTTGCACGTGCATTTCTCCTGTTTAGCCAAGTGCAAGTAATTAATAACAAAGCGCTTAACAAAGCCATTCCTCCAGGTCCCTGGGTACCCTTGGGTGGATCCCCTCTGGCCCCACAGACTTGTATGTGTCTAAGTGTTGTAGCAGGTCACTGGCCATTTCCTCCTGGTTTGTGGGGGCTTCATTCTTCTCCTTGTTTCTGTCTTCCAGCTCAGAGGGCTGAGGACAACTATTAAAGACTGAGGCAAAGAAGGCATTAAGTACCTCAGCCTTCTCATCATCCTCTGTCACTATATGTTTCCGTCTCCATCCAATAAAGGATGGTGATTATTCTTAACCCTCCTTTTATTGCTGATGTATCTGTAAAAAACATTTTTTGTTGTCTTTCATGACAGTAGCCAGATTTAATTCTAGTTGGGTTTATGTTAATTTTTTTTTTCCTGCAAAACTTCATGATATCCTTGTCCTCTTGACTTGCCTACCCTCCTTTTTCTTTTTTTTTTTTTTTACTTTCTCCCCAAGTCTCAGCCAAATTTTCTATTCAGCCAGGACAGTCTTTTTCCTTGCTGATTTGTCTTTTGGCACATGGGGATGGGCTGCTTTCTAATGTGCTTGTGAGCTTTTTCTGCTACCTCTGTCAGTCTCCCATTAAATTCAGGACTTGGTGTTGATGTTTGACCTTAATTTCATTCAGGTTCCCTGGAAGCTGCTGCTTACAGGGAGTGGGCCTCTGTGGATAGTGGGCTATGCTGTATTTCATGGCAGAAATAATAATTTTCTAGTCTGGAGCCATGGAATAGTTCTGACATGTTACAAGTCTGTAATGGCATATCTAGTATGATCTCAGAGTATGATTTTTCTGATTTTCTTCAGCTGCAACTTTCATCAGGAGTGTGCACTGTAGAGACAAACTCCTCTGGTATGTTGTCCTACATACCAGGTTAAAATCTCTATATAACTACCATGAGTTGCTGAATTCTGGTCATAGTATTTCAGGAAGGAGCAAATGTTTTAGGGATTTGCTGCTTTTCATTACCTTTGCAGGAAACTATACTAAAACCCTTTTATTTTAGGGAGAGAAAAACTGCCTTTCTGGACAAGCACACTAAGTTTACGGGTAGATTATATTTTTTTGTTGTTGTTGGTTTTTTTTGTTTTGTTTTGGGTTTTTTTGTGTGTTGGTTTTTTTTTTTTTTTTTACTATTTAAGTCTTATATTCATATAGATTTTTTTTTTTCCTGTTAAAAGACACATAAAATTTCATTACTGTTCTTGTAATTGTTAAATATTGCATAACTACAACAATGCACTTGTGCCACTTCTTCCTGGTATTCTGCAATACTGACAGCATTGATAAATCAACTCTGGATTTTCCAGGTTATCCAGACAATCCTACCCAAAAGTTTTGGTTATTTTTCACCCAAGCTCACTGGAGGGGATGGCAAAGCTATCATGCACTTTGATGCTAACACATCCGTAGATGACTTCCCTGACAGTACTGAAACCTCTGCAGAAGAGGAAGTGGACATCACCATTCTGAGTCATGAGGTAGTCATACATCTACTTAAAACTGAACCCAAGAAAGCAATTGCTATTAGTTATAATGTCTAATTATTAGCTAATTATCTAATATAATCTATATTAGATAGTTATCTAATATAATCTTTTAGCATAGGATTTGTGCTGGGAGCTGCATCAAATGGGAAGTTTAAGCTTATGCTTAGTGTCAGACAGACCTAGACTTCAATGTGGCCTAGTTCAGTGTAGTTGTGGAAGGATGCCTGTGGCTTTCTAGTTAGATCAAGTGCTAAAATTGGAATTCAACTGATTGCTCAACGAGAAGAGTAAGGAAGCAGCATGTATGTTTAAAATAACATTATTTAGTTGCTTGTGCTCTTTTAGAAACAGCAGGAATGAGTTAAGGCGCAACATTTTAAAAGCGAAGCGATCTAACAGTAATAAACTGTAAAACTCAAGTAGGCTTTATGCTAAACAGTTGTAGAAATTAGTACTTAAATGCCAAAACAGCAGTGAAGCTTTTGATAGCAGAAACCATGAAGATGGACAAAGGTTGTCTTTGCAGTAGAAATTCATGTTTGAAAATACTTAACCTTTGGTGCAGTCCCCCTGAAAACACTGACTTGTAAACATACCCTCTGTGGTTGGCTGCCTGTATGAATATTTTGTTTGACATGCTTATCAATATATGTTTCTAGCTTGTTTTCTGAACTGAAATATGTTAAATTTAGGACCTCTTGAAAACTACAGAGAACTTAAAGGAGAAGCTGGTTGCAGAAAGGCGAAGTAAGCTCCTTCTGGAGGTGAAGATACGTAAAGAGATGGCAGAAGCAATGTTCCAACAGCTGTTGGAAACAGAAGAAGCCTGGAGGCAAGTTGTATTTCAGTCTTCTCTGAGACTGAAAGGATTCCACATATGCAAATGCATGCATATTTATGTATATACATATATATGTACATGCATACTCATGTTACTTAGAGAAGTTAGGGCTAGACAGTTTCAAAACCTCTGATGGAGAGGGGAGAAAGCATATTAAACTTGTACAGATCAGACTCTTCCCATGTACAATGAAAAAGTAATGCTGCTTTCTGCTGAACTTTTCTCTGTTTCATTTGTAATTACTGGAGCTTGTCCTGACATGTTATTACTATTTAGCAGATGTGCAGGATTGTTACAGGTACCCACTGAGGCTTATGATTGTACCAAAACATACACTTGGTCATGTTAATATGCATGCATGTGCTTAAGGTAGCTTGAGTTGTACGTCTCTTATGAGTTCTTCTGCGTGACTTACAAGCCACTGTTAGTTCACTGTCTTATAAATGACTATGCCTGCCTACACTGATGTTACTAATTTGGGGATTTTTTTAAAATGTGTCCAGATTGCTCAAACTGAATTCACTTCCTCTTAACTCTTCCTTAAATCAGTTTCCTGCTGTTTGAATTGTTAACAGAGAGTAACACTATGGTTTAACACCTGCACTGACTTTAAAGTCGTTTGGTTGCCTTTGGCCAAACACATGAAACAGCACTGATGTTCTTCCTCTGAGGTGATGTTCTGTGTCACTGATGAGGCATGTTTTCAAATTGTGACAGGAGTAATGTGTAATATATTGAAATAATAGAGGGAGAGGGACTTTTCACAAAAGCATGTAGTGACAGGACAAGGGGGAGTGGATTCAAAATCAAACAGTGTAGACTTAGATTAGATATTAGGAAAAAATTCTTTACTGTGAGGGTGGTGAGGCACTGGACCAGGTTGCCCAGAGAAGCTTTGGATGCCCCATTCCTGGAAGTGTTTAAGGACAGGTTGGATTGAGCTCTGAGCAACTTGGTCTAGTGAAAGGTGTCACTGCCCATCACTTCCAATCCAGGCCATTCTATGATTCTGTGAAAATGAATTTGGCATTTATCTTTAATGGCAAAAAAAAAGAAATCTGAAACCCCAAATGAAAGGTACCCCCTGGAAATATGCTTCAAATATCACCTCTAAATGAGTGTCATAATTTCTATTGCTATATGTTGGTGGATTTTTTTTCTTACAAAACTTTTTTTTGACATACATTAAGTATGTGTTCTTCTATAACACTTTTTTTGGTATATGCCAAGTGGAAGTTATGCTTTGGGGCAAGTCTGTAGGATCATTGAGATGAAAAAGGAGAACAATACTTGGTCTGTTAACTTCACTATTTAGGATTAGACAAATAACTTTGATATTGCTAATTGAATAGATGTAGTCAAATATAATTGCTGGAATGCAAAACTATTAAATAAAACTAACATGTTCTCTTCAGCAACCGCTTGGAAGATATGAAAGACAGTTATGAAGAAAAACTGGAGAACAAATTTGAAATGTATAAAGAGGCCATTAAGAAACATGCATATATGTGTGCAATGGAACAAATTGAGGAACATTATGTTCCCATAGAAGAATTTCTAGCTGAACAAGAGAAAGTTGAGGTATGACTTGGCTGCCACTAAAAACCTGTACTAGCCTTTTAACTGTAAATTTTGCTTTTCTGTAACAGAATAATTCTGAATTTCCAAATATAACACTGAGCAGTCAAAATAACTAGCAGTTGTTCAGCCTTGCTGTTCTGGTGTTCAGTGCTAACCATAAGGATACAGATGTCTTCTGTCTGACATCACCTGTTACTGCATATCTAAACTTCCTGAGCCTTGAGGCCACAGTTCAATTAAATCCAAGTCATCTTTATCTCTGCAGTGCAGTGATTGGAACACCTAGAGGAATGGTGTATACAGCAGTCTGGCTTTCTGGAGATCTTTGGGTGTAGAGTAGAATGCTAGTCTGAAAGGGCAGTGGGGAATTTGGTACAGGGTAGCTATTTTAATTATAATACATCTCTGCTCTGAAGGTGATGGAGGAGGATTGTGGGACAAACTGATCAGAAATCAAACTTTATTCAGGAGAGCTGAATCTCCTGACTGCAGTTAAATGTAGAAATGCTCAGAGTTGGCATCAGTAAGTTGCTGTTCCTTTTGCAGTTCAGCCACATTAGCCATGAGCAACTCGTTTTTCTAACCTCTGCATAGATGGTTAAGTGTATCCAGGCAGCAGGTGAGACCTGTGGGTCTCGCTCTTCTCAGAAGATATGTAGTGGAAGAATAGAACTGGGGTGTACACCAGAAGGGCTTTCTCCCTGCAGTCTCCTGTTCTGGAACTGATAAGATGCCGCATTCTGTGAGTAGGCGGATTCCTTTCAGACATGAGAGAACTGGGTTTCTGCTGTAGATTGTGATATAAAAACACTTCTGCTTTTACTGCTCTCCATTCGGGTGCTGACAGGCAACACCGTATTATGTAGTGGCATCTCTTTTTTTCCAGCTCCTTCACATTTGTCTTTATTCCTCAGACTGTTCTTACGTTCACTTAAATGTTAGCTACACAACATGTTGGGGTGTCTGAGAAGAGTTTCATAGTTTAATAGTGCTCTCTGTATTTATAGCTGCATCTCACACTGGCCAAAAGGCTGCGTGAGGGGAGATTCAAAGAACAAGATGGTCTTAGTAGCAAGTCAGATAAGAAACTAATGAAATCCCTAAGATGTAAAAGTGTTAATTCACACAAGAGAGCATAACGTGAAATCTGAGCAGGCAGCTTCAGAGAACCAGAATCAGATGAATAACTTTTCTTTATGGTGGCACTTGTTTAATTTCTCACTCTGAGATCCCATCCTAGCAATCTGACAGGTACTGAAGAAGAGGTTGACATTAAAATGTAGTCCTCTGAAGGATGTTCTTCCCTATTTAGCAAACTAATTGGCAACAGTGTTTAACACAGATGCACTAAGGTTTCCTTTCTGCCATATGGTTACTTCTAGTACAGTTTGGAAATCTTCAGACCGGAAGAGTTGACTCCCGTGTAAAGTAACTTCTTCCTAGAAGGTCTTGTGATCTGAGTGTTACTCTTTACTGTGATTTCCTAACCATAACCATTGCACCTTCCACCTGTGAAATTATTTAAAATTGTGTGTGTGTATATATATATATATATATACACATGTGTGATGCAATTGAAGGATGTGCAGTAGTGTATCAGATCAAGTAGAAATATAGACAAATTCTACCATGTGCCCTTATTTTTTCAGGATAGAGAGAGGAAAATACTACAATTGGAAAGGCAACTTGATGAACAGTCAGGGAAGCTATTGGCTCTGGGTAGTCTGAACTCAGATATTCTGACTACTGAAAATAACGTGGAACGAGGTAGGAATCTAATCTGGGTATTCAAAGTTCAATTTACTTTTGGTAATGGATATAAATAAACAAGCAAACTTCTCTTTTGCCTATAGAGCTTACGGACAGGACAATGAAGAGAGCCAATGAAGGATTGCAGAAACAATGTGAAGAGAAGGAAGAGGTAGCTCTTGCTTAGTATGTAACAAATTTGGGGATAACAGTTGTAAACTCTGTCATGGTTCAATGCTTAAAAATCTGCACTGTAGACAAAAGCATGAAGATTCCTGCAACTGGCCATTAAGCTTACAAGAAAGCCCTTGCCTGGCTGTGGATGATTTGACTTCAGTTTGTAAAGGAATCTACTACTGTAACAAGTATTGTGAACATGGAGTGAGTTGGAAGTGAGGAAGTATGTAGCCTTATGTTGGAATTTATTGTAAACACTGCTGCCATGGCCTCGGTGTTTTCCTTCCTGAAATGCTGCCTGCTCCTGCACAGGGGAACAGTTACAGAATCTGGTCACAGTTTTGATCTGGAGCCAAAACAGTGCCTTAAACTAGTCCTTTCTGGAAGTACTAAACTCCACTATCCCCTTAAGTGAAGAGTAATGCCTCTGTTCTTCAAACAGGATCCCTGTGTTCTGGATAGAGGTGGGAATTATGAGGTTCAGGCTCTGTTATGGAAAACATTACTTTTTTTTTTTTAATACACTAAAAATGCATACCTTGAGTGACCTTCCTGTAAGGCTACAGTTAGTTTCCCATGTCTAAAGAGGATGGGAAGAAGGGAAGAGACAAGTCTTTTTCCTTTCACTAATAACAAATGAGAGTAGCAATTGGAGAAACAGTTTCCAACTTGGTCTAATAAAACATGTAAATGGAAAGTGAACTTAAATCTCTTTCTATTGAGAAAGAGTACTCCAAAAATAAATTTGTCCTTACCAATTTTAATGTCTCATGTTATGGCCCTGGCATTTGTGTTCTGCTCCTATTCTTGGTGAAGGTGTAGCTCTACATGATTTTCCTATATAACTTTCCAATTGTGATGAAAATTTGGCTTTTACACTTGACATAGGTATACAGTTATTGATTGTTTCATGTGGCTACAAAGTGTTAGAATGGTGAGATTGCCTGGCAGTAACTGAAGTGACAGCAGTTTAAAACAGTTGGTTCCATCAGTGCTCTTCTGCTGCTTTGCCTCACAGATCAGTGCATGTGTGATGAGTAATTCACCACTTTTTTCTTCCCATTCAGCCATTAAACATGGGCAAAGGGTGTGGGTTTTTTTACCAATCTACATATTTTCCTTCCAACCTTGTAGAAGTAAATTAATTATGACATTAATGTTTCTGGTTAAGAGTTTCTTTTGCCTCTTGGGACTTAATCCATTAATATTCCCATCAGAAAGGTGAGATCTTCTGTGGTAACTATCCTCCAATTCTTTATATGAATGGTGTTAATGAGACAAAAACGTTTTTTTAAATACCCTTACTGACATGGAGCAGGCTGTACCAGAAGTAGCTTAGTCTGTGCTGCTGTTGTGTGATTGACAAGTCTGTGGAAATCCAGTAGCTTCAGCACAATAGCCTTTGAAATGCTCCAACTGTATTTTATCACCCGAAATGATGAGTTGGGACGTTAGAGGTTGAGAGAAGCAGACTTCATCTTCATTGTTTTGATCTTGCAGTTTGCACTGTTCTAGTCATAAACAAAATTAATGTAAAATGTGCTGTCATGTACTTCATTCAGCATGTGTGGGCTTTATTTGCAGCTTATAAAGTCTCTGAAGTTTAAAATACAGAAACTAAATGAAACCCTGCTCGAAGCTAATGAAGGCTACAGAAAAATGGCAGAAGAAAACAGTCAACTGAAACACACAGTCACGCTCAAGGTTTGTTAACAATTTAAAAGCAACTTTAATATGGCTTGTATCTATAGTTGTACTGGATGCTTCTGCACCTTTATACATTTCAGATTAGCAATTTGTTTGGATGGTAGCACTTCTTTCTGCTCCTAACTTCCTGAATTAAGAGTTTGAAGCCCTCGTGTTTTCACTCCTTAACTTTGAATCTTGTAAAACAAGACTCATTTTTCATCTTAAGGCATAGACTTGGTCAATAGGGTAACTCTCTGCTGACAGATCTTGCTAATCTAAAGATGCCACAAATTATTGCCAAGCAAAGAAAACACTAAGAACTCTAGTCATGAAGTGTGTTGCTGAGGCAGCCTATAGTTTGCTGGTTTTTTTTATTACTTTAATGTAATTTAGAAGAAATGGGTACTGAATAGCCATTTGGCATAGTAATAAAGGGTGTTCATGGGTAGAGTAGAGTAATCTGAACAGAAAACTAACTACCTAAGAAAGACCTTGGAGTGTTCACATACCTAACACAGCCTTATCCTCACAGGATCAAGAAATAAATAGTCTTCAGAACTGGGCTACATGTGTTCTTCAGCTTGAAGAAACAGTGTCTTCCCTGCAAAAAGAACTTAAAGAACAGAAAAAGCATTTCTTTGTAGAGAAACCAAAACAACAGAAACCCAAGAGAAGTTTGCTGGCCAACCTGAAATCCCCAGTAGCAACCACAGCATGTACACCTCTTGGTAAAGGCTGGGGGAAGAATGAAGAAGCTTCACCCTACTCAAGAAAGAAAGTACTGTTGTCTCATAAAGCAAAAGAATAATATTTGATAAATTAAAGTGTGCAATTTCTGGGCTTCTTTATCAGTATTAAACTGCTGATAGCTCTTTCTCACCCTTAGGTACCATCTTCACTGTCATGTTAACTGACAGAAAAATGGTTAATATAGAACTTTTTCAATTGAGTTGGGTTTGAATTTAGAGCTGTGTAAGTTTAGGTCTAAACTTGTGCTTTTACTGTTGATACAGGGATGTGATTTGAGAAATACATATTTTCATTCTTGAGTAACTGCTATCATGGTCTTCTATACTGATTTAAATGTGTGGTTCATGCAAAGTGGAATGATCCTAATCTGCTAACTATGTTTTTTTAAATTATTTTATTTCACTGTTGATTCATAGAAATCACATGGCTCATAAACTCAGGTAGCTAAAATAGCTTGGTTCTTTAGTTATTATTCTAGCTCTGACCTGGAGATTGCCTTCCTGGGACCAAACTAAGCAAACTTCTAAAAGAGGCAATCAAATGAGATCTTATCTGGCTCCTTGCTATTTTTCAGCTAACCTGGCTGTGTAAAGAAACTTGTTTTAATATCATTTGAATTTCCACTAAGAATATACACTAAACTTTGAAAAATCTACCTAATAAAATTTTCTATTGCTAAATTAAGTTGCTGTTCCTTTTATAAAGCAGTAAAATCAAGATAAAGAAAGATCATAAAATTAGAGGCCAAGTGATCATAGTGATGATATAGGATGATCTTGAGTTGAAAGAATCATAGCCCTGATTATATTACTTAGCTATTATCTGGTAACTTAAGGTTGGAAGACTGGAACATGATAAAATTTGAAATAGACTTCTTAGAGCCCTTTCAGTCAGTGAGAATGAGCTTTTTTCTAACTACTGTGAAAGTACCATGCCTTCAAGTGCTGGTGGCTTGCTGTAGAATCTATAAGTAAACTGGATGGATCAGTCCCTGTAATGGTGTTTTTCATAGTGGGAAGGGGACCATGTTCAGAGCAAGAACCTCACCCTCCCTGGGGAGACACTAGGTGGTGCAACCTTCCTGTGTGACACTGAGGACAGTCCTTCTCTGGTATGACTGTTCTTGCCAACTCTGTAGAGTTTTGGGTTGGTCTGTGCACATGCTGGTATCGGGAAACACTCTGACACCTCTTTAACCAGGCTGTAGATGTTGCACTGCAGCCACCGCTTTTCTCATGTCTTGAACTGTTTCTGTTAAACAGGGCTATCTGCCTTCAGTAGTTCTAAAGGCCTACAATCCCTGCAAGGTAGGACTTACAAAATATCATTCTCCTCCCACACAAACTATTCCAGCTATTAAAAAATATTTTGGTGTCGTTATACCAGACACTGTGTTGGTCCCCTGAGTAAGAAAGCTGTTATGTACAAATTGCTCTAGGAACAGCAATATTCAAACAGAAGTTAAAAATCAACAGAACAGGCTAATACTGGAAACTTTCCATTACAGCATTTCAAACTATCTAGTGCTATACCTTGGCTACATTCTTGTCTTAGTGTATGTTAGCAACACTAACCTCTTGTTCCCAGTGCAACTGCTCTTATAATTTTTTTCGGTCTTAAAATAAAATGAAGCCTGTAGGGAAATATTAGCCTGTACTTAACTGTAATGTTTTCTAAAGGGTTGCTAAAGGACTGTGTTGCTATTAAAGGATTTTGAGGGGCTGTTTTGAAGGATACCTGAGCACTGGCTTCTTCTCTTCATGCCCTCCAGGTCAAAAAGAAACCACATGAAGGATGCAAAAATGGTTGGCTTGGTCCTCTTCAGCTTCTCAAGGCTGAATGGCTGTAAGGAAAGCAGAATCCATTAGTCTTGTTAGTGGTGATGAACAGATGTTTCCCTGTTCCACATGAAGCTACCACTGTGGATACAACGTCAGCCATTCATCTCAAATTACTGCCACACAACTTGCTTCAGATTAAGTGTTTATTAAAATTAAAAATCACCATACAATAGAAACTATTTACATATTTAACTGATAGTCTGCTTAAACTGCACAGTTTGACTGAAGGAAGCCAATGGAAAAGAAAAGCATTGAATATTTCTGCTGCTGAACTTCAATTGCAGGTACACCGAAGCTTTATCAGAAAGGTTTCAAGCTTCTGCAAAGTACCATTTGCCTAAATAACTGGCCTGAAGGGTGGCAAAGATGTGTACTGGGTTCCAGTTGTAAGAATCAGCATCACTTTGAAAAACAAAAAGTAATCTATGCTGTGGTTACATTGCAATTGCCCTAGCTCATCTGTTTTGGTAGGTAATTTGATAGAACAATTCAATATACAGAGCTTAGCAAATTGCATTCACTTTAAGAATTAGATTTGTATACTGAGCAACAAACTACAGTGTCACTGCAATGTAACTTGATATTCTATTGCATATTTCCACAAATTGTTTTTGATAGTGCTAGAGCTAGTTTTAGCTTTAAAACAGATTTGAGGTTAGTTGATTAAAGCAGCAAAAATATATTGAATATTCGTGAATAATCAAAGAGGATTAAAAATGAAGATTAAAATATTTTCACTGGTAAGTTTCAGCAACTGCATTGAAAGTATTAACTTCCTTCACAATCCTGTGCTTTCCCATGGACTTCAGATGATGACTTTGGCTTTGTGGGAAGCTGAAAGTTGAACACAGAGCCAGGTGTGCTGCTCCTTCTGCTGTGATGACGGGTGTTCATCTTGTACTTCGGCATCTGTGATGGCTTTGTGTTGCTTTGGAAGTGATTTTAAATTTAGTATGAGTAATACAACAGTAAAACAGAACTATTTTCAGTGTAAAGAATTACATACATAACTCTTCCTCAAAGGAAATCTGTTTAGAAAGTCTTACAAGGGGTGACAGTATGCCAGATACTAATGTGAAACAACAAGTATATAAAAATAATTTTCACAATATGCTGTATTTCAAAAAAGATGATTTAAGAACATCAGCATGTCTTAAATCTGTAAGTTCTTCTTCGTGACTTGTTCTTTTGAAAACAGCTGTTCCTTGATCCTCTCACTCCTTTATAAAGGTCTTGTAACATATTTCTTGTAACAACTTAGATCCTAAGAAGGTGGTGTCAAGCTGTACCAGGGCCTGATGGCTTTCCCTCCTTCTCCCTCCCCACCCCAAAAAGCCTGTTTGCTTTGGGATGGTTCTGCAGATGCAGAACACAGAACATTTGAGAAATTCAAACTTTAGAGGAACTGGTTTAACCAAATAAAAACATTACTATTTCTCTTCAGCATTTCAGCTTCCACACTCAGTTAAGACATCTGAACTCATGAAGTAATTGGTTTGAGCAGTCTGTCCAAACGATAGTCTGTGCCAATGATCCATGTCAATACAAAAAGTGTTCTTTGTTCTATGGCTGTTGTTGATACTGCCCTTCTGTTGCTGTGTAGAAGTCATCAAGCACACTCTGTAGATAATCAAATGTTGGCCTCTCTTCTGCTTTGTCTTTCCAGCATGTTTTCATGATATCATAAAGCTCAGCTGGACAGGTTTCCATGCGTGGCATTCGGTACCCACGCTGAAGAGCAACCATCACATCTGAATTGCTCATACCTTTAACAAAAACAAACAAACAATTTTATGAAATTATCTCAATTCCTAGAGAAATTACGTTTTTTATTTGCTTCACTTTAAAGATCTTCACCCAATTAATACAAGACAACTGCTACTTTTAAAGAGCAGCTACTAGCATGAGTTCAATAAACAAGGCCGAGGTGTGCACCACAATGAGGGACTTGCACTGAAAATCCTGGGGGGGAGGATTTCCATTTCTGCAGTTAAGTGTTGCAACATCAGTAGAGCCAAGTCTAAAAAGATCATAATTCTTGTCTCCAGAACCATCTCTCTTCTCTTCTTCTGACCAGTCCTGCCACCGTTTATTCTGCTTTCAGGGGCAGTGAGATTCACAGCAAAAGCCCACCTTGGCATGAGCCTTTGTCTCTAGCTGCAGCACTACTAACCTGCTTGCTGTAGTCCCCATCCACAGTGAGACAGAGAGCAGCCTACCTGTTGGACCCGGCTGCCAAGCCACCCTGCCCAGTGTAGTAGCACACTTGCAGATTTTCTTCTACATCAGCTTTTGTGTAAGTGCTGCTGATTGCAAGATACTGGACAGTCACTCATAAAATCCTTACTTGTAACAGGCAAGTTCCTCTCCCTTCTTCCTTGTCCTATAACTGTCATGCAAAACCATCTTGCCAGCTGTGCTGAGCTTTGCTTTGTTTCCCTGTTACAGTTTTCTTTCAGAGGGTACAAACTGTAACTATCAGAAGTGCATCCTGAGTCTCACACGCCAACTAATGTCACATGAGAGAGTCCTGCCCTGGACTCCATCATCCTCTGCCTTACTTTTTTTATTTCCCATCACCCCTCCCCCCTGCTGTATCAAACCCTTGAGATCCCAGCTCACAGACCCATTTCAACACCTTCTCTCAGAAGGTCAGCTATGCTAGGGCCAGCTTTTGATTTTTTAGGCCTACCCAGAAACCTGCCTTTTGGCTTGTCATTTCCTCTGCAAATCTATTGCAACCCAGTGGAGCAATGGTGCCAGGATTACCTTCTCTGGGACACAGACTCTGAGTTTTCTGTACTCAGTGAACGCTGTTTGTTCTGGTGAGTGGGCATGCAGGAAGCACCCAGCAGCCACTGGCCTCTCCTCCGGCTGAATGCTCCACATGGCGCAGCTCTGCCCGAAACTATACAGTTTCTAGTGGTTTTCTCAGGCAATTCTGCCTCTGATCAAGTCCATGTGTGACAGTCACTGCTGCTGAGTACACCAGCTCCACAGAGGTGTGGGGAGAGCGGCTACGCTCGGCTCAGAGGACGCAGGATTGGTCCTGCTCTGGGCAGGGTCAGCAGTGAGATGCAGATGTGGTGCTCCCCCAAGTACTTGGTGACTGCGCAGCTCTGTTGCTGCAGACTGTGCAGATCTTTGTACACGTTATCTGACTACTATGGCTATGATTTATGCCACTTGGCAGGTAAGGACACATTTGAATTACAACCAAATGACAACTTTATCCAGTATAACCACTTGGATTATTCAAGATAACCATAGTTCATATAGCTGACTTCAGATCAAGCCTTTTGGCTTTAGCCTATTCCAGAAATACCATCAGCTGTGTAATCTGAGTCTGGATCAAAGTGCTTACTTTGGGCACATCTTTTGTATTTTCAGTTCGTCTTTGGAAAGAGAAGGGAAGTTTTCCTGAGCTAATACTGCCCATGTGCAGAAAAGAAGTATTTTGAAGTACTGGAATAGCATGTCACAGAGTAAGGAATTACTGCTATATAGAGACAAATTAAATACAGGAAGAAAGTCAATAAAGCATTTTATAGAGAACAGTGATCCTACTGCTTGAGCTTAAAGAAATGGATTGTATATAGTATGTGCAGTAAAATAGTTGTTCATACTATGCAAAATCTTACTTAACTGTGTGCTGCTACATGAGGATGGCTGCTACTGGGCAGAGTGGGACTGATTTTTTGGGTTTAAGTACTTTATAGGGTTGTGCTTAGATCTAGTGTCTGCAGGACCAATTATTACATTCTGAGTGCTAAAGACAAAGCCTATGTTTCAGCTAGCCTGCAGGAAAACTATGTTAAATAACCATTGGAGCTCAGAAGCAAAAAATTAAAATACTTTCATCAGTATCCCATAGTAAATACATGATGTATATTCTTACATGTGTTTGGGGTTTTATTTAAAATAAAAAGGCTTACCCACAGTCCATGCAGTATTCTCAAAATAGCTACTTGTTTAACTTTTCTTTTTTTTTTTTTCTTTGTGGCTAGAGAATTACCTGCCTCATCATACCTAAATCCTAATTAGTAAAAGAAATATATTCCACATGCATATTTATTACACTTACGCCCTCTTGAATGCCAGTATGGGAGACTAGCTATGAAGTTTTAGTACATTTCTGTTAATTTATGCTGTGGTACCTGGTAGGCTTCTCAAAGACATATTTGCTTACATTAGAGCCTGGCAAATTATGTGAACACTGTGGTACAAAGGAAGAGTCCCACTGTACAGAAAGGGTCATACCTTGTGAAGAGCAGCAGACACAACCGGAATGCAAGTGTGGATGTTGCCAATATTTGCATACTATACAATCACCCAGAAATTAGTTTTAAGAGAATCTTTAAACTTATTTCATATTTCAGAGGTAGTTCTTGAACCTACAGTCCCACTAATTGCTTTGAGTTTCTTAGGAAGAGAAACAGCTGTTGGAATGTAAGAAAAAAGATCACAAAAGCCCCAAGTTTCTTGGTTGGACATGCATTCCACCAAGTTGCTTACCTAGATTCTCCTCACAGGTATTAACTACTTGCCAGTTTCAACTCAAACCATTTCACAAGCAGCTTTATGCTGAATGCTCTCTGATTGCTACAGCTGGTTAATAATTGAAAATAATAATTTGAAGCATTCCAATTACAAGTGAAAAATCAGTTTATTTTCTCTCCAGTGGCTGCTGGTTACAACCTATCATCAGGTTACTATTGCCATGCTGGGGTAGTTTGCCCAAATCTGTCACGTTTCTTTATGTAAAGATAATGGGTCACCCATTTATTTTCCTGTGACTCTGATTCTCAGTATCAACTTTCAGTCTAAGAGGCTATTTCAATTTATACTTCTATTTAAAATGGATATATATCCCTCTTCCTTTTCAATGAAAGCAACACGTGCAAACTATTAAAATCTTCCAATATGCAGTCAAGAACCTTCCACTTCTAATTGCTGGTTGACAAATGAATCCACAATGCATGGACTATTTATGCTGCTTATAAAAATGATCCCAGATTAAAAAAAAAAAAAGAACTGCCCAGACTTCCCCTAGAAAAGATATTTTCCCACAGTAGTACAGCAGTACAGTGTCTGCTGTACAGATTGACTTTGCTCTTAAAATAAAAATATTATATGGTTTATGGAGGTAAAGAGAGAGCAAACTTAGCTGCAGAATTAAGTATTGGGTTGGGTTTTGTATTTTTGTAATGCTGGTTTCCAGGTGAGCTTGTAGGTTTGCTCAGGGAAGGACAACTTTCAAGGCATCCAGAAATAACCTGGTGAGCCCAGCTCGGTGCAAGCAACTGTCTGGATATATAGGCATGTGCTAACAGGGAAAAAAGAAAGATATCCTGACTGTGGGAAGAACCATTTGTTTCTTGACCGCATACAACTCCTGTCTGATCCTTTCTGGGGACAGGAGCACTTTTTAGAGCAGCTCTGGGAGGACCTGCTAAGCAATCACATAATTTATAGCCCTTACCTACAAACCAACCCAGAGCGTATGTTTAAACACTTAGCTGTGCAAGCAGCCCTATCACCTCTTGAAGTTTAAGGGGCTAGTCCTGAGCTTAAGTGTTTTCCTGGACTAGAATCTTACAATGCAATGAGAATGTCTGGTTTGGCTCTACCCTTTGTATGGAAAGTTGATATGTTCTTCCATAACATAGTGTAAAGTTGGCTGCCATCACCCCTTTTTTCCTGCTACCTGAGTCTCATGGGGGGTCCCATCTCCCTGTGCCCAGAGGTGTTCAATCATTTCAGGGACTTGGGTCTGCCTCTTAACCATCTCTGGCAGGATGCAGAATTCCAGCTGCTCATGAAGTGGTAGTGAAAATGTTTTCACTGTTTAAAGAGCAAGAGCTGCAGCACTGGAAGCACTGGGAAAGCTTTGCTTAGATGAAGTATCTGTTCTCCCTTTCCTGTCAGGATCCCAAGTGTTCTCCTCAGAAGTTACCCCATCTTATGATATGTGCAATACAGGTGAGTAAGGCTGTACTTTCCCCATTTTCCCAGAAGGGAAGAGAATTTAGGTCAATTTTCTATAACCTCAGTAAGCTTAAATGAACGCAGTCTGTTGCCCAGAATTAATCATCTATGCCTGAGATGTAACCATTTCATGTGCATTAAAAAAACCCCTTCATACAAGCAGTATCTGTGTGCTGGAAACATTAATATATATTGTTTTTAACAATGAAAAATGAAACATGAAGCACATAACCATCTCACAGCTACCTAAATGCAGTTACAATTGATGTGTACCCCTCTGTGGCCTCGTACCTGAGCTATATGTAAATATTCCTAGTAGTACATCAACACTGCCTTAGGGTCTGCTTTCATATTTGTTTAGATTAGCCAGCGCTGACAAATTATTACAGCCCATTTGTTTGTGAAAACATGCTTTCTTAGTACTTTCACATATTACCCTATAAAAAACCCCAGCAGCTTACACAGCACCGTTAGAACTTGCAGCACTGCATCCTCACAATGGGACTGTGCTTGTGTTCATAAAGCAGAGATCTGTGACAAGGCAGCATTTGCTGCAGATGTAACACCTCTGGAATGTATAAAAATGGCTACGTGTCCACGGTGCCTTTAGTCTGTTTGCTAAAATTCACCCCAGAGAGGCATGTGGTTTACATGTACAGTGACTGTTAAGTTCCCAAAGCAGTAAAATTACCTGTAAGACATTTCTCAAATCACTGGGGTCACTTATTGTCAGATGCCAGCTCTTTCCCTGTGTATTTTCTTTGCTTTTTAACACCAAAGTATAAATACAGAGTAAAAACCCAGGCCCATACCTGGATAAGGAATCTTTCCATATGTAACAATTTCATACAGGAGAATCCCAAATGACCACACATCAGATTTAATAGTGAAAGATCCATAGTTAATTGCCTCTGGTGCTGTCCATTTAATAGGGAATTTTGCACCTAAAAAAAAAAAAGCACAGTCACAAACAGTCAAAGGCAAATTTAAACACTCAATATCAAGTCAGTAAAAGGTCATAAATGACTTACCTTTGATACCCCTAAATTAGCAAAATTACCAAAATTTCTTCCTTATAAGAAGAAAAATTCCTTCTGTACAGGAGTTATCAGCAGAGATGTGCTGCAGGACGCACGCTGCCACAGTGCATGTCCTGTGTCAGAGGGGCAAATAAGATGCTGAAAGTTACACAGCACCTTCTGACCCCTAGGTATGGTGAATTTTGGCTAAAATTATAGTCACTGTTTTTCCTTCTGCCCAGTGGTCAGGCAACAATCTTACAATTCCCATGACCTGGAACTTCACAAAACTTTAATTAACTTTCCCTATGTTAAATAAAGTCAGTCTGACTTGAACATACACTTGAACATACACTTGAAGGCGTTTCACATTCAGCTATGGATGCAAAAGCAGTAGCAAGACATACCTTAAAAAATCATATTTTAGTTTACTGTCGTTTGGATATAACTAACTGATTCCAGAAATTGCCAAATAAAAGCAAACTCCTTCCAGTTAAATGAAAAAAGTTCAGGCAGCATTTGTTGGGAATACTACATTAGTTCTTTTGACAATGAGAAGCAACATAAGCAGATTGTCTCTAAGCCCTTTTTAGCCTGCTCTATCATTCTTACACAAAATACCAGATAAGCCAGGAAGCTTTTCTGAATGGCAGAAAACACATCAAAGAAACTCAACATAAAAAATGTATAACGTGAAAAGTTAATTTAGTCAATACCCAACATTCAGGGGTAGCTAAAACACACAGATACAGGTCTGTACCTCTGAAAACTGCTTAATCAGACCCTTTGCTCTGATCTATTGAATTACTGTAATTCACTGACTGCTGCACAGCTCATCTTCCTTTAATCTCAACTGTAGCGCATTGTTCTCTTTCTTCCTCATACCTTAGTTCTTCCCCTGACATAGTGTCTTTGAAACGAGAAGGGGAAAGCCACCCAACAAACTCGCTCTGAAAAGTTACCCTTATGCAATCTGTGCAGGGAAGCACAAATAAAAGCCTTTCACTACAACGAATTGGCTGTGCACTTCCTGAAAGGATCCTTGACAGCATTAGCAAAACACACCTGGCAAACCCCAAACACGTATCTTTAGCAGCATGTTCTTCCTCTTGCCAGTCCTGACCCTGTTGCACTCTGAGCTCCCATCCATGTGCTGAACAGGGACATGGCCCAGCCTTCCAGTGTCCCTGCAAGTAGCAGCAATGCTGCTGAACATGCAAATTAATGTTGCAGCTCCTAAAGCAGCTTCAGAAGCGAACTGGTCTTGCTAAAGCTTTTTTTGTTACCAGCCATTACACCTGCTAGGGCTCCCTCCTTTCCCTATCTGAAATTAGGAATTAAGGATGTGAAGAGAATAAAAGATCATATTTTCTTGCCATTTGATTCTGTGAGATGGAAGCTGTGGCTGTGTAATTAATTTCTTCAATTAAATAAAATAATTGTGTGCAGTTTTCTCATTTTTCTTTGTTTTTCAAATCCACTTAAAATAAACTCATCAAAAAGCACAGGAAGGTTATTTGCTTCCTTATTCTTTTTAGAAGTTGGTGGCATTACAATGCTGCTTCTAGGAAGTTTTTACAGAACTTTCTGCCCTTGGTGACCGTATTGACTGTTAAATACAGCCCCACTGCCTCCCAGAGGCTGAAGTTTTAAAGACAAAAATGAAAAGACATACCTTCCCTTGCTGTGTATTCGTTGTCTTCAATGACTCTCGCTAGTCCAAAATCAGCAATTTTGCACATCAGCAAGTCCGAAACCAGAACATTCGCTGCTCTCAGATCTCGATGGATATAATTTTTTCTTTCTATGTACGCCATCCCTTCTGCAATCTGTAAGCAAAAGAACAACTATGTTGATATTTTGACACCACATAACTCCATTAGCAGCTCTGACCTCTCTGTTTTTTTCAATGTATCAGCAAAGCCACATCCATTTATTCATTATTGGTGTCCTCGGAGCATTTTTTACACGGAAGCAAGGAAAAGGAAGTTGCCATGGAAAACCTGCACGCAGATCCAGTCCTGTAAAACTATGCTTACAGTAGTAACAGCTCTGAAAGAATTGCTTGGGTGAATAACAGCTAGCAGGATTAGACATGTATGAGAGACACTTCCTGAAACAAAATCTTAATTAAAATGTCCCTAAGAGTTCTATTAAAATATTCTCTTTCCCACGCTACTAACCAGTTTATTTTCCAAATACTAAGAAAATAGAAGGAATTAATAAGTTAAGATACAGATGTTCCATTTAAGGACTGATGAAGCAACAGTGCAGAGAGAGTTGAAAAAAAACCACTAAAACCAACAGTTTTCTATTTACTCGGTATAGGCCTGGACAATCATGAAACAATTGCTAAGATAGGGCAAACAACTTTATTTTATTCTACAACAACATGTACCTAAACAACACGAGGAGTGTTTAGCAACCACCAGTTTTCAGATAATATCATAAGTAAACATAATTGTATTTCAGCAGCCCAAATTGATTTCCAAACCAAGTTAAAGAGGATTAATGTCCACAAAATAGGCACCAGGGATGATTTTTTCAGTATTTGTCCAGATTGCCTTTTTTTTTTTTTCCCTGAAGAAAACCATTTTAATTCTCAGAAAAAAAATCCAAACTGAAGTAACAGTTTCTAAACTCAGAGAAATAAACTGATCTGTAGACTATTCTGTCCAAAAGTTTAGGAAAAGCTAAAGAAAAAAAAAAACACACGCAAAACAAAACAAAACCAAAAAACAAACAAAAAAGCAACAAAAAACCCCCAAAAACCTGTTCTTGTGAGCTGTCAGTTTTTATCTTTCTTGTGAGGCTGCTACTCCCAGGCAAGGGCCACAGTCCAACCTGTGCCAGAGGTACCTCTCCAGGATGTCTGTGGGTGACAGACCGCTCACTCCGGACCACATGGTTTGGGGAACACACAAACTCTCAGATTTGTCAGTGAGGCAGCAGTAAAGCAGTAAGGGTCCTTTGCCAGTGCCAGTCCCCAGCACCCTCTTCACAGGCTGTTTCCTCTCCACCTCAGCAGGAGACATATGCACAGATCCCTCCTCAGCACCAGAGGTGCTCATTTCT
>JAWWES010000081.1:112571020-112599079 GCA_035583135.1 Lophotriccus pileatus | reverse complement strand
TCACAGGCTGTTTCCTCTCCACCTCAGCAGGAGACATATGCACAGATCCCTCCTCAGCACCAGAGGTGCTCATTTCTCTTGTGCAGTAAAGCAGGCAGGGGCACCTGACCAAATTTTAAGAGAGCATGAACATCACTTCTGCTTATCTGTTTCTAAAAAGTCCCCGAGGGGTACTGCAAAGGCACACACTTACAACACAAAACCACATGGTCTTTGTTCCTCTTTTTCGGTTTAAGCAATGGAAAAATAGAGCCACTTGCCCTCCCACCTCCTTCCACTGCAAACCTCTTCTTACAAACCGATATACTCTTCAGAGCAGTGTGACACTGCCCTTGTACAATTCAGGGGGGGTTCTCACACCAAACCAGAAAGAAACTTTGACAATCAAGAGGATGAAGAACACCTGCATTTCACATTTTCTAGAAATAAGTAAGATGTTTTATAATGAAGGAAGCAGCTACTAGTGAATAATTGCCACAGACAGTCTTACTAGACACACAATAATTGTTTCACAATAGAAGAACAGTATTTAATTCAGAGCTTGCTCTGCCTCTCTCTCCTCCCCATGCCATTACTTGGGTTTGGGAAGAAGGAGAGATGAAAAGGAAGGTTTTGGTGTAAGATCAGTGTTGAGGCTGGACAAGCTTGGCAGACACACCCCAAATGCAGATAGGTCCACTAATATCACCAAAAATTCATCAAATATCACAGAGGAATCAACTTTCCTCTTTCTTCCCTGCACAGATTTAACATTTGTGCAAACAGCTGGCTAGGGAAAGAAGAATCACTTCACAAAAGAGACATTTGTGATGGTGATATTTAATTCCTAAGTCCGACCAGGAAAAGCCATTGGAAAGACCATTTTATTTCCTCTTATTTGTGCCAGATTCACTGAACTCATCATTTGATTAGTCACAAATAAGAATGTGAAAACAAACGATTCTTTGCTGTTTTCAGCAAATACAAACTACATTTCTGTAAAAGTCCAGGACAATGGTTTTGACTGCATTGAACAAGAAAAATTCAAAGAAGCCATGCATATGCAAGTATTTGGGGCACGCAAAAAATTCCAAAGTAGGAAAGGAATAATGAGCAAGGAATTTTGAATGGGAGAAGGAGGGGAAACACAGCAACTGGACAACTGAATTCACATGTCTAAGTCACGTTAAATCTTTGCTTGTGGGAAAAGAAGAAAGAAAAAAATTAAGATTTTTTTTTGATCAAGGGAATGGGTGCCAGAGCCCAAGTGATAACCTCTAATGATAATTGTTGGGTTTTCATTGCCAAATGATATGTTAATGGTAGAGAAATTCCTATGAACAAAAGAAAATTAAAGCCTTTTCCCCTGTCTTTTAATGATCATTGGTACCTGTCAAGACTGTTCGGCTACATGTAACTTCTATTCAGGAGGCAGGATGGGAAAGCTAAATTGAGCTTCACGGGTATGTTTTGTGGCCTTTAAGAGAGGATTCTGCCTACACTACACAAGTGTTACTGCCAAGAAAGGAGCAGTTCCCCATAACCTTTAATGAACTACTGACACACTTTTAGAAATACCCGAATTAAATCCTCTTAAAAACAACCAACCAACAAATCTCTACATACCAGGAACTATGCACCCAGGGTAAGAATGGGAGAAAGGTCTTCTGGGAGAAATAAATCATTCCACAAGACAGCCTCTGTAACTGTAAAGCTTCAGCTAAAAGTCATGGCAGGCGGTCAGTCAGAGCATCCCAAAAACCCGACTGGAAATGAGTGCAAAACTCTTAGGTAGACACAAGCATCTTGTTGGTGCATTTTAAGCAGAGGATACCCCAAGTTTCACACTGCCTTAAATTTGGTAATTCTCTCAGTTCCTAGGGAGAAGTCTCACTAAAAGCAGCCTGCAGTTTTGAAAAGTTTGAAGCAGATGTGATATTGATCTGGACAGGGCTGTCTTTGGTCTAGGATTAACCTTTCAGTAACGGTACCTTTCAGGTGCCTTTCGATATTGTCCAATGCATAATAAAATAAAACACACTTCTTGATCACAGAGTTTTCAAAAAGACAGTTCATCTTCACATGACTCTTTGTCTGTGAAGGACTGTAGCAAAAGTCACGTATCTTCAAGTGATATATTGCTGGAATAACAATTTTCAGTTTGCAGCAGTGCTTATCCTAAAGGTGAAGTCAGGAAAGGTTGCAAAATCATATTCTTCTTGATCCAGTCAAGCAGCTATGTAGTCAAAGCAGACCCACAGGGAAAAAAAGTATTAAAAAAGTAATGTATATAATTATGCACTAGAACATTAGAGGGTATCATTAAAAATCAAAGAAGCGTGAAAAGGAATATGCAGTGGAAATGTCACAATGCCAAATAAGACTTAAAATTAATTGTAATCTAGGACTTTCCCCTATGACCTTAAAAGACAGGGGCGAGAGGGATTAAAACACTTCATTAAAAATCTCTATTAATTTTCTTATAAGTTTACTATTATTTCAATGACACTGTAGCCTTAGAAGGCAGAAAGTAGCTGCCAGTGAAGCTGTAGGTCACAGCAGAACTAATGAAAGTATCAGCACTGCATGGGAAAGAAAAAGACTGTTTTTAGGACAAAGCTTTGACCAGTTCAAAAATTATACCGTGGATATGTTCAATAAAAACAGATACCATTTTCCTAACCACAGCCACTATTCATGTGTGTGCTACAAGGAAGACAATGGATTTGCATAAGAAGCAGGAAGAGTTTACACATACAAAAGGTTCTCTGAATTCCCATCATACGTTTTCAGCAGATCTCATCAAACAGAAGCAAGTACAAACTCAAGAACTGTAAAACAAAGAACTGGAGGCTCTTTAGGTAAATTTCCTCTAGGGCAAGACAGAAACCAACTAGTAAAATCCAGAGTTTGCCAGTTGTTTAAGAGCTGAAGGAGCCACACTGTTGCTTGTAAATGACCAAGAGGAATTTGGGCAGTGTCCATGTGGACTGCCTTGGCCCGCTGCATTAGCGAGATCTGGCAGCAGACCGTGGACAAAGCAATGACATTCGCTTACACTCCAACTTGCAACCGGGAATCAACAGCTAATGTCACCTTTGGATTCCTCGAGTCTGCTGGCTGAGCTGGCAGGCAGAGCCCAGCAAGGGGAACCACTGGGAACCACTGATCACCTGTGCCAGGTAATGCCTGCCAGATGAGAGGCAGCTCTGAGAGCGGCCGAAGAGGCTGCCGTGACGCCGACCCATCCACCGACACTGAACATGCAGGAAGGGAGGCAGGCTCAGGTTTGCTTTTTCCATATTCCTGGCTGTTTCTAGTATGTCTGACACACTGAGAATTCTGCTGACTTCCGTGGGAGATGCCACAGCTCTGCTCTGTACTAAAGCAGATAGTACGTGCCTGAGGGTATGTTTGCAAAACTCAGCTTCCTTTAAAACATTCTCATTTCAGAGACATCTGACATTTATCTCCAGTGAATAAAATTGTCTTTGCCAGGGCACAGCTAACACTACATCCCCCCCCCCCTGCTCATGTGCACTAATTAAAACACAAGAGATATCTGCAGCTCTGTCAGGGGGTAGGTTGCTTTAGAAACTGAGCTGGACCACCTTCCTAGAAAGCATTTTCTCACCATCTTTTCCACAAATTTAATTTCATAAATCATGACCATTAGTAGAGAGAGAAACCCATTAAAATCCAGAATCCATAGCTGTAAGTTAAAGTAGGCACTAGATGTAAGTGTAACCAAGTAACATGGCCATTAGTGAGTGTGTTCATCTAACTAAGCAGCACAGTCAGTTTAGCAGAGCAGGAGTATATTTGATTACTTGCTTGAAAAAGGCTTACTTTTAAAAAGGTTTTATTTCACCTAGGGCAGCAGTCCTCATTTTCAAAATCAGAGTGTTTCACCTCCTGTAAACACATATTTTTTCAAGACTGTTCAAGGCAAAGGCATAATGAATTCAGCAAGCAGAGCACTAAAGAACAGCCTGGCAGTGCAAACAACAACTCACAGATGTTGTTGCTCTTCAACAACACTTGGAAAATCGGCTTCAGCTGAGTATTCCTATATATCTACCTGCACTATATTCTTCAGCCATCTAATAGTCACATAGGCCACATCCTTCCCTCCCTTTCTCCAATTCTCAGTCCCTCCTGTGTCATGTAACATCACAGACGTATGAGGGGAAAAATAAGCTAATGTTCAGCTACAATTTCTTGCATTTCCAGGATTGGTGAGAAACTGGGACCGTTTGGCAAACTGCCTTGCCAGAATGGTGTGATTAGACGGTAATGAAGAGCTCAACTGTGTGTCCATGAAGGAAAAAAGTCAACCTGATGTTATTTAAGAACTTCACCACAAGCTTCCTTCCATATTATTTTTAAACACTTTTGAAACATACCTCTCCAAATTTCTTTCCCCTTAGCTCTGCAGAGAGGTTAACACCATTGCTGTAAATTAGTGCTCCATTTGTACAAACTAGAGTCATACCAAAAATGTTACATACATTTTGTGTTCTCCTTTATATACAGCCTACATTTTGGAAAAGAATGATCCACAGGTCTGCGGTAAAACTGCCACTACCTTCACAGCGGTCTGAAAATAGTTTTGTCCATCTTTTGCCCTAAAGACCCATCAATTAACATTCAGACTGTTGGATATAGAGAAGACCAACAGTGTTGGTCAGTGTTGGCCAGGGGGAAATGTCTAGTCTGGAACCACACACATGCAGCCTGCAAGTCTGTTCTACACAGCCCTGTTATTACCCAATGGCATTAAGGGCTCTTTACAAATGCGCTCAAAAACCCTACAAATTCTTTCCACAAGAAAAATCCTGCTATCTCTGTTCCAAAGTTTTGTTTGGGCTGCAGCCAGAAATCTCAGAGGGGCATTCCTGAAAACCCCTTCAGGATAACTGCAAGCCAGTGCACAGCTCACTCTCAGGAATTTCTTTTGATAGTCTACATCTGAGGTGACAAGAGGGACTTCTCACATCACCTGTGCAGCACAAGGTCCTGGCCTCTGAGGCCAAGTGCAGGAACTGGCTCTGAGAGGTTGCTGTCAGATCAGGGTGACAAGTGATGTCCATTTCAAGTGACCTGACCTTCAAAGCTTTGTAAATGACAATCTCTGACCCCTGTTATCTTGAAGTGATTTACCCAAGTTGTACACAGTTAGAGCTGCGCTCTAGTTCATTGCACTTTTTCAGCCTTAAATTTCTGTAAGCACAATATTTAAAATGGACACAACATCCCTAACTCCAACAAAAAGGTCTGCTGTGAAACTGCATGTGCTTTTCTCTCTACATCTGAGGTCTCCTTTCATATCACTGCTCACAGATGTTCCTCTCTCCCTTGAATTTTACACACGATTTTCAAAGCTCCCTTTTTTCCCTTCTTTTCTGCCCACTGTTATTCATCTCTTCAGGCCATGACCTGGGATCCAGCACGTTTTCTACATCTACAAAGCTTTCATCCCATTAAATTCTCAAGGACAAATTACCCAAATAATTCATGAAACTTAGAAAGCCTATAGCTTTCTATGAAAGCTAAAACAATAATCACAAAACCAATAATTATAGCAAAAACTGCTCCTGCATTGAACCTATGTTAAATAAAAATCTGTATTTGATATATTGAACATCTACATAACAACGTGTGATATGTAATATACTATAGGATAGAATAGTTCTGGACCTCCAATGATCATCTGATCCAATTGCTTGACCACTTCAGGCCATTTTAATCAAAAGCTACTAACATGTATTTAAACATGTTATTAAGGGAATTGTCCAAATGCCTCTTAAACAGTGACAGGTTTAGGGCATTGATCACCTCTCTAGGAATCCTGTTTTACTGTTTGACAACCCTCTTGGTAAAGAAATATTTCCAATCTTATTTATCTGTATAGCAATGCTTACATAAAACATTTACATAATACTCTTATTGTGACTTTTTGGTATAAATCCTGAATGTTTGGTCATACCTTTTAAATTTTTCCCACCTTTCTTCATGAGTTACAAACAAATTAGTGTAATAGGGTACAAATATTTGTAAGCTCTAATGCATAATAAAAACCCTAAAAGATTGGTTAGCAATAATCTAACAGAAATACCTTCATTATTACTATTAGTAACATGAACTACAAGTCACAAAGCCACAATTATTACTTTGTTTTTCTTACATGCCTCCCTGGACATCTAATGCTGGTAACTGTTGAAGACAAAACACTGGGCTCTGGGTGCCTTTGATCCAGTCTGTGAAACACAAATCACTCTGGGGTCTCTCTCTCCAGGTTTCATTTATGACCTGTCTGTTTTGAAACAATCATCCTGGTTCATGAATCATATACTAGTATACTGAAACATCATTTCACAATAATTTACATAAGAATTTGAAACCAAGTAGAGTCCATTGAGGTTAAGAGACATTTGACCAATTAACCTAAGAAGTAAAAAATGACACGTTTATTAACACTGAAGGAATCTCCTAAGCACAAAGTCACTGACTTGTACTTTCACTTTCAACACAGAGCTGCTCAAATTGAAAGCAGCCTTTCCACAAAGGAAAGCAGATGTGTACTGCTGCCATCTAATCAGGGTTTCACTGACATCTAGGTAGGTCACCAGCAGTGACCTCACACATTCCCTTGAAACCTCTTTAATCTATTTCCTCCTTTCAAATAACCTTATTTACTCAACAGTTATTTGAAAATTAAATCTTTATGCAAAAACCCCTGAAGATAAAGCTGCCCAGCATGAGTTTCAGACTCTGAAAGAAATAAAACCCTGCTAATTTTGAGCATATTTCCTAAACTTTACCTGAGCAGAGAAGTCGATTAGCTTTGGAAGCAACAATTTACTTCCTTCATCACTCTTTAGGAAATCCAGCAAACTTCCTGTTACAACAGAGAAAGATTAAGTCAGTGCAGCTTATTACCAAGAGAAAGGTCACACCAGTCCCCAACTTTCTGGATCACAAAATTGATGCAGTGAAGTGTTTTGATGTATTTTCAAGTTGACTATGGTAAGACAGTCTCTTTTTATGATTTAGCAACAGTAACATCCAAGTCTGCATGTCAGACATCTGAATTTAGCCATTTTCCTGGGTGTAGAAAAACTCCCATCAGACCACATCTCAGTTTAGTGATGTTGAGTTTGATAAGCATGCTAGCCTACAGACCATCAGGAAAGCTGTCTAGGAGAAGAACTCACATCAAGCCTTTCCAAGTCATAAAACATAAATACCTCAACAAAAAATTGACTGACAACAGAACAAAACAAGAAATATTATCACCCAAGATAATCTGAGAAAGAAACCTCGCGTATTTTTTGCAGTATTGCTCTATAAAGGTTGTCCTTTTCTAGTAGTGCAGCCATCCTGCAGGACCAACCTCACTCACCTTATTACACACACCTTTATCAATTTATGGGCCACATAAGGAAATTTCTAAGGTGTATTTTAATTGCCTTGCTATGATACCAGAAACAAAAGTTAGGCAGGGAGTCCAAAGGAACCAGAGCTATTTTGGGGTTATCCTCTGACTCAGAAACAATTAAAAATGCTGCATTTAAGAAAACTGTAAAATCACATTCACAAATGCAGCAATAAATCATAAAATTAAAGCCTCAGCCCATCTTAAGGATAGGTGCTTCTTCAATTAATACCTGAGCACTCAAATAATAACTCTATCATTCCTTCATTTTTAAAGAAAGGGGACTAATTTAGGAGAAGCAGAAGAGTTCATCTAAAACATTGCTTGCAGGTCCAATGTTTTTCTCACCTTTTGCCATGAATTCTGTTATAATATAAATAGGCTCTTCTTTGGTCACTACAGCATAAAGCCTAACCAGCTTATCATGCTGAAGTGTTTTCATGAGATTGGCTTCTTCCAGGAAGGCTTGCACAGACATTGTTCCAGGCTTCAGAGTCTTCACAGCCACTTTAGTACTATTGTGATAGTAACCTACAAAGAGGGAATACAATCAGTGCAGTTGAAGTCACTGTGCACCCCACAGCATCCCACTAGAAGGAATTCATAAAGCAGGTAAGGTTAGATTCCAGGAATAGCTAAGAGTCTGAAAACAAGTGCCAGATGTAGCACAAATATTTATGCTAGAATTCCTTTTTATTTTGCAACTGATACAACAGTGCAGTGACAAACAATCCACTCCCTTTATTTAGAAACCTGTTATCTCAAAAAAAAAAAAAAAATAAAGCAAGCAAATGATTTTACCTCATACCAAGTTTTCATTCACAAGTAGCGCACAAAATACTTGTCAAGACATGTTTCAATGAATGTCCACTTAAATTTTCCCAGAATCCAGTAGTATCCAAAGATTGACTGCAAGATTCTGGAGTATCTTTAAATCCCATGATTTTTGCTATTTTATGCATGCCAGTCTCATGCTTATAATCCTTTCCGTAACCCTCAGTGCTCAAAATGCAGCATTACGGGAAAGTGCAGTCAAACGAGTGTTCTTGTGACCAACAAGGATACGCTGCCAGGACTGCAATCCTGCAGTGTTCAGCACAAGATTTAAAATGTGATAACTTCTTATCACCATAGCCCATGCCAAGAGTGGAGGAGATTGTGGCTGTGGTTCACTTCTTTGTTTATCAAACCTTCTAATGTAATAGTCTAGCTACATAAAAAGGAAAGAGAATTATTTTCTGATTTTCCCAAACGTTAAATAAATGTTAAAATAGCATTAAAAAGAGAGTACTAAGCACTGATACTAAAGTTTATCTCGTGAAGTAATTTAATTTGAAATATAAAAGAAATAAAAGAGAGAGAAAGAAAGAGATAGGGATATAAACATAACTTTTGTACCCCATTATACCCATTGCAACATTGCAAAAATATTTCTCAGAAGAGGTAAAACTTTCATGACTCAATGAAATAGACTCATTGCCTTATTCAGCAACAAGGCAGACTATCACCACCTCCAAATTGCAATCTACTGCTTCCTTATACTATTTATCATCCTAACAAAAGAAATCAGTGGCAAAGCAAGGACTTAGTTCCCAAATCTTAAGTGATTGCTCTAACCACTGCATCTTATTTTTTTTGAAGAATCATCACCTGAGAAAAGCCACTAGGCCAATCACAAAATACTCACCATCACAATGAGCAACACACCATTAGCTATGTAATAGTATTTTATGTTCACTACAGAGATCTATCAAACTAGGGTCTTACTTACAGAAACTTGGCTTTACTACAATGCCTCAGTGACACTGAGGTTTTCTGCTGTAAAAAAGTCTACCCTGACCCTCTGGTCATAACATACAAAGCAAATAGCTGGTGGGAGCACTACACATAACTGATCTTGATCTATTTTATGTTCATTTATTTCATCATGTATTGGCAGGGATGAGACACCAAAACCCTGAGGAAAGGTGGTCATGAACTCTATGATCACATACAAAAAGTGGACCTTGAGAGTTTGGTAAAACTGGAATTTGTCACGTCTCCCACCCACATTATCAGCAAAACCAGTGTTAGCTTTATTTGGGCTGGACCTGGAGCAGGCAGCATCTTTTTGGTATGCACCTGTACCACCCCAGCCCAACAAAGTCCTCATCCTCATGCCAGGTCACCTGTCATTGCTGTGAGAACCTCCCTGGTAGAGCCCATAAAGATAATCTGCTTTGCAGGCAGAACCTTACTGTTCAGGTAAGGAACCGCAGCCTTTGTTCTGGTGGAGAGAAAACTGATAACCTCAAAGCACTTTAGTGACAGCAAATTTAAGGTTTAATCTGCACCACAGAAGGATTCCAGTGACGCACAGGGAGCTGTGGGAAGGGGTGACTACGGCATCATCCCCCAGCTTTGTACAGTGCCTGGGGCTCTGAACTATTCACCAACACCTGCCTTGGCTGAACTGAGCCCGATTTTGGGTGCACACCCAGCACTTGCTGTGTCACAGTACTGTTTGCCATATTACATGAATGTACCATGGTCTGCTTGAATGAACTTAGGTCTGCTACCTAAATGTGAATTCAAAAAGATAGATAAGCCATGAAATTCTTGCTTAGATCTAGAACATCTGACATAAAATTCAGATTTTTTTGCAACTAACATTCAGCTCATCTATTATTGTCAAATTTCTTTTCTGATACTAATGAGATGTACCAGTAAGTTTTCTCGGTTCGTTTTAGATGTCTTTTATTGTAACAAAAGGATTTCTGTGATATGATTTACTCTGGTTTTTTTCCTAACAGCTGCAGAAGAAAATACACCTTCAAAACACATATTACTTATATTCTAATTCAGAGGTTATTGCATAAGAGAATCTTTTACACCTGAGATGCAAGCAAGATGTGGCTCATTAATAAAATACACTATAATGGCTGCATTTGCCTTGTTAACTTTCCTGTTAGCCCTGCTTGAGCATTCTCTTCATGGATTATTAATACCACAGAGCATCATGATTCACATCATATCAGTGCACACTAGGAACAAAAATGCATAAAACATAGACCCTGCTCTTGCAGTGCTGCTCTGGTGCATCACATCACCAAAGTAGCTGCCCAGATGCACTGAACTCCATGGTCTAAAAACCCTTCATACCATGGCAGGAAGTGAGACTCTTTGCAGTTTCAGCTTCTGTTAAAAATCAAATGTGAAGCAAGCAGTAGTATGAAAGTCTGAGGACTGTATGATGATGTCTCTCACTATGAGCCACGTTCTTCCCTACATCTTGGAACAGAATCCTCAAAAAAATTTAGCGTTTCAGGTATGTGCTGGAGTGCTTTGGGGTTTGGTTTTTGTTCCTAGGGTTTTCTTAGTCCTCCCACAATATAATCTAACTCCCTCCAAGTTGGCTTCTGATTCTCTTCAAGGATGGAGACACCACAACCTCTCTGGGCAACCTATGCCAGTGCTTGGTCACTCACTCAATGAAAAAGAGTTTCCTGATGTTCAGAAGGAGCCTCCTGTGTTTCAGTTTGTGCCCTTTGCTTCTGGTCCTGTCACTGGGCACCACTGAGAAGACCCCGGCTCCATCCTCTCTGCATACCTCCTTCAGCTATTTACCTACACTGATGAAAACCTCCAGCCTTTTCAAGGCTGAACAGTCTCAAGTCTCTCAGCCTTTCCTCAAGAGAGAGGTGCTCCAGTCCTTTCATCATCTTTGTGGCCCTTTGTTGGACTCTGTCCAGTAGCTCTATATCTTTCTTTACTGGAAGCACAGTTTCTCTGAGTGGGACACTGTTCCCTCTGAAACCACAATTCTAAGTACCCTTTATCAAGAATAAATTTATTTAGTAATTAAGCCATGGGACAGTATTGCTCTTTAATTCACACTACAGCTGAAGAATAACTTTGCTCTATGTCAGGTGGCAGCATAACAATCAGCTCTCCAGTCAGGACAGCGTAGCAATTCGGTTGTTTCCCAGTACCTCCACATACCTCCCAATGTCCCTGGTTGATCATTACAATACACAGGGTTTGCTGACACCCTGCACCACACAGCTGACCCAATATTCTCTATCCAGCTTGAATGTCCTTGGTTCTAAGATTAACCATGCTCCTGATTTGAGTGGACTTGTGCCATGCAAATCATCTTCTTTTGCTTCAGAAAGGAAGCAGAGAAGAGGAAACACAGTGATCGTTTTCACAGTACATTAATTTTTCTCACAGTGCAGCATTTCAGACACAGGGGTTAGTCCCAGTTTAGATGTTAAAATAATGACATAAACGAGAGGAAACATCTTGAAGCAGAAACACCCTTCTAAAGTTTTATTCCTTTGTGCAGAAGTAGTCATTTCCCAAAATGATCTACATTTTCTAGCAGTTCATTATCTCCTACCACAGTATTTCAGTGTCAGTTGAACATTTCTGGTCCTGACTTATTAAACAGAAATAACTGCACAATGACTGACACTTGTCCTGACTAATATCTAAATTGTCATTCATGTATATCGTAGCTAGAGGGTTTCTTAAGCCTTTTCTCATGAAGGAAGATAAAAGGCTGAATTTGGCTACATTATTCTATAGAGATGTGTTGCTTGCATTTTTACACGATTTATACCAAAAGATTACACCTATGACTGAATTAGAGCTTTCTGATTGACACTGTAATTGTGTGTATAATTTGCCACTCAAACAGCACCAATCTGTGCTTTGCTTTTCTAAATGAGATCATCTCTTCAAAGCAGTGACGTTCCTGTCAGACTGGCCCACTCTTATGGGTCATCAGAGACCCTTTCATAGCTTTGTGTCTTCTAGCAAGCTTTGGGATACACTCTTAAGTTGCTCAGAAATACCCTGCCTATTAAAATTAATAATAATCATCATCACCATCATCTGATCTATTATGCTTATAACTGTAGGAAGTTTATTTCAATTTAAATATAAAATCCAAAAAAGAGATTCAGGGAAAGGCTAAGAGAATGATTTGACCTTAAAAAACATCCTAATGAAGACTTCGGGAGGAAGGTATAGTTTACCCCAAACAAGGTGGTAACTGGTAAAAAGTGTGTAAGTAATGAACAGCACAGAGAACATGCAATATAGAAGCCAAAAGAATACTCAGATGTCAGAAGAGGCAGCATTTCAAAAGCAAGATGATTAAACCATTTTCACTATGCCCACGTGACACTGGACATAGCCCCTTGCCAAAGGAAGTCACCAAGGCTGAGAAAATATTGCTTGTAAGCCAACAAAGATAATTATTTAGGTGACAATAATTAATGCTATCATATTTTGCTGTGTATATATTAACACTTAAAAATCTCGTAAGTCTTATGACAGTTTTATTATTGGGGACTTGCATGATAATTCAAGGCAGGGGGTGTTGAATCTCTAGTCTTCTTACTACATAAGTCACCTACTTTCTGAGCAGAAACTGGCAAACAATACTCTTGGGTCAAGTCTGTTTTCTTTTTTCACCCAGTCTGTCAGTCCCATGCACTACATTACAGCATCTTCTTTATAAGAGACAATGAAAGTCCTATAGGCAACTCACTAAAAGATATTGTTTCTTTTTATTTCATGTTAACACTTTTTGATTTGAAACAAGGTTCTGGGAGATCTGTCAATTTTGAGACTTGGGAGCCACATCTTACTATAACCTTCTATTTCCCCCATAAAACGCTACCAAAAAAATTCTATTGTCTTTAACCCTGTAAATTACAGTGCTCACTCACTATGTTTTTCCTTTAAAAGACTCCAAAAGGATTTATTCCACTTATTTGTCAGGTATCTACCTTTTTTTATAAACCCCCTCTCCTCACAAGAAGATATATTCTGGACCTGATTTGGCTGTTTTACAAGTTTATCGAACCAGATTCCTGCCCACTACATTTTTGAATGATGCTGAAATGACACTTATTTCAGAGTTAAATACTTATTTCAAAAGAATAAACTTACCCATCCAGACTTCTCCAAACTGACCAGCTCCAAGTTTCTTCACTAATTTAATCGATTCCCGTGGAATTTCCCATGCATCTTTATCCCATGGTTTTTGAGGCTTGGGACTAATACAAGCTTTTTCCAGCTTTCTGCACAAACCATCTGATTGCTCTGGTTTTCAAAGAAAAAAAAAACAAAATACAAAATACATTACACTTCCGTGACTCATGACTTGAGACAAACATCACTTAATTACAGGTGTGCATTACCTCAAATAATGCCAAAATAATCGGAAGCTGTGATTAAAATGTAGCCTTCCTGGTGCTTTCACGTAACTTCAAGTGCCTCTGATATGAAATTTGTTTTTCAGAGATGAATTTAATAAAGAATATCACATGCATCTAGTTACTGGCAGATTATTAAGGCGTTATAGTACAATTTGTACCAAATAAATACAATATCAGATCTGATTTACTAACAGCACGTTAATCAAGACCCACACTGGAGTCAGGCTCGGGACCTGCATTCTGAATTCGTCATTAAATTTTCTTGCAACATGGTTTCAGACAGATGTGCATGCAAGCCTAAGTAGGTCAACATTATTTTTTCTCCAGACAATGACCAGCTATAACTTTTATATAAATGTTGAATAATTCTCAGGTTTTCCAGCTGTGCCAAAGAACTAGCCCACATATCTAACAACTCTGAAAAATTTCATGGCCAAGTCCTCAGAATGGTCTTCCCAGTTACAAGACCAAAAAACCCCATATTTTGGAGCAATCCACTAGGAGATCATGCAGAATTAAAAGCCAGTTTTTCAGTAAAATATAGGTAGAAACTTGTCCCTCCCCTCTCCTCTCTCTTTTTTAAAATAAATGTATACATTCTATGTGGGTGTAATTTTCTTTCTTTGAAGTCTATGAAATTTTACTTCCTTCAAAATGCCACTAAAAATGATTTAAAAAATACATTTATAGGAAAAATAAAAACAACTTCACACTCAACACTAGGTACAAGACAACATTCACAAGTCTGTATGTATTTCTGCTAATTGCCAATAAGAATTTACTCTCAAATACGGAATTAATTTATTTAAATTGAAGGCAATTCTTACTACAGCTTCACATTATTATAACTTTGATGAGGTGTATTATAAAGCTAGTCTTTATTTCACAATGGTATGCCACCGGACAAACAGCATTAGGTCTGATTATGATAACAACATTACTTGGGTTCCAATCTGTTTTACTTTATCTTTGATAACATGCATGCCTGAGTTATTTAGGAAAAATAAAATTAAAAAAAAAAGATGAAAAGCTTTGAAACAAAAGAAGAAAGCATTTATTTTCCATCACGGGAAATAATGGCTGCATTCCATTGAGTAATTCACTAATTGTTATAACTTACTTTGATAATGTTTGATCATATCATTGATGTTGGGAAAAGTTATCCTTGGAGAGATGTAAAATCCTCCATTGTCTAGACTCCTGATTTTGTAGTGCTTAATAACATCGCCATGCTGCGGATCATAGTCTCTTATGGAGAGAGAATAGCTGCCTGTGGATAAAGAAGGAATGCTCATTAACAGATAGCAGAAGTCTACAGTGTCCATACATATAGAGTTGAGCTTAACAAAATCACTATTTTGTCTGTTTTCCTTTTTACTCCCTTATTTCCTCAAACAGTATTTTGCAATCAACAGGAGGAAGTTAGCCCATAGCCGGTCCTGAACCGGTCACCAAAATGCTTACAGTGACACTTTCTTTTTCAATCTTATTCGACAAACTCAGGAGTTCCATGTTCCAGGCAACTCCACATTCAATGCCCAGTTTTGTGGAAAGTCCCCTAGCTTGGCTGGGAAAGCAAGACTGGGGCTGTCACACCACTAAGGCAGAAGCTGAAAATCAGAGATCAGCATTTCACAAATGGAACGTGCTGGTTGTTGTGGGCTGACTAACAGAAGGATAGTTTGGAGATGGCTTGAAGCATACAGGAGAGAGAGCATATTTATTAGTCCTAGGGAGTCTAAGATCAGCTGGGATTTAAGTAGGGGCAGGAGAGAATCTACCCTTAGCTACAGCACTCTTCCTTTCTTCTACTCATACAATTCTTGTTCATTTTCAAAGGATAAGGAACCACTTCACGCCCTTATCTCTCCTCACACACAGATCCAGTGACAGTGGGGTACTTTGCCTTACTCTCAGTAGTCTATGCTGAATTCAGGAGTCTTCCTTTGAAAACTTCATTTAGGAGTTTTCATCTGCGAGCACAGAAACACGGCCCATTACAGACCTACACCTAATCAAGAATCTGCAGTACTGGGCCAAAAAAGCTACCCTGTGGAGTGGACAGACATATGATCTGCTGAAGGGCTTCACGTGTCTTCCTCTGGAGGATGCACTGTTGCTGGAACATCCAGTCAGACTGCTGTCAGAGTCTGGAGGCTGTGGCAGAACCTTCTCTGTTCTTCCCAAAGTCCCAGGTGAAGAGCCTGGAAACTTCACTAAGCTTTTCAGCACCAAGCACTCTGCCTACAGTACAAAACTTTACCAAAAAGGTTTTTGGACAGAATCACACTACACTGTAGAAGTGAAAACCCTCATTATGCACTAACTATACTTCAAACTTGCAGCAATGGATGCAGACCCAATAATGGAAGACTACAGAACACAGCAACCACTATTACAGTAGTCTTTCAATAATGAAGTCCCAAACATTAAGAAAAGATGCCACTTCATCCATTCCTGCTTCTTGTCAGTGTAATCACACCCCCACACACACTTTTTTCCCCCTTATCGCAGATTTGGGTCTTATTCTCTTCTCTAGTTTCCTGGTGATTTTCTCATTCTTCTCACTCGTACAGAACTGCAGAAAATTCACACAATAGGACACACTGTGACTACTCCACATCAAGTGCCACTTGATGCCACTTTTTGTGAAGACTGATTGTGCGTTTTTAACTCTATATCAATTCCAAAGCAACCCACCCCAAATCATACCTTTTAACGTTTCACTTTCTCTGATAAGGAAAGCTCCAGGACCATTTCCAGGAGCCAGGAGTAGTCTTTCAGCATCTTTTCGGGTTATGTCTTTGAAGAACCATCTGAAAAGTATTTCAAAGAGTTACAACCATTTCTCTCCCCATCCACAAAGGATACACCACCAGGGTGAAGAAGTTAGCCGGTATTTAGAGCCTGGAAGAACTTACTCTTCTGTTTCCAGGGTGTTTACTTTAGCCACATAGTTACTGGGAATGAAGCCTTCTTTCCTTGTCGTGAGAGATTTTGCTCTCCACCATTCTCCCAGCCTGAAAAACAGAAACAACAGTAGTATTCACAGGAAAGAAAAATTATAAATTGTTATTTAAGTTCTAGTGTGCTGAGAGCTCTGCCCGCGCTGGAAAGAGAAGCATAATCTTTCCTGTAAACTCAAGCTCCCTGAGAAGCCATTGGCTCCACTGGATCAGTGCTGGCCACTGCTACTGAGGGCAGCTGTCATGTCAGAGAATCACAGACTCATAGAACGGTCTGGGATGGAGGGGACCTTTAAGATCATTTACTTCCAACCCCCCTGTCAAGGGCAGGAGCACCTTCCACTGCAGCAGGTTGCTTAAAGTCCCATTCAACCTGGCACAACTCCACATACATTTGTATTACCACATATAAGGGAGCTCACTTACTATTCATAGACTTATGTTAGGAGTAAGAAAGTGAGACATAATAGACGGAATTAGATGAGCCCAAAGAAAATCTACAATACAACGAGTACTGTCATACTTACTCCTCAATAACTTTCAATTTTTCCCCTTTTTTGAAGGACAAGTCCTCTTCATGAATGCCATCATAGGGATACAAAGCTACCACAATGACTCCATGCTCCTCTGTGTCTAGAAAAGTAGAAAGACAAAGGAGTGCTTTTTTTTTGCAGGCTGACACAGGCATAGCATGCAGCTGTAAGATTTCTATAAAAACGTACCTTCACTGATAAACCTCTGTCCTGGTAAGAGGTGTGCTTCTGGATTTGCCTACAAAAAAATATGTCTTTAATTAAGCAGTTTTAGATCTTTATGATGACCTCAAATTACAATTACATAGTATTCAGTTGCTTGGGTATCATCTTACGTGTCTTAAATTAAAAGGGAATGCTCCAGTATTTCCCCACCATTCTTCAAAAGCAAATTACAATATAAAAGTATAGCAAGTCACCACTAGATTTTAAATTGAGCAGCTCAGACCTCATGAAGATGTGACACAAGCTGTGGGGAAGAAGTTCACAGCTTTGGGATTTCTGCTGAAGAGGCTTTAAGTAGGGCACTTTAATAAGACAGTTATTACCACATAGCTGTCGTGCTAAAGAACTACAAGCATGGTTATGTCACTAGACGTCTGCAAGAAGAAAAAAGGGTAATCAAAAAAAAAATAGTGGTAGTTTGTGATGTGTGTACACTGACTGAAAGCATGCTGAGTTCACGGTGTCAGCTGGTGAGAGAGGAGAGTAGGGGGCCATTCACACCTTCAGAGACCATGGTCCCTTAACAAGGGCAGTCAGGAGACATGGTTTCCTCAGCATGGTAGAGAAGGTGGGGGAAAAAAGGCCAACCTGAAAATTAGCAAACTCAATTGGTACCCAGTGGTATTCCCCACCTCAGCACCCTTCCTTTCCAATGCCAGCACACATGAAAGTACCCTTATCCCGTTCCTCCCACAGCACAGCTCTGCTCCCATCACCGCTGCACCCTCTCCTCCCATCCTTACCTACACACCTCACACAAGGTCAAGTAGCGGCCTTCAGTGAGTAAAAAAAGTTGACCAGAGCTGGTAAAGAATCACCCATGATTACTTCAACCTCTGAGTATAATAATCAGCACCTGGATCCCACAGCTATTATAAACCCAACACCGATGCTTTTAAAAATGGTTCTAAACTATCGCAGGTTTTCTAAATTCATCTAGCAGTCCTCTACAGTCATGGTTACATCTACATCAAACATTGCCAAGGATTACTGTTTTCATGCAGAAAATATGACAGACATAAGGCAACAAATCACCAAGTTTTAATTTTTATTTCCCTAAATACTTTTCATTGAGGGTGAACTGCACAACTCCAAAAGCCCAATTGTGGATTAATGATCATTTGAAATTTTCCATGCATATGTTTTGGATTGAAATTTAAGTTATGCCAGTCATGCTTTGATCTTGCTACAGGAATTCTCCCCTGAGACTATCTACTTACTGGCCTTTGCTGTTTATTGGACGTTGGATCCCTCACATAAATAGTTCGTTCAGTTTTACGTACTGGTTGATTCTTCAAATCTAGCCCATCTCCATGCAGATTCTCTTTCCTTTTTGATTTTATACATCCCATATTTCCTGTTGGAATAAAAAAGGTATTAAACAAAATCATTATGCCATAAACCAAGCCCTTTCCCATGAAACCATCTGGGCTACATAGCAAAAACATGTTTCCTCTTCATACACAGTAGTTCACGGGAAGAACAACTGAAGGTTAGGCACACATGCTGAAAACTCTTTTCTGTTGCAAAGGAAAGAAATGACTTCTTGTCTTGATCCACATATGAAGTAAACAGTTATTTACCATTTCCACATTTTCAGGTTTATTGTATTTTTGCTCCAATCTACCCTCCCCTGACAAAACCCTCTGTTATCTTTCTGACACTTGTCTAAGCTTTGCAGTACATATAACAAAAATGCAATTACTGTAGTAATTGTAGTAATAATGTAGTGACAAGTTTTATCTGCATGTTTTAAAGAAAAGACTGCTTTGGAAAATACAGGAAGAAATTCCAATCCAAATTATAAAAACTGCAGCTGGATCTAGCAATGCTTGTATCTCCCCACTTCATTTTGCAGATGCCAGTCTAGCAGGAAGCTCTGTTTGTTTCAAATCCCCATTTCACATGAAGCTGATGACTTGTGCAGTCCCAGCTCCATGGCTGACAAAGTGCTATTGTGACCTTCAGTAATGAATTTCCTTGTTCCCATCGGCCAGTTACAGCCGTCTGAAACAGTCGATGTGTATATCAGTGGCGGCAAATCACCATATAAGTATTTCTTTTCCAATACAATTTAGAAGGATAATCCTTCTTTCAGGATGTGCATCCATGCTAAATCAGACGAGATACAGCTGTTAGCATCTGCATGACTGGAATCCAATTCCTAATCCTGCGATGTAATTACATAGTACTTCAGCAAGCATATATACAACACTATTTCTACATTCCTCCCTCCGAGGAGAGTAATTATACTTACTCTTCAAAGAATCCACTACAAATGCTTTTCAAACCTCTTCTTCCTTCCACTCTCCCTCCTTTCAGGTCACTGCTCTAATGCTAGGTTCACAGTCACATTTTCCCTTGCAGGCACACAGTCACACTCCCCCTTGTCCTAATTAATCTTTAAAGCCAGTTCTTTGAAGAACAACGTAAAACCTAAAATAAGAGCTCAGTGCAAATATGGGCTCAAGTAAACAAACACCGACTAAAACACAGAAGAAGCTAGCTGGAGAAGCTAAAGCAGATTGTAACACCCTATCCTACATCTCACTTTTACCTTCATCTCTAAGACAGAAGACATAGAAAAAGCTAAAGTAGTAGCACAGGTACACACTTGCAGATACAACTGTTTCAATGGGATGATGCCTTACACCTCCTGCAAGTAGGATCATTAACCAGATTGGTCTGGGTTCATACTAAGACTTGTACTTTTGTAACAATACTGATGATAATCACAATCCTAACTGACTATAACAATAAGCCAAGGCAACAAGCAGTCCCACGTGGCAAGTCTCAACTTCCCACATCACCTTCATTCAATCTCCCATCCCTCGATTGAGGAAGGGCCACATAATGACAGATGCACTGACCTATCCACAGAATGTTTTCTTCTAAACATGAGAGGAAGGTACTTCCTCTCCTACCATTTCTGCAAATTATCTGTCACCTACTGCCAACAAACCTTGGATTTAGTGGATAAGGTTTCAGCAGTGCTGCAGTGAACTGTGATATCTTCTTAAAAGCACCATTAGAACCCACTGCTCCCCTTCTCATCTTCACTTGAAATACAAATAAAAGGAATGCTACAGAAAATCAATAGGCACTGACCAGGCAGAGAATACAGTTTCCTCTTCTTGAGTGTTAGCATTTCAGCGTTACCATACTTATCTAAAGACACTGGGGGGCATCTTCAGCCAGAATCTTCCCTTAGAAGCAAGTATCTCTTAATGCTTAATTTTAGTTTGTGAAAACACCCACTGAGAGACTTCCAAATTCTCAGCTCCACAGGGGCTCTTTTGAAATACTGGGAAGCATTTTTTATTTATTTTATTTATTTATAATTGTAGGTATATAGATGACCCTTGTTCTGTTGTTAATAGTTCATAGGAAATTTCTGTACACCAACAGGCAGACTGGTGTTTGCAAACTCACCCTAGACATCAGGAAGCCCAGTATTTAATTACCTGCTGTATCTGCAAGATCAGGTATTTATCCACCTAAGGGCTAACCTTTTTGTTCTTGAATAGTTCTGCTTCTACAGAACAAACAGCTAAAGTGGAGGACATAAGGTAATTTGATCTAAGTTGTCAGCCAAAAATCCCTTTCCCTATTCCTGTAAGAAAGCTGAACATATCTTTAAAGACTGCATTGTACTCAGTGCTGGTGTAGACCCAGAGAGAAGCACTTTTACTCAGATTTTTTTCTGCAGCTTATAGCACAGAAACTTAAGCCTGCTGTGAGGCTGTGCTGATAAGGTTAAGATTAACATTTGTTCATGAGAGTAACAACAACAGATCTGTCATGCCTATGTGTCGTAATCACACAGAAGTTTACTTGATGTCATGTGAAATCACACAAATACAGCATGTGAGATAACACATGTGATGGCTTCCAACAAAAAGAAGATCCTGAGCCTCATCATGAAGCACTGTTTTTAATGGCTTGTTTTGCTCATAGAGATGAAACTCCACAGTCCTCAGAGGATTTAGCTGGTTCTACATTAGCAAATAGCCGCAGCAGTTAGTGCTGAAGCCCACAGCTGGTTCAATGGGGCCTATTGCACTCTTTACTACAGTGTAGTCCCAAGGACTGAATATTCAGCAAAAGCAAGTTGATAACAAGGGTTTACCTAAAGGTAACCTCCTACAGCAGTCCCATTCTAAAAAAGTATAGGCAGGCAATCCACAAACAAAGCACAGAGTTGAAAAATAGTTTCTAAGCAGTCAAAACTGGATCAATGAGGAGATGTTCTTTTGATAGTGTGAAACGTAATACTTTTGAACTCTTCAAAGGCCACAAGATTTTATATTTCTGTACATGCTAGACCTTTGTAAAGCTATACACACTGGGTTCCAGACTGCACATCCAAAATTCTGTTAGATCCGTCGTACATGCAAAGCACATGCAACTGTATTGCTTTCAAATACTTCTGTTCAGTGACTGCCCAGTTCACCTGCAGTGACAGATGTATTTGTTGCCAGCACAGTAGGATATATTTTTATACTGAAATCTGATCTGGGCCTTTTCCAGGTTTTTGAGAGTGGTATCAATGTTAAGATTCATGAGGCTACTATGAACAGCAGGCACTGATGGAGAGTTTCAGTCAACACCCCCTGTAAATATTCAAAATTCAGAATAATATATCACTGGCAAACTTATCTTTCCAAACCCTTTACCAATGCACACCTATCTTAGTTTGCACAACAGTAATAAAGAAAGTCTGAAGGGGGGGAGTACGTTCATGCATAAATAAAATATTTCACTTGGTGTAAAATGTTCATTTGCACAGTGCTCTGTTGCCATATCACAAGGAGCATCAAGGAAGTGTTTTGTGCAGATACATAAAGAGACAGAGAATAAAGTAAGCAAAGAGCAATACAGACAGCCCAGCATCATTACAATATCATTACATTATCATTACAATAACTACGTTATTGTTTGTCAGAGACAAAAATAATTTAGACAACAGAGGAAATGCTGTCAATCCCTACTCAGATGTTTCCCATTCCAACACTTTTGCAATACAGGAGACACTACTTTTCATCCCTGCTTTTCATTTGTTGCCCTGTCCACACTTCTAGACATGAAAGATAAACACTGAATTAAAAGAAACTCTATTTAACTCAGCTGCTAATCTTTATAAACAGATATCTAAAAAAGTAACAGCTTCTCTTTTAAGAAACAGCATACTGTATTTCGTGGCTAGAAGTAAAGACAAGTACTCAGGTCAACAGCTGCAGCATGGTGACGAGTATCTAAGTTGAGGCACCCTTCCAAAAGCCCCAGGGGTATCCACAAGCACCATCATACAGAGTCTCTGCATCAGGTTGTTCCACAGACGCTGATTTTGATGTCTGCAAGGCATTTGCCTTGAATTTTCCCTCTGAATCCCCTATTTCATCTTGCTACAGCAACACTTGGGTCTTATTTCCAAAATGGATTGTGGGGAGTGAAAGTCAGAGGTGAAACATTTTTCCAGGGTTAAAAGCTGCTGTCTGTCTCCAAAATACTATTGTTTTACCAGCCTTTTTCTACATTAGCACCATGTAATGTGTCTAAGGCCACAATACTTTCTACTGCAAGTAATCAAGGTTCATGTGACCATGTCCCCTGTCCATCCACCATCAGCAGCATTTGTGGTTTCATTTCCTCCCAGCAGTTACCTTTTACATCATCTACAAAGGTTATCTTATTTTTCATTTTGTTCATGGTCACAACCATTCTATCCCTTGTGATTCTCTTACATATACAGAATATATGGTGCACACTGGAAACAATTTCCTGAAAATCTACCTGACGTTCTGGGCTGTTCTTGACTGAAGTCAATGTCTTCAGGAAAATGATTCTCAAATTCTCATAGATTATACTGTGGCTTTTCCAATAATAAAGTAACTTTTAAAATAATTAGAACTACAACACTGAGTATACAAGAAAATCTATTTTATCAAATAAATTTCTTTTCAAAAGGTGAGTAATTATGTGTCTAAACATGAATTCTCTGCGTGGCTTATGCTTTTATCAGCTATATACATATGTATTTTAACAGGTACATAAATTTGTATTCAGTTGAATATGAAGATTAAACTCTTCATTTAAACCACAAATTTCTTATGCATAACAATAAGAAAAAAAATATCAAGACTCCCAACTTACTCTGAGTCTTGAAAGTTGCTCTGTATTTAAACTTCCAAACCAAAGAACAGGAAGCAGTTGTTTACACCTACATATATAAAAACCAACTGTTACCACATATGGAGCTTTAAAGAAGTTTAGAGAGCAAAGGAGTAAATAGTTTTATTTTTAACACCTTTTTCAAGAATTGAAAATAATATATTTGCTCTCCTCTGTTTTAGATGTTTCACTCTGCCTTTAATGCCAGTTGGTTTGCTGCTACTTCACAAGTTATAAAGTCAGAGGTAACACAGTGATGCTTTCATCAGATCTCCTAAACAATCGAGCATATGAAACTTCTCTACGTTTCCCTCAAGGTCAAGGCAGAAGTGTCTCAAAAACCAAACAAAGTCAGAGTGATCAACTTAGATTAAAACCGCTTGGGAGAAAGAATCATAACCCCACTCTGTTCAAGGACACAAAAAGCTGCTTTCTCAGAAGCTCATCCAACTTTCTACATCACTTCAATCAATTGCTCAAGTTCACTATTCCATGAAAAAAATGGGAAAAATCTTAAATTTAAGGAATTAATTTATCTTCCCCTTTACTGTTGCCTTCCACTTTGCAGTTGCCTTCCACTTTGCATTGACGTGCTTCCACATCATCTGTGGCATCCAAGTGTTGCATGATCTTCAATACCTCTGCTATTGAACTATGAGGAGGACTACCTCTGAGTGGTCTGTGAAACCTGGGTTCATTTCTGACCCATCATCACACGGCAAAGCAACTGCCAAGGAACACAGAGGAGGAGTTTAACTTGAGGTGGCAGAGCTCAGAAAAGGCTGATCAGTATTGCTCTACACATACTTGTGCCACTGAAGATTTGCTACTAGACCAGAGTGAGAATAAGAACGACAAAAATAAATTATCTGTGGTTGGGAGTAAAGTGAAAGAACCAAACTGGAGAGTAACTGAACTGAAGTAGACTCCTATTTCTATTGTGTGTCTCAAAAATTATTAGTTTTGCATCTGTTTGGTTTTATTCTTTTACCTGCAATTCACCACATATATATAAAAAATGTGGGTATGTATATATTTATTTAACAATATAATACAGTATTATCTATAGGTACAGATTTAAATTTTACTGTAAGACCTGACTGTCTGGTAACTTTCATCTAACTAGACTCATGCAAATACAGAAATCCCAGGTCAGTTTTCATCTTGGGCTTGTTTCACTTCCCATATCTTGTTTTGGCACTTGAGACTAGCTAGGGGAACTTCAGCAGTTTGTTCTTCCCTTGCCTTTCTGCTAAACGGTTATCTATGTCTCAGTCAGTCCTTTCCTTGTGTATTTTAATACCTTTTTAAATTCAGCTTATTTCTATAGGTCTGGATCATATAAACTCTATGTCTCCCAAACAGAATTTAGACCTTATATGATGAACATACACATGGCATACACACATACACACACACACACACGTGGGCACAAATCATCATGTGCTCCCTGCAATGCATATAAAAAGGAGAATGGATAGCCTGAATCTACTCAGTGTTTAACTACGACAGACTTGTCCTGTGTAGACTCCCATTGCTCCTGTGATGTGAGGAGCACTAGTCCAGGTGACAGCATTTTTAAAAAATGGAACAATAATGGTGAGTTTTTTTAACTGCTTCCATCTTTTTTTTGTGGAAAAGGTGAGACAAGGCTAAAATAATATTTTAACATACCTATCTATATAAACAGGCAAAGAAGAGAAATAAGTTAATCTCCAGTGTAGTGGAAAAATTTCCTGTAGTGGAAAAGTCTGCAACAAGCATGTTACTGTAGAATTTCCTCAAACTTAGTCTCATTTAAGTCAAACACCACAAAGGTGCATGCTATCAGAGCAAGACCACACGGCTATCTAGTTTGTGACCCATGATTTGAGCAAAGGACCAAAAATTACTTTGTGGGAAAGGCAGACCTGTTCTGAGCAGCGCAATCACATCATACAAGCTCAGAAGAGAGTTTACCATGCTCCTTTTTTAGAGAGGTTAATGGGTGATGGTGCAGAAGAACAAAATATTAATGCTGAAAGGTTTCAGAACCTCATTCCACTTGGCTTAGAAGCTGTCTCATAATTCCCAGTCTTAAGCACATTTTGGGGACAATAATGGCATTTCATCCTCTTGGGAGATTGAGAAGTCACATCTTTTTTAGGCTCTTGTCTAGGCTTTAAAAACCAAACCCTCTCAGCCTTCTCCACTTCCACTGATTATTCCAGCAGCCCTTCTCTACATCTGTTCCACTTTGAACTCATTCCTCGAAAGGACAAGAGGCTGGAGCTGGCTAGGTGTTCCAAGATGACTTTCAGCAATGCCTTGAAGTAAATAGTATTACTACTTCTTCCATCTACAGAAATACATTACCCAGATGTATATATATTAAAAAAATACTTTATTATTTTCACATTTTCATCACACTAGCCTTTTATAATCATTTGGTGATCCAATAAGATATCCAGGTTTGCCTCATTTTTCATAATGACAAACTGTTGGCACAGCAGACTTTCATATCTCCAGTGGAATTACCTTACACTCTGATATTAAATTTCTCCCCTTTACTTTGCCAGACTATTTGTTCTGCACAATATTCTCAGCCACCTGTGTGTTTCTAATGCCTCTTAATATCACAAGGGGACCTTTATTTTTTCATCGCAAATGAAAGTATTTTTAAAAAGTCTCAATGTAATGCTAATGTAACAGGCAACAGACAGCGGTCCTGCCAAGAGTTTGGGGAAGTTCAGCAGACAGGAACCACTACCCTGTTGAGCTTCTTTCACAATTCCTTCCTTAGCAATTGTGACCAAGACAAATTCTACTTCAGCCATGCTATCTCACATTATTTTTTCTGCTTTCCTGTATCAGTCACAGAAAGTATCATCCTATCACCCTCACGCTCCCAAACACTTGCATTCCTACTACAGTTATAAATCCATCATGTTCCTACTTCCTCTGCAACACTCAGTTTTAAGCCCTGCACCAGTATTTCTTCTCCTCCTCTTCAGAGCCCTGATTCACAACATTAATGCACAAATATCTCAGTCCAATTAAACCAATCAGACACCTTTCTTGAATCCATTACCAAGCTGACTACTGTTCACATTGAAATTCTCATCACCCAGTCCTCCACCCTTTGGTGACCTATTTTCCTTTCCCAAATTTGCCTTCATATTGAAATCAGGCGTTAGGACTCTGCAACATTCATAATTCAAGTCCACCTCCTAATTTAAATACTTCTAAAATAAAAATTCATGTTACAACAGGGCAAAAAGGTGTACTGGCATACAACGACAGTGGAAGTGGACTGTGCATTAGAATCACAGAATGGTTTGGGTTGGAAGGGACCTTAAAGATCATCTAGTTCCAAGCCTCCTGCTTTGAGCAAGGATACCTTCCACAAGAACGGGCTCCTTGGAGCCCTGTCCAACCTGGACTAGAACACTTCCAGGCATGGGGCATCCACAGCTTCTCTGGGCAACCTGGTCCAGTGCCTTACCAGGAAAGAATTTCTTCCTAGTATCTAATCTAAACCTACTCTCTTTTGGTTTGAGTCCATTCCCCCTTTTCCTGTCACCACATGCTCTTGTAAAAAGTCCTTCTCCAGCTCTCTTGCAGGCTCCCTTTAGGTACTGGAAGGCTGCTCCAAGGTCTCCCTGGAGCCTTCTCTTCTCTAGGCTGAACAACCTCACCTCAGCCTGTCTTCACAGGAGAGGTCATCCAGCAGGAATCCCCCAACAGCTGAGGTAAGAACAGTTGACAAAAGAACATAAGGAAACTTTTGATCAGATAAGATAACTGGATTTGCTGTACTCATGCTGTATTGATGTGTTTCTGGAATAGGCAGAGCCATTCTGAGCAGCACAACTGGAATGTATAACAAAAAACCCTTTTCTCCTATACTACACTTTTTTTTTTTCTTTTACTTACTAGACCAGGTTCTTTAGTGGTGCAATAACCAACATTAATAGGCATATTACTATACTAAATGGCAAATAACTGACTTAAGTTATCACATCTCAAACTTCCAAGTGTGCAGTGATCCAATACAGCTATACAGAAATGAGGTGTGATCAGGGGAGGTTTACGGATTACGAACTTCCCTGCACAGCCTTTGTAACAGGACTGCTTTGGTAAAACTAACTGTATCAAAGTAAACAATCTTTTATATTCAAGTGACACTAATCCATTTTCCAACCTTTGCCTGTCTTGCCTTCAAGTGTCCAGGGAGAGGATAAGTTTATTCAGTGCTCAGCTAAATGATACACAATATTTGTTGGAACTCATAAATGATAGCATAATCATCATGGCTAGGCTTCGCGAACGAAGATTTGGGAAGGGCTCTACCCACGTTTCTTGCAAGTGCGTTGGTGGCTAAAAAGGCCAATACGAGAAAGGCATGTCCTGTTGCAAAAGGCACAGCAGAAAGACTCCTTAGAGGGTATGTTCTGCAAGGCACGATTCTTTCTGTGCTGTCTTTTCTCCTCAAGGGTGATCCTGCGTGCTTTCTCAAAAGCATCAGCAGCGTTGTAGATGGTCTGTCTCCAGGC
>JAWWES010000081.1:112551505-112570920 GCA_035583135.1 Lophotriccus pileatus | reverse complement strand
TTGTCTATCTCCCCGTCAATCTTACCATCCGAGGAGATGAGGCTGCCTAGGTAATTAAACTGTTGGACTGATTTGAGCTCTGACTGGTCGATGGTGATGTGGGGATGATGGAGGACTTCCTGAGGTGCAAGTTGATGGAGAACTTCTGTCTTCTTTAAGCTGACTTCCAGCCCAAAGAGCATAATACATATAATAGATATCATCATGGTTGATGACATGAAAGATAGCTCTAACAGGGGTGTGGAGCTTTGACCAAGAAAGAAGCATCTTCTACTTTTCTGTAAATTCAATACAGTTTTGTCTAGATTAGTTAAAAGCTTGGTTTTACGCAGGAATAATGGCAGTTGTTTAAAAAAAAGAAAAAAAAAGGAAATAAAAATAAAAAAACCCCACTGAGAATAAGTAATGTGATTGTGGTGGTATAATAATGTGATAATGCTTTCAGAAGGATGAAAATAAAATTCTGAAACAAAACATTACATTGAAATGAAACAGAATTTGTACAAACTACTGATTGTTTATTCAATTTAAGAAAAAAAACCTAAAACACAAGAAAGTTAGTTCACACAAGATTGTAATTTTGTTAACATTGTATAATAGATTTTATATATTATGAATGTGTTCCAGATTCATGTAGTCATGTATTTTTGGCATTAATTTTAAACCAAGTCTTACATTAAACTAACATCTGTTTTCTGACCTTATAATACTCTCTTCATTTTATTACAATCATTTGCCTCAACTGCATCCTCCAGAATTTTGAATCAATATCAACAATGAATTAATTCACTTTGCCAGCCCTCAGGCAACCACATCTTCCATTTCCTCAGCTTTTTTCCACTGTACTATATCTTTTGAAGAGAGGGGAAAAGGTCAAATAACATCTTAGTTTGACATAACAGAATAAATACCTCTATCAAATTCTTGAAAAGGATCATATGACATGAAACAGAAAAACTGTACCAATATGTTAACCAACTTAAAGTGAGGGTTCCCAAAATACTTTAAAGACTTAAAAGTGTCATGCAAACTGTAAGTAAAAATGTCATTTTCTTGACTCATAAAAACGCTCAGAAATGACAAACAGCAGCTCCCTATAACCAAATATGCATTTCCAAAAGAGAATTTGGCCAAACCACTACACTGAAGAGGATCAACATTTTTCCTAACTATTAGGAAGTGTGTCACTCCAGCTAGCAAACCCCAAGGACTGTGTCTACATTCCAAGCTGAGTGTATCTGTGACTCACATAAATTTTTTTTTTAGATTTAAATTGATTATTTTGGCCAATAATGGCAGTGTGCTAAAGTTTCAGTAGCCTAGTATTTGCCCTGAGCTTTATGTATGTCCATGTCTACCACTAGGATAAGGATCCTTCTCCTCTCCCTTCTTATCAACTAGAACAATAACTGGCATAGGAAAACGAGAAATTGCCCATAAAAACAGCAAGGTATTGGAGTGAGGTCCAAGAGTAGCCCAAAGGTCTTCATTCTCATAACAAATGATGCGAATGTGACAGAAGGACAGGATAAGCTTCACACTGTTTCTCTGGAGAACATAGATCTCAGAACTATCCTTCTTCACTCACAAAGGTACTTACCTAGTTCTTCGCCCTCCCTTTCTTCACACACAAACACTTTGCCTCCCAAAACAAAGTGAAGTTGAGAGGAGTGCAACAAGGGCTTCTCCCTCAGTCCAAAGGCCTGGTTCATACCCATGGTGGCTTTACTCAGGTGTTGGTTTCAGTACCGATCAATGTGCTTGAAACCAAAGGCACAGCCACACAAACAAATTACCCTGAGTAACAAGTGGTCCTGCATGAGCTACTGCGCAGTACCCCATGTCTGCATCTACCATGTGACACATGTAAGAGAAATGAGCGCTTCTCCTTGTTTACACTGAGACTCAGAAGACAACAACGGACGAACCGAGCAAATTGCTAATTATAGTGAGTTTGGGGAATCATCACCAGGCTGTACTCCAGCTACCTCTTCAGCTGAAATGTGTTACTCTGCCCGCTCCAGAAGGTGCAAAGGAAGGTACATTTGCAGGTAGCAGCTGATACTTGAAACTTTTGTCTCATTCAAGCAAGGGAGGATAACGTTCAACATCCACATGCCCGGACAAATGTATTGACAGGACATTTGTTGAGTGAATACTGATAGCTCCTATGACTAAGGGGAGAATTATTTATGGTTATTTATGAATGTGGTCTTCAACTAGTTAAAGATGCTGCTGGCAATAAAGAGTATTTTGCAGATGTGATCTCTTGCTTTGAGGTGTGCCTGTAATTCAAACCCATTGATTGCTATACTGTAGATAGAATGCAAAGATCACGAAGACCATGACATTATCACAACATAGAATCATAGAACTGTTAAGGTTGGAAAAGATCTCTGAGATCATTGAGTCCAAACCATGTCCCCAAGAGCCACATTTAGAGGTATTTTGAATGCCTCCAGGGATGGAGAGTTTAACATTGCCCTAGGCAGCCTGTTCTAACACCTGACCACTTTTCACTGAGGAAATATTTCCTAATATCCAATCTAAGTCTCCCCTGGCACAATTTGAGCCAATTTCCTCTTGATGTTTGGAAAAAGAGACCAACCCCTACCTCACACAACCTCCTTTTAAGTAGTTATAGAGAGTGATAAGGTCTCCCCTGAGCCTCCTTTTCTCCAGACTAAACAACCCGAGCTCCCTATGCCACTCTTCATCAGACCTTCACCAGCTTTGTTGCCCTTCTCTGGACACACTCCAGCACCTCAGTGTCTTTCCTGTAGTGAGGGGCCCAGAACTGAACACAGGACTTGAGGTGCAGCCTCACCAGTGTCATGTACAGCAGGATGATCACTTCTCTGGTCCTGCTGGCCACACTATTTCTGATACAAGCCAGGATGCCATTTGCCGCCTTAGTCACCCGGGCACACTGCTGGCTCACGTTCAGCAGCTGTCGCCCAGCACTCCCAGGTTCTCTTCTGCCAGATAGTGCTCCAGCCACTTTGCCCCCAGCCTGTAGTGCTGCATGGGGTTGTTGTGACCCAAAAGCAGTACCTGGCATTTGGCCTTGTTGAATCTCATACAATTGTCCTCAACCCATTGATCCAGCCTGTCCAAATCCCTCAACAAGCCAATGAAAACATGATGGATGACAGCAAATTCACAGCCAGCAAGCCCTGATGAAGGTTTTGAGGGTGGTCTCATAAGAAGTATATCACTTCTCCTTTGGATTCATCTTCTGTTTTCAGTGTGCTTAATAAAAGAGAGAAATGGGGAGCAGAACATTAACGTATTTTAGGTTTTGGGTTTCTTTCAAATTCCAGTAACTAAGTAATCAGAGAATAAATCAATTATTATAAACCTTACCAGGTTTTATGCATTTTACAATCTGCTTTCAACATGGATTAAGACAGTTATGACTAAATCAGTGCAGAATGATGTGTCAATTGATCCTAACTATGTAATAGCCTTGTCATTTTGTAACTCACATTACTTTGCACCATCCTGCATTTACCATCCTGCTCCATCGGTCAGAGAGCTTCTTCAGCTGCTCTCATCTCCATGTTTGAATGTTGATGTGTACTCATGACAAAACTTGCAAGTAAAACATAGCATTCTTTTTATAATAGCATCATATTATGTCTTGAGAACATGTCCAAAGTACTGAACTTCACAAAAGAAAAAATGAATTTTTTTTTCACTATTTCAAACACCAGTATACATTTGAGTTGCAAAAACAGTTACTTCTCCAGCAGACTGTATTTTATTTCATTAGCTGTACAGCACTAGTTATACACAGAAGGACCCTCCTGAAACACAGGACATTCTACGGGGTATGTAACATGGATTCAGGAATGAATTTTACGCTCAGATGAAAATCTGGGGTTAAATCATTCATGCTGACAGGAGCTAACACTCAGAGCTCACTTCCTCCTGGAAGTTTGCAAACCTAGGAGAAGTTTTCTTAAGTCACAAGAGGAAGTTGCCATAGTTCTTGAAAAAAAAAAAGATCAGACAGTGCCAAGTCTGGTGCCAGTAAATTACACTAGTAGAAATTAAATTCTGTGCTGTTTAATCTTTACAGGGATACTAGAACAACATTCAGCACTAACCGTGTAAGTATCCTTGGGAGGAACCACCTTGTCTTGTTCTCACCGATCTTAAGTAGCAGAACCTCCCTTAACTTCAAGGGTGTAAGAACATCCTCCAGGTTCTGGCACGTCACAAAAGTCTATTCATAGCTTGTTTATTTTACTTAATTTTAAATTCTGTGTTATTTATATTCCTTCAAGGGCATCAATCTAGACCAGGAATGTACCAGTTGATTTCTGGCCCAGCTTAGTAAACTGTTGCAAGAAACTGCTGCAATTTGGCATACATGCAGCGTCACCCAAGGATATCATCTGAACCAACAGTTTGCTGCAAACATGATAAATAGAACTAAAAGAGCTATATGATAAGCAGTTTTTGAATGTTTTTAGATGAATCCTTGACTTTTTTTTTTTTTTTAAACAGATACAGATACACTTCACTTAAGTCTATCAAACATATCCCAAAGGATGGCAAAATCTCATCAATTCAGGTCTGAAAGTCAGAATCACACTCTAATTAAAGTCTTGTAAACTACATGTTCAAGCCGGGGTGACAGTAAGAGTGTAAAAGTAAATATGTCACTGAAGGAAATATGTCACTGAATGAACATGAATAAAAATTCCCACTCAAGTTTCTAAGCATGTTTTTCACATTTGTTGCACATGTGAGCATAAATACGAAGTTTCTCTAAAGTTAACCAAAATTTGAAATATTTTACATTCTTTCCATTTTCCCAGAGGAGTGAGAGTGACAATCTGGAAACTCTCTTTGAGGAAGGGTGGTGAATACCTGGTGTGACAGTTCAGTTGATTGTTTCAGCTTCCAACATTGTAAGGAAGGGCTGGAGACCTTCGGTTTTAAACACATGTATGTTTTTGCAGATGATCTCTCTCAAGGGCAAGAATGAAGACATAGTTCACCAAATTCCAGGATAACAGGTGTGCAAGTATATTACCTTGATTAAAGTTCTTTTACCTTTGGGAGAAGTTATTCTATACTAAATAGAAGATCTGAATAGAGGACTGACTGGAAGAAACATGTTGCATATTCTCAATAGGTCAATTTTTTTCATTTTCAAAAACTGACTAATACCTTGACCTCTGCTACTATTTTGACTTTGCCTTGACATTTCTTGTTTTCACTCTCTAAAAACAACAAACATCTCTGTATTCGCGATATATCATTACTAGATTGTGTGGCATTTAGTATTTTCTGTTGCTTCTGGTCCTGCTGAATGGCCAAGAGCCTTGCACTTGATGGCAGATAAAGACCTAGCAGTTACAACTGAACCAGGCTCTGATCCTGTAAGTGACAGCACACAACTTGCATGAGCTCTACAGACTTCAAGAAACTCACACCAGGACTGTCTGCACAAAGGGGAGGACACGGACCTTAAAGAGTAGGCCAGTACGCATGATAATTTTGGCAGATTTAGACTTACAGTAAACTGGAGGTCCATGAAGATCATTTTCACATTCATACTACAGATTGGAAGAATTTCACAGCACTATTATTACAACCATACTGGCTGCTCATTAAAGTTTATAACCTTTGTAACTTCATGTATCAAGTGTACAGCTCACAGGCAGGACATGTGGTTATACTGTACTTAAAAAGCTATCTTAGTTTGTGCACAAGCCCAAATGTTTATTTGTGACTTCAGCACTCAAGGCCCACGCAGTTAACTTTCAAAGCAAGAACTAAGAACAAATAAGTGTTCACAATGGTTATCCAATTTTGTTTCAGGAGGACACTAATGAGTCCACAACTTACACTTGCATTCCACAGTATTAAGCATTGTGCAAAGAAAATGCTTGAAAAACCAGTAAGACTCCTTCATCGTTTGGACATGCACAGGAAGTTCTCAGGACAACACAAAACATGTGACAAAAGATGAGGGAGAGGAGGCCAAAATCCCTAAGAAGTCAGGATAGGGCTTAATTCTGAGAAGTAAATGAAAGAGGAAGACTGCAGAAGCAGAGAGATAAAATGAGAAAAAACAATCAAATGCAAAGGATGATAAATAATAGGGAGAGAATACATGCTAGGAAAGCATATATTCTCAATCAATATGACAAGATATAGAAACCGTAATAAACAATACAGTCACATCACTGAAACTGTATTCTGTGCTCAAGGGAGAAATTTCTTTCCTGTCATACCATACCAACCATCTTGATATTTTTGTTTATTGCAGGAGTACAGAAAAGGACCTTTCACCCATCTAAATCTAGCCAAATGCATTACAGAAGAGAATACTGTTCTGATCTCTGATTTTAATCAACTATGCAAATGTTGAGCTTTCCATTTTTTTTACACTCATATCCAGTGCCCTCAACCCTGCTTAAGTGCTCCATCAAGAGCAGAAGTATCTCACCTGAAGCACATTCCTCCCACTTGTTCACTCCACCAGCCAAATCTCTTTTCTGCTGGTGCAACTTGCACTGCCTTCTCAAAGATAAGTTTCTTGAGTTTCACCTTCTGTGGGTTTAGTGTGCAGCACACCAACACCAAGGAGCACAGCAAGATCCCAGAGCAAGAGCTGTTGTCTTAGCACCACGCCCCCTCAACACCAAGCCTTGGTTTCTCCTTCAGGCCAGCACAGATGCTGGTAAATCCACGCTCTCCTTCAGTGAACCAGACGTGTTTACAAGGAGAGTCATCTGTGGCTCAAAAACCTTTTCCATGTGCCACTATATAGCACAGAAAAACCTGCATGTGACAGAAATGAAACTTGACCAGAGAAGGTCAAACAACATCACAGAAGCGCAGGCAAAGGCGCAACAGACAATCCTCACTGACCATCTTCATAATAGAAACTAACCTATTTCAAGTCAGATTGAGGTCACCGTTCTAAATCAGATGTGGTAAACAGCAGTAGTCTCTAAGGATAGATTTGCACTACACATAAAGTGTACTCTAGATAGAAGAGTCTTGTTGACCATCTACAGAAGTACAAAGCTGCCCTTTACAGAGGCAAAGCCTTCTTAAAACACTTTGAAGACCATGTCGATACTGCCAGGTTGGTACCCCACCGGACTTCGTACCTCTTCGTGAAGTTGAGATTATACATTTCTGGGCACATATTCCCTAATAAGGTAGCACAAATAGATTACAAACTGGATTATGAAAGGAGCTGAGGCTTACTCTAATAGAAAGGGAAAAGCAAATTTCCTACAGACATCTAACTCAAGAGATGAAACAAAGAATTTATGTCACTGACAGTCCTGAAGACAAAGCTGGAGAGAAAGAAACAGTAAAATTATGTTGGCAAAATAAAATGATGGGAGAAGCAATAAAGGAAACAGCAGCGGGGAGTACTGCTACAGCAGGGTAAAGACTGAAACATGGATTTTTCCGGGAAACTGGGGAGAAAAAGCCCCAAACTAACAGCACATTATTACTGATGAAGCCATTTGAAGCAGTATGGGTTTAGGAACTTTTCAGAAACACTGGAAAGCATTGTGGCAGAGCGATGGGAACTGCTGCCAAGGAAATTTAGTGGGGGATTTTCAGAAGAGGCAAGTTCTACTGGTCAGGCTTAGTGGAAACACTATCTACTGCATGTCTAGCAGAAACTATCAATCAGGCCATCTACATCCCAAGAGAAATGGACTTTGTGTTCACCTTGGTATGGCTTGGTCCTTCTCCACTGGTGCCAGGACAGCGGCTGTAATCTCTCTTGAAGCCAATCCAAATACAGCTGGACAAAATAAGGAAGACAAAGTGCCACACTAGCAATATAGCAGAAGAGTTGCTTAAAAGGCAAGTTTTCCTACACCCCTCATGGGCCATTATGCTTCTCTCTAGCCTTTGCACAGTTTAGCAGATCTTTTGCAATGGTAGGTCTGGAGTTACAAAAATGTACTTTGAATCCCATTTGCACATTCTGCTATGCCACAACATCACATTCAAATGACCCTTGCAGTGTATTTTGAACAAGTTGCACACAGAACATCCAATATAGGATTTCCTCTTTCTCCTGCCCATCCCCTTCCTGTGTGTCTACCAAAAACTTTCACTTCCTCAGTGACACTGACACCAACTCTGGCAACCACTTAACCCTAATTCTCCAGCTCTTGTCCAGCCACACCTGAATGACAGCTACCCCAGGGCATTTAGCACTTACTGAAGGGTTTTAGAAATCCCATCAAAACATCTGGTAAGGCTGGGGCCGGCCTGGAGAAAACCATTTTGTCTCCACTACATCTAATGAATGTAAGCCTCACAATGCTAGCAAGGGATACTCAAGCAAGCAATTTCAATAAATTCAATAGATGTGGCACTATCCAGATCTTTCCCTACTCAGTTGATAGTACCAGGAAATATTTTCTTTGTCTGAATGGAGTAAAACCTAGTCATAGGTCAGACCTACTGATTTATAAATGTGTTATCATTACACAGGAATTCACTCAGACATACTCTTCAGCTTTTGATATTAATTTTGTTCTAGGCCCGTAGTACGGTCATATGTGGAAAGAACAAACCTGCTTAGCAGACAAATATACTTCTGCACTAACGCCTGAGATAAAACCTGAGTAATTAATAAAAAAAGATTATTAAACAGGTTTGTATAAAACTATATATAAACTAATGAAGGAAACATGAAAGGCAAAGCAATGTACTGTAGATGCCACATCAGAAAGCTGACTTAACAGATTGTTTTTATTGATGAACTTCCTGAAACAGCTTTCTGTTAAACCAACAAAGGAGTAGTTAAAAACATGTCTCAGAGGGAATGGATTCCCTCCAAACTTTTATCATCTCCATACTTAGGGCAGCCCGCTAAAACAGAGAAAACTGCAAAAAGTGCCATTCCAGAAGAGTAGCTGCATCCCATACTTCAGCCCCTGTGGTGAGCTATCACATTTTCCAGTCTAAGATTGCACTATTTCCTATCACAGCTGGCCTTTGCAAATTAAAGTAGCAAATTCTACAACATATCAACCACAGGAAGAAGTAGCCTTATGCCTCACGCAGCAGAGACCATAGAGAAAGAAGGACACTTTGTTCAGACTGTTTATCATTTGAGTCCTTTGAACTGAAGAAGTAAGATAGTACACTGCGCAAACACAGGAACCGATTGTAGATACTTAAGATGCCAGCAGTTTCAAAAAGATAGGCAATGCTGACCTAAGGGAGAGCAATTGCTGGCCTGAACAGTACTAGTCTACTCTTTTTTCCCCTCAGAGAAATGAGATCTAACCATTACCCCCTCCACCCTTCCCTGGTCTCGTTCTTCTCTCCCAGCAAAGAGTTACTGCCAAATACCCTCTCTCTTCTGGTGTTTGGCTGACAAAAATAGCTGATCTATTTACCTCTACGAGTTATTTCTTTAGAGCGTACAACAAATACGAGCATCTCACAAACATTTGGAGGAAATGCTTCCAGGACAAGAATAATTCCGCCTTTGCATTTTGCTCCATGAACCCACATTTTTCAGGAAAGATGCTGAACACAAATGTGAGTGATTCAGTCTCGGAAATTACAGCATTTAATGACAATGTCAACAGGAAATGTATTTGAATCAGGCAAAAATAAATATGAAAGCACAGACCTTTCCATCCTTCCCTGAAGGACAATGAAGTTTAAACTAGGAACAGTCACACTAAGGACAGTTACACTGCATTTGTCTTTTACTAGTAGGTGCTAACTTCTTTGAGAATGTACCATTGCTGTTTACAGGGCAGCAGTCTCCTTCTCCCTGTATGCGTCACTAAAGACTGTTCTCATACGAATGTAATTTTACAATTTTTATCTACATAGTTTCCTGTGGTAGGGCTTAGCAAGTCTCTAAGTCTTTCTCTCTATACCATCTGTAGCACTCCTGCACTCTCAAGAAAGACAGGACAGAAATAAATTGGAAAAATAGGAAGTAGGAATATGATCAGCAGGAGAAAAATCCTAATTCTCATCAGAGCAACTGGTTCTTCTACAGAATAAAGCTGTTCTTCTTAGTGATGGAAATCCTAAAGGGGTAAAATTATAATAAATACTACTTAAGAGAGTCACATGGTTTGGTGTAATTATTTACACACTCGGCTCCATAGCTTCAAAAGGAAGTATCACCCCCTGCATACAAAGCTCACACAACCCTCAGGATCTCCAGCCCACAGATTCTCCTCCCATCCCTTTCATTAGCACATGACAGCTCACATCCTTCGGGAACACTGTTGCTGCAGACATACACCTCTGTGTACATCCATGCTACTACAGCAGAGTGCTAGAAATCCTAGTCTACACCTAATGCCAACCCCATGCCTTTACTTATTTATTTATTCATTCATTCCCTATCTACTTGTCTTCTGAGTTCATTTAGTTTTGCAAAGGGCTCCCTAAACCCCAAGAGTAAAGAAATAAAGTCGCTTAGTCCCTCAGAATATGCACATATGGAAAGGAGGAAAGATCTCATCCCCTCCTCCGATCACCTAGGCCTTTGACAAAAATAAAAATTGGTTCATAGTGAACATGTGTTCATACCAAAACCTCAAAGATTCCCATTAAGATTCCAAGTAATGTATAGGCAGACAAACATCTCCTTTTTGTGACAGAAATAGAATCACATCTGAGATTAAAGAAAGCAGCTCTTAAACTTTCCCAAATAACCACGTGGAGGTCAAATGTTGCTCCCTGATGTGCACCACAAGAAGGGCCAGATGTAGCGTCTCTGGTCTTTTGAGATACCCCACTGAAGATCAAGTACTAAGTTAATCTTAATCAAAGGCCAAGTCCAGCAGGACTTTGGACTTCTTTTCATTGCCTGTTTTAGGAATTGCTTCCTGCAACACTTGATGTTCTGTGATGCCATTAAGCCTACGGGAGTCCATAAAGCCATAGGAAGATAGGTTACTTCAAGTACACAGATAAATGGAAGGGGAAAATATTATGAAATATTTTGTTACTTGTACATTCATAAATACTTAGACATTCATAAATACATGAAAGGAATAATTTCACATTTATAGAAACTCTCTTGAAAGGGTAACACTAAAACCCAGAATATTAAACAACTTAAAGGCAACGAGGTTTAACTTTGTATTGGAAAGTTTCACAATTCACTGCCTTGTCAGAAAGAGTCATTGCACAACTCCAGTGGTGAAGGGACTTACAAGAAAAGGCCCAAACTTTACCTTGTCCTCTGTTTATTTATTTAGGAAAAAAACCTTATTTCCTCAAAAATAGAGAAAAGAGTAGCTTCAAATCTGCCAGCTACTGTACAAAGATGATCATTCTATATCATTACAGTTAAAAAATAATATATCTCAACAACACATAATGAAAATAGATTTTTATGTTATTAAATCAAAGATTCTTTGCTAACTAGTCTGTAGCTCACAAAGCTGAAATGGAGAAAAAAAATGCTATAAATCTCAGAAGAGATCCATAGAACGAGACATCCATTGATCTTACGAGTTCATTAATTTCAATCATTGGCCAAGATTTCGTAACATCCTATTAACAGTATCTAACTGATTTTTAGCCTGTTGCTACTTTTTCAGATAAAACTAGTTATTTTTTCTCATCCATACTTTGAGTGTTGTTGATAGTACCTATTAAAAAGATACAAAGACCTGACACATAAAAGACACCTACTCTGCCCTCAGTGCTGGGTGGAAAACAATTTACACAAGCACAATTTGACTATTCTTTTGGTAAAACTGAGCTACGTTTACCCAACATAGCTTTGCAATTTCTCAACACAAATCTTCCGCTTCTTGTTTTAATAACTCTACAATGATATTATGATGAGTGCAGACTTATTGACGTGGCACTTGTACTTTACAGATACTTGCAACTAACAATAATATTTCTAAATTACAAAAGTATTACAGTAACTTTGTGGGATCAAGCTGAAAAAATGTAATTTACAATTTGCATTATAATGTGCTAAATTACATTAAGATTGGTCAGACTCTGTTTCAAAGGCAGGAACTAAAGGCAGGAGATGGTATATTGTTTAGGGGTGTCAGATTAAACAAGCTTTGTGCTCCCTATGTATATCCACAGGAATATGATCTGGTTAAACAAGTTTTAAGTGTTAATCCCTTTGGTCTTTAGTGCCAACAGAAGGGAGCAGGACAGCAGGATGAGTGCTTGCTAAGGCATTCACTGCAAACACTAGAAAGATGCAATTTCAACAGAAACTCTTTACTGCTTTACTGAAGTCACAACATCAGCTCCTAAACTAAAATTACTAGGAGAAAACCCCTTTAGATCATTCCTTAGGCATACAGTACCATTACAATAGTAGTCTGCAAAAAACACTATGCATCAAACATCACAATACCATTTCCTCATCTGTTCCTTAACTGGAAGCACATTTGAACGTACAGTTAAGAGAAAGCAGGTTTAGCTTGGAAGACACACCAGGAATTACTCTCCCAGAAAAAAAGCAGTGTAACAAGGAATACCCAGGAGTCACCTCACCTCTGCCAAGGCTACCGCTTTGGCTTGAAAAGCCGACTGCAGACTATGATCAGCTAGTTTCACACGCTTCCCGGCACGAAACAGTCCGAAAACACCCGAGCCCTCCAGACCACAGCAGAAGACAGGCAAAGGGGTACGAGATAAACCATGCTCCTGAGAATGATTATTTTAATCCCAAATGCAGCATTTCCCTTAAGACCCCATCCAGTCCTACCGGGAACTTCGGGGAGCAGCGGCACCTCCTCGCGGGGGGCAGGAGCGAGGGCAACCCTCCCTGAAAGCGCCTGGTACCCCGGCACTGTGCCGGGGCGGGGGCACGGAGGCAGCGGGGCGGGCACCCCCCGCTCCTGCCGGCCCGCCCGCCCGCCCGCAGCACCCCGCGGGTGAGGCGGGGAGAGCCGGCACCGCTGCCCGTCGCCGCTCCCGGGGGAAGGCACTTACTTTCCCGGGTGCGCAAGTGGAGCGGCAGCGAGCGAACTCCGCGGGGAGCGCCGGGGCGCGGAGCGGGGGCTCCCGGGGCGCTGCTCGGGGTGCGGGCGGGGCGGGGCGGGGCGCGGCGGTGCTGCCCCGCCGGCCGGCGGGGAGGGACGGCCGGGCAGGAGCCTCGCCCGGCCCGCGGTTGGCTCACGGCCCGCCGGGCGACTTCCTGCTGCCCAGGCACATTTGCATGCGGGGCTGCGAGAGGAGAGCGCGGAGAGGGGCAGAGCGGGGGGCGGCCCCGGCCCCGGCTCCGTCCCCGGCTCGGCGGCTCCGGGCGGGGAGGCAGGCGCAGCCTCTCCGGCTGGAGCAGGGAGGGGGGCTGTCATGGGGACGAGGTGGGGCAGGGGATGCGGGATCTGCCCCCGCCGCGCTGCCGCAGGGGAGAGAGCGCCTCCGTGCCCCAGAGCGAACTTCGTGAGGGAAGCGATCCTCCACTAAAAAATATAGCTAAATAAAACCGCGTTAGTCTGAGAGGCAAAACAGAAAAGGCTGTCGTCTTCCACCAGCAGCCTAAAAACCATCTTGAACTCTAAAATTCCAATGCAAGCAGCTTCTAAGGTCCTTTGGAATCGGGCTTGGGAGAAGCAAAAAACAAGTAAGCTTATCTTTCAATTTTCTTTTAAGAATGATTTACTATCCTGATGAAAAGTGAATGAAAATTTCACAGGTCAGCAAAACAGGAAATATGAATGTGTGGACGCAACTGCCAGAGGATGCAGCTGAAAAGCTTCACAAGGACTAGAGTCAAGGTGTCATATATGTGCTGCCAGACCACATGGGCAAGTTCAGGTCATGAGATTTCACAGGCAGAATATCAAAAGAAAAGCATTTAAGCTTTCCATATAAAGTGTTGACAATAACGGATGCTGTTGGGGAACAGTTAAAGCGGTACAAAATGCAAGATATTCAAAGGTACCTACCTCTGTGCACTTTCCCAAAGTCCACCAATACAGTCTAACTGTGAGTTCAAGTAGACTGGGGAGCTGGTGAGGACTTATAAGGGGGCATACAAATAGCTGAAAATAGCTCAGTGCAGCTCACACCCTGCTGAGTTTAAGAGAACAACTTGAATCACATCAATAGGATTTACAGATCTTCGGTGCTGATGTAAAGGCCTGCCACTCGCGGTGATCTGCAATTGGCACAATCCCTTCTCTCTAGTGTGTGCTGTGACTCCAGCACACAGGCTTTATCCTGTAGAAGAGACCTCTGTAGAAACACTGAGACCATACTCTGTCACATTTCTTCATCAGTCCCAGATATCCCTGGGCATCTCTGAAATGCAGTTTCTGGTATTCTTTTAATTGTATCATCAGGTATTAAAATAGCAGCATGTAGATACTCAGTATAACTATTATAAGGTGAGACAGTAAGGAATTCCTCAATAATTAATACAAGGTTGGTATTAATAAAAAGTTGGTAAATGTTTTCTCCCCCCAACTTACGTAAAGGTGTATAACAACAAACAACAAAACAAACAAAAAACCCCAACAAACCAAACAAACCACATAACAACCTTTTTACATATGACAAGTTTATAAAAGGGAAAGATCTGACTAAATATACGTTGTTGGGTTTGGAGATTTTTTTTTTTTTTGGTAGGAGATTTGGATTCCGAAGGTTTATATAAAATGAGCTATTTCTGTTTGGAAGTTCACTGTTAGAGCATCATATTTCCATTTTCTCTATAGGGTAAGTATCTTGATATAGTACCTTTATTCTTGGAGTAATAGGGTACAGATCCCACATCTGTCTTGCTCTCCCTCCTTTCCTCCTTATTTATTCATTTCATTATCAAGTATTCCACAAGGTTTAACACTCACCTTCTCCTATCAAAGCATTAGTGAAAATAAAATTTAGTTTTAGAAGTGCATAATAGAGTCTAGAAGGCTAGTAGAATACACACTTGCCTATAATGTGAATAATTTGGAAAAATAAAAGGGGTGCTGAATTACCCTTAATAGGCTGCTGTGCACGGGTAGATTGAGGAGGCATAGCACAAACTCATCAGTTCTGCCCTGAAAGAAGTTATATGAAAAAGGGTTAGATAGTAATAGATACACTGTGCTTCATAAGAAATAAAAACAAAGACAAGTTGTTAGTATAATTTGAAAGAAGTTGTGGCTTTGTGTATCCTTGTTGCCGTTGCTTAGAGGAATATGTACAAAATCTACTTTAGAAAGCATAAGCAGAAAAGTAATTCTCTCTCTCATTATATATTCATCAAAAGGGAAAAAGAGCTGATGCCAGCCTCCCTTACATCTGTAGATCAGCTGTTCATGTTTTAAATGTCTTTTTGTATAGATCAAGAAAGTTGGAGGGGTTTGTATAGAATGGGGTAAGAACTGAACTTCAAGCTTGTCACTGAAGTGGAAGTCCTTGTAGGAAGGACTGTGAGTCACGTTAGCCAGCCAGTGTTCACACTCAGCAATTGATTTTCCGCTTTGGGAAGATTTGAATCCCAGACAATATCTCTGCTGCTGAATTTAGCAAGGCTGCAAGGCAGTGCTGCAGTATGGAGATCAGCTGGCAATGTGGGAGTCCATGTCCATGCTCTTGGCACCCAGAACATGGTGACTACACCAAACTGGCCCATGTGTCCTCGTTTCTGCTGGCATAGAGTTTATTTTCTTCTTATTAGCTGGTGCAGTGTGGTGTTTTGGATTTAGTATGAGAATAATGCTGATAACACACTGCAGTTTAGTTGTTGCTCAGTAGTGCTTACCCTAAGTCAAGGACTTTTCAGGTTCCCGTGCTCTCCCAGCAGGCAGGTGCACAACAAACTGGGAGGGAGCACAGCCAGGACAGCTGATCTGAGGGATCATTCCATACCTCAGAATGTCATGCTCAGTATATAAACTGGGGGGGAGTTTCCCAGGAAGGGGCCAGTAATAGTTGGGATGGGCTAGGAAGGCAAAAGGGATGGGCTAGGCATCAAGCAGTGGGTGGTGAGCAACTGTATTTGGAACCCCTTGTATTTTCTTATGTTTTATTCCTCTCTCTCTCTCCTCTACATTACAGTTGTTGTTATAATTATTAATAATTTTGTTGTTATTGTTATCATTATCATAATTACTCGTATTATATTTTATTTTGTTTCAATTATTAAACTGTTCTTTTTTCAACCCTTGAGTTTTTACTTTTTTCTGATTCTCCTCCCCATCCCACTGGGGAGGGACGGTGAGTGAGCAGCTGCATGTTACTGTTGCCAGCTGGGGTTAAACCACACCACCATGTTTACTTCCCAATCATCTCTGGAATTTTTGGAGAGTGGTAAGTGGCCTGGACCAGGGATCAGTCCAGTAATTTGTCAGTAGACTCAGAGTCCTGTACATTGTCCTGTAGGGTCCAGACCAATCCAGCTCCAGACCTGTATAGGTAGCTGCTGATCACTGTTTGGACTGTGTCCGGGAGCGTGAAGTTGCACAAACTGAGAGGAACAGTGGCTCTGGGCAGTAAATCAAACTTTGGCATGGACAATGAAAGCAGGCAGCAAACTTCACTCTATGTTTTATTTAGTTCTTAATCTCATTGTTGCTGGTTATTTTCTGTGGGATGCTTGAATGCATAGTCTGAGCATCGGTCTCAGTTGGTCAGAGCATGGTGCTAATAACACCAAGGTCATGGGTTTGATCCCTGGATGGGCCATTCACTTAAGAGTCGGACTTGATGATCCTTGTGGATCCCTCACAACTCAGAGTATAATAGAAGAATTTAAAATAACATGAAAGAAGCAGTAATAGAAAAATAATAAACAGTCATTAAAGCATAAGTGGCACAGACAGGATAGCAATTTGAGAGAGATCCCAAGGAACACCTGAGTTCATTCAACGAAAAAAAACCACAGGGAAAAGTTCACTTTGTACAAAATTAGGTTTACGAGGATTTAAAGTCTTCACAGAAGAAGAGGCAAAGATAGAGCAAAGACACATGTAAAACTAAAACACTGAGACTTTTATGAGCCAGAGTTCTGGAAACTCATTCTCAATTTGTTAACAGGGTAAAATGTATTTTTTCTACAAATTCCAGCATTTGCATGGTCACCATTTGCATTGCTTTTCTGTATATTACTTCTTCCTCAAGGCATTATCATTAACTAGTTAAAGTCCAAATTGTCAACCTACTTTATAATAATGTAACAATATTAAAACAGGTGGTGAAAAGTGGATTACAAAAATGCAATCCAGGTCAGACATTCTTCACCCAATATTGTTACATAAAAAAACCACAAATCCCCAGAAAATAAAACCAGTATGTTTTGACATTCATTTTTTTCATAATTTCCTTCCTTATTGTAATGTATTCTTATTTCCTACTATTTTAGAGAAAGACGTGTTGACCAGTGTAAGAAGAATATTTACAAATTTGATTCTAATAAATGTGCTCTTCATGTGATAAAAATGGGTTGCTTTTATTTGCTCAAGGAAAAATAATATAAGAAATAAATTTTACTTTCAAGTATGAGGCAATAAGTTGAGCTTTGATATGTGGGTATTCATCAGTTCCTGTTCTTGTTTTCAGATTGGAACCTGGGAAAACAAGTTTTGCAACACTTAAGAGAAATGAAAACAAACAAATAAAAACATTCTTAATTTCTAATGGTAGTTGTACTGTGTTTATTTGAAATGTATTACACAATAATTTACAATCTTGACTAATTTTATGACTAAAATTTTGGAAAATATTTAAAAATACTTTGAGGAATAATGCAGAGGTCACTCTACTGACCTGTTGTTCAGACTAACACTACACATACTCAGTAGGCTAAAGCTGGGAAAGCTGGCATCTTTCCTGTACACAGTAGTCCACCTAATGCATAGCCACTTACATTTTATTACACTGATATTTTCTGACCATAAATCCTAAATTCAGCCTTTTTTGTTTCATCTTGTTACTTCCAATTCCCATGAACAACTCAAAATATTACAGTACATAGAAAAAGGTGCTCTAATTCTGAAAGTTAATAAAAGCTGCTCCTTCTGTCTTTGCTGATTTTAAGTGTTTTATTCACCTGTTTTTTTTACATGGGAATCTTTTCCATTTTGTTCCCATTTCTTTCATTACTCTGAGCAGAAAAATTGCCATTTAGTGAATCAAAATGCATCCAGCGCTAGAAACCAATTTGAGAACCATCTGGAATGAACTAGTTTGTGTTGGTGGGACAGTATCCTGAGTAACCTGATGGAGACTGCAAATGGTTTACATGGACTTTATAGAATATCCCAATCGCCTTTCTGTAGAAATGGCAGCTCAAATAAAAGGTTGTTGTGGTTCTCATGAATATCACCTTACAGAGCCAAGAAAAGCAGCTGGACCAATAGTTCTTTGCAGCTCATTTGGATAGGCAATGAGAAGGGTGAGCTGGAAACAAGTTGTTCCAGGAGCCCTCTGCTTTCACAGATTTGTTGCCATTTGCAGATATTTTTATTGCTCTGAAGAGGCTAGTAAAGAATGTGTTCAATTGACAATTAATTTCATACACAGTTCTGTGATCACTAATATTGAATCACCTGAAAGAACAGATTTGAGCTAATTCAGGAGCAAGTGTGTGATCGTTTCAAATTAGCAAGATCACACAGTGGTGATATTTTGGTTTGCTTGTTTGTTTTCTGCTTTATACTCAGGGCATTACACCTAGTATTGCCAGCCTGGGTGGCTATCCAGCCTGCATATTGCCTGTCCTGCACCGCACGAATTGTTAGTTCAGAATCAACATGATGTTTCTGAAGGCAGCTGCCACAGTGGGCTGCTGTGGAAGAGTAGCTTTCCTTTTCCAGGATTAGGCATTTGCTACAGAAAATTTCCTCTAGACAATCATTAGCATTGCTGCTGTGGTCAAGTTGCTGTTTAGCAGCTGCAGTAGCAATAGGCAGATAGTCCCATTCCTGGACACAGACGCACAGCAGTATGAAGCATCCATGTTCCACATGCAGCTTTCATTTGCCTCTGGGAGAAGAACATCAGGCAACATACGTTGATGTTGAGTTAATGAAGTCAAAGCTGGCAGCACTGAGGGAAAAAATTTGATACCAGTTAAAGTTACCAAATCTCTCCCCTTGTTGCAGAGTTTGTGAGAAGTAGTTCTTATCTGGGACAGAAAATAGTTATCACTGGAGCAACTCTGGGCATCAAGAAGAAGATTGCCATGGTTATAGAAAACCTGGAAACATCTAACTCTTGCTGGTACATTACCCATCATCCTGGGCTTGGGAATATGACACCTGTTTAGGTCAGGCTTCAAAATGTCTATGCAGCATGTCTAAAGGGATGCTGGAGGGCTACTGAACTGCCCTTCCAAACCAGGCTCTCGTTTGCATGCTCTGTCCTTCATAAAAACTGAGAAAGCCAAAAGAGCAGATGGTGGTGGGGTAGGAGTGTAACAAGTGGAACTACAGCCAGTCCCTCCACCAGCTGTA
>JAWWES010000081.1:112512759-112543165 GCA_035583135.1 Lophotriccus pileatus | reverse complement strand
GAATTATTGCTAAAAGTTGTGCTTTATTAATTTGCTATCTCTCCACTAATTCCCTTTCACTTGATCTGTCAACATAATTTTTGGTGATTATATGTGTATACTCACACATATGCAAACTGCTTCTCAGGCTTGCTCTAAGATTTCTAACTAGATATATATCTTACACAGATCAGATTTTTTTTTTTTCCAAAGTCTTTGGGTAAGATCAGATTAGCTTTTGATAGATCTAAGTTTCAAAGCTCTGTTTGTACTTGCAGATAGAGTAGAAAGAAGAAAGTATATTTTATTTTGCCAGGTTTTCAACTTTTCCTTCTGTCTCTGTTACCTTTAAATATGTCAACTCTATGACCAGAGTTTTGGTGTTCTGATTTATTTCTTTCTTGTTTTGGGAACAGCATTTGTTTGACTTCAGTTACATCACTCTATTGGTATTCTGGTCAGCTATATCACTTTATCAGCATCCAAGACAAAGAAGAGAAATCTCTTAGAAATTCTTCAACTGGCATAGAAGAGAAATCTCTTAGAAATTCTTCAACTAGCATGCAAGAGCTAAAAAATGGCTGGGAGAGATTAGTCTTGAGATTGTGGGTGAGAAGGGACTGGTGGCACAGAAATCCTCCTTCCAGGTCTTTTCCGGGAAAGCTCCAGTGAAGACTCATAGCTATGCTCTGCCTCTGATGCTAGAAACTCCTCCACAAGGCAAAATGCTCAGGAAAATAACTCCCCCAGGAAGCTTTGCCTTTGAATTCCCTGCCACTGGCCAGGGGCAAACCACAATACACCTGTATATCCGAGTACCAAGGTAGGTAGTACCACCAGAGGTGATTAACTTCCCTCTACTGATTCTTTCCCCCTCTACTGGGAAAGAATCCAAGCAAAGAGGAGTGTCTGGACAGGACTCCACTGCACTGTCTTCCCTACTTCACTATTTATGTTATAGGAAAAAAAATGGAGAAGTTAAAGAAACTGCCCAACGGTTACAGGATGTCCTGTTGCATTTATCTGGCGATGCAGGCGAATGACTCACCCAAAATATTTGATGATCGGAAACTATTATGTTTTTATTTCTTTTTCACATTTCTTCCTGAAAATATCAAGCATTCAAACTCTGAAACACGGCTAAAGGCAACATCTCAAAGCTATATGAATTCAAGGAAAGAATAAGAAAACAGCCTACCTTTGAAGCTTATCATAGTCCAGAAAAAAATCATGTGACAAAAACCTGTCTGCCCATCTCTGAAAGCTATGCAACAAGAGAGCAAACAGTATCATCCCAGTCACTGGGAAAAGTCCTGCCCAGGGCATATTCTTTGACATGGATTAAGAACTGAACCTGATTTTTTTTTTTTTTTTTAAATTTTAAAATACCCATGAATGGTTAGTCATGCCATCCCCAATTCACAGCAGCCTTAACAACCTTAATCTCTTCTGATTTGTGTTTTGTGGAACCCAGTGCAAAGTTTCTCACCTCTGAGTGTCCAGGCTGTAGGTCACTGGCACACGGCCTGTGCACAGCTGTGGGGAAGTTTGGTGTCTGCTTCCTCCTTTTGTCACATCTCCTCTGGCCCAGCCTAACAGGGGGAAAAGCTGAATCCCAGTCCCTGTTTCAAGGGACGTATAAAGTAAACAGAGATTGATTATAAAGCCTGTCTGGGTACTGCCCTGTATGTACCTGTGCTAAGAAATGATCTGTCCCAAACAGACCAGAGACAGAAATACAATTATCCTCATTTCATATTGAAAAAATAGAGGAACTGCTACAGTGGTTTTCCCAAAGTCATGTGGGAAGTCTGTGAGAATGGAAACTATTTCCAGTGAGTACTGTTGTAGTAGCCTGAGCATACAGTATTTTAGGAAGAAAAAGAGCACATGAGGCCTTTATCAAAGCCACAGCAAGAACAAGCGATGTGTAAGTTGTGAGAATATCCAACATATACTGGTGTAGGCTGATTGTCAGCACACACCTTTGGACCAGGAGAAAAAAAAAAATCATAAAGATTGCTGCCTTGGAGTGAATGCAAAGACTGTTACAGGATATTTCACAATGAACCAAGGTTTTGTGTGGCCGTGTCTAAGAAGCAGCTTAGAAACGTTAGGCATGTTAAGAGAGAAAGAGTGAAAAAAAGGGTCAGAATGACCATCAGGTGATTCTATTTACCTTCGGAATTTAAGACTGGCTTCATATTTTCTCAACAACCACAAAGCGAGAAATTTACATGTGATTTTTTTCACTCTGTTAATGAAATCAAGGTTATCATGTGGTTCCTCGATTACCATCAGCCGGGGAATTAAGAAAACATCAGATCCCATGACATTCACAAGACTGTGAGAGTCGATAGGACTGGCTCTAAGCACACAGAGTTATCTCTTCATGCTATGCTTATTTTTGGTACTGAACACTCATTTCTGGGTAAACTTTCTGCCTCTCTCTTTGCTTATACAAAGCAATTTTTCAGTGGTATGCAATAGAGGTATTGATAGGAAGTGGCAGTTCCTGTCCCAGAGACAGGCAGAAAAAAAAGATGGGAGGTAGAAGAAGAATTTAAGCATCTCACTGGCTTGGCCAGACACCAAGCTCTGTTCTGACTTTCAACTCAGAGCTTGGGATCCCAGCACCATTTACACAGAGGTTCTTGTTTTATAAAAGTCCACTGTGTTATGCGAAGCATGGCATAACTAAAGGCAGTCTAAGAGTATCACACTTAAACACTCACAAAGTCACTGTCTTAAAAAGTCCTTTTATGGGCCTTTTCCAAAATAATAGCTCCCTCAGGCTCAAATGTCTCATACCCAAGTAAAGATTTTGTTTAATTCATAACGAGGTTGATTTGTCTGCTAGATTGTTTCCCATGGATCAGTCTGTTCGCAAACACAAAACATACCGGCATCCAGCTGGGTGTAACTGGTGCCAATTTCAAGACAATAAGTGCAGAGCAAAATTCAAAACTTTTATTCCACAGAGCAATAAAAGCAGTAGACATTGCCTACTGACACATTGCCAGAATAAATATTACCTACTGTACAAGTTTCCATTCAGAGCTTTCATCGGGTCAGAGTACAATCACAGACATTATCAAGCTTTATTCTGCATTAAAAGAGTTTCCATTAATGATTGAGAAACTTTTTAATTACATTCTCAAACATGTTACTCATTGCATCTTAACAAGCTACAATCTTCCTCAACAGCAGTGAATAATGGGTTGGCACTGTTCTCTTCAAGACAGAGGGTTTATTTTGGGATGCAGCCTTCAAGGAAGAGTTAAACAGCTTCTGTGGCATTTCTAGCACCCCAAGATGTGTCCCCAGCACATCAAAACAAGGGAAAGCATCTGAGTTCATCATATCTACAATGTGGCCCCTGACAGAAGCCAAGCCAGGAGCAGTGTTTTGAGCTCATTTTTATGATTTGGTTGTTGTTTGCTTTATTAATACAACTAATTACCACAGTAAGGAGGATGTATTGGTTTAATCCAGTAAGTGAACCATTGGTTGGTTAGGTTGGGAAGCTGTCTCCTAGTGTCGATGGAAACACATGATACAAATAGACCTGATGGCAAAACTAAGGTGTGAAGTGAGCTTCATAGCCGATATCTCTACCAGCAGCTCCTTTATGTTCATGCTGTAAGAAAATGAGCTGAAGTGCTTCATCTGGCAACAGAACAGCAAACTTCTGCACGAGAAGGTAAGCAGGCAAGTGAGTGATATGCAAGTATAGTCCAGTGAGGAGAAAAACGGTTTATCTCTTTAAACAGATTTGGCTGTGCCAATTTCAGAGCTCTAGGTATCTCCCAGTCATTAAAAAGGCATGTTTTGTTTTCTCTGAGAAATTTTTGATCAGATCCACACGAGGTGGACCATAAAATGCATACACACTCTACTAAGGAGGCTTTAAAAAACATTCAGTCACTTCTATTAGATAACCCATCCGCTTTCCCTCAGTGTAATGCAAGCCCTTGCGGACCATCTTCCAAGGTTTCACGTAGTCTGGATTCTTTTGTTTCTTTGGTTTCTTCTTCCTTTGAAATGCCCCTTTAGAGCTTTCTCCAGTGAAATACTATAACATTTTCAGGAAAGCATTTTTTCTGATAGGATAAACTACCTTAAGCCTCATTGCATCCAGCAGTGCTACACTGTTGAATCCTCTCCTCTCTTTGCTCTAATTGACTTGCTCTGCTACTTTGCTTCCTTTTTAGGCCAGACTCAGATATTTTCTTAAGGTGGTTTTTAAAAGCAAGATTTTTCTCTGCTCTGCTCACTGCTCATCAGCTTTGTTTTCAGCTAGATGGGCGCACACAGCCATTTTCAGGCTACTCCAGGCTGTAGCCTGGCAATGGTCAGAAATGTCCCCTCACAGGGCTGGGGAATGCGTGCAAAATTGGGAGGAAACATGAGAGTGGCCTAGGAGAGGCTAATGTGGAAGCTGTTCACTAGGGACACTTCAAATAAATGTGTTCTACAGCAACATGCTATGGAATGGGTATTTCTTAGGGATTGCACTTTTATTTCGGTCAAAAAGTTAAATTGTTTTGCAAGATACGTCACTGGGTGGGAGAGAAACTCTAAAGAAGTAACAGGAACGAGCCACGGAAAAGCCAGAGATAGGAATGATCATCTTTGGGACATTAAGAGTTAAAACTTTGAGGTTGTAATTTATTTATGGATAGAAGCTAAGAGCTTTGTGGTAACCAGTCCCAGCTCTTGGAGCCATTGAGGTGGCAGAATCAAACTCAGAACGCTAATTAGTGTAACTGAAGAATGAGTATACTTATTATCTGATATAAAGCAATTTTAGAAACACCCACAGTTTTAAAATAATAGTAATAACAGTAATTGAAAACATGAACTGACAAGTCACTAACAACCCATTATATCACAGCAGCGTGGAAGAGCCTTGCACCTTTACAAAGCACCCTTCTGTAGATCCTTGACACATATACACACCCCAACGTTGTCTCAAGAGCTGCTGCACAGAAGATGCTAAAATATGTCACAGACCAACAGCCAAATTGTGGTGTTTCTGCTAGGTCTTTTTGTTTCTGGAGTAAAGCATAACTTATCAGAAAGACTTATCAGTACCTGGCTTCAAAACACATACCAGTTTGTCTAAACAGGTTTGTCCTATGGTGTAAATCAAATCAACTATTCCAAGCTATGTGTTTTCATTTGGATTGAGATAGATGTCTTGGGCTTCTCTTATTTGGGCTCATATGGGATAAGAATAAAACTAAAGGACACATGAAGCAAAAAGACCAGCCCTATTTGTCATATAGAGGAGTGATTCAGAAAGTGTGTTGCACAAAGGTTCATTGCCTAAATCAGAAGTCTCAGGTAAGCACCCTCTCCCCATCTCTGCCCACCTGTGTCTTGAGTTGAGGCAGACGAGGAAAGGAGGAGGACGCAGGCACAAGTTTCACATTGCTCTCTGTTTTCTCAGCCTGCCTTGAAAGGGAAAACAGACAAAAAGTTTTGCAAAGAAGAAAGTAAGTTAGTCAAATACAGACAGGATGCTGTAGGGGGAATAAAAGAAAAAAGCTTTCTTTTCTTCCAGCAATTCTTGTCTTCATTTCATGGAATTCAGTTTTTGGAAATAGTAGCATGATGCAACTAAAAAAACAGCTACATAAAAATTCCCCTTCCCTATTCCACATTGGCATTTAGCAGCTCTAGGATACCTTACCCTGTGGCTGCCCAGGGAGAGTGACAAGCAAATGGATGAGGAAAAAGGAACATTATTTGCATTCCTTGTGCTTTTATTCTGTCTACTCCATAGACAGGTTTATAGACAGAGAATATGTCTGCAGATTATAATCCAGACTCTAATTAGTCCCAGAGCTAATGAGCTGTTAGTCACTTTGTCTTTCTAAAGCCCCTCTGTGCACCCTGCACCAAGAGCAGCTCAGCCACATCCAGGCTTGCTATTTCTTCCAGATTTGTGCAGCCTTAGAAGATGAGATTGATCCGGACCCTTGTCCTGGTTTTTCAGTTTCTCAGAGGAGCCTGGGGAGTTGAGGTCTGACTTTGCCAGTGTTTTCCCGTGAGCTCACCCCAGGGCTGGGATTTGCAAGTTTCCATGTGTGGACAGACCCAGTGTGCTTACTGCCCTGCACAATGCGGTTACACTCTGCTCCATCCTTGTGTCTTTCCGGACGTCTGCCATCTGGCAGACTCTGCTCACATTTACAGTACTCTCCAAAGAGGGTGACAGATTTTCTTGCCACCAGCCACACAAACACACACATTGTACAGGGCTGGCTGTGTGCCCCACTTCTCCCAGCTATAGTGTAGCCCACCCACTCTGTACGTCTCAACCTGGATACATAACCAGCTTAGTATGTAATAATAATTAATTCTCATTTCAAAGAAAACTTGCCCTACTTGCTATTACTTCATTAATTTCTAAGAGTTGCATCATTTTTTTTCTGAGTTACACCCAGCAGCTCCACTTCTGCAATTGCAGCTCTGGGGCTATGCTGTCCCAAGCACCTGTGGGTATATAAGGATGGCCAGCAGCCATGTGCATTTGGGGCATCACATGATGGAGGCAAATGGGAAAGAGGTGGAGGTAGGGTGTGAGATAACCTATCTAGATAACTGTGGTGTTTACATAGCAGCATCTGGTATTTTAAGACAACCCACGGTAGACATATAATTAACAGAATAATATTTATTAGTAAACTAATCTCTGAGCCAACACCTGTAAGGGTGGGTAGCGTATCGGCAGCTCTCACATGAGATGACACATAGTTTTAGTCTTTAGAGAATGCCATGGAAAGGAAAGAATTATAATTTTGGAGAGGCAGCCAGGATCTGGGTGTTCCCTTTCCTGCACTATGCCAGTGCTAGTCCAATTCCTGCCTGCCTTTTGCTGCTTCAAACCAGCCCTCATGGCTTGGAGTAGGATGCTCTGCATCCACAGGGACCTTGCTGGCAGCTGGTGGGCCCTGCTTGCACAGTCCCATCTGGGACTGCTGTTCCCTAGAGAATGAGACACTGGTCATTAGCCAGCCAGCCTGACATCACCCACTGCAAACTGAAACAAATTTTAAGTGAAAGCAAAGTGAAATTATATTGACATGCAAAGTATAAGCATTCAGCTGCTCTCTGTAGAGACAGACACACACATGAAATATGGAGAAGGACAGAGGCTAGCAGCGATTCTCTATTTTTTTTTTTTTTCAACTACAGTTTGTCCTCTGGTTCTCCAAGCTAGAGAGTGTTGGGATGCTGAGCTGGGTGGGGTTCACCCGCAAGGCACTGAATTAAGGCACTGGGTAAGGCATTAGTTTTCTCTAAGTATTTTCAGGCTGGTAGTTTAATTTGGATCATGAACACATTTTTAGAATTAATTTTGTGGCTGCCCCCTTATTGTGGCTCACATTGCAGCATAGTCCCTGGGGTGTGCAATCCGGATTCCTGCCAGAGGAAACTTAACTGGATCACTCCAACCACCAATGTGCATCTGATCCACAGGACCAAGTGAAAGCTGGTCTGTGATAAAATCACAGAGATAGGTGTTGCATGGGCCTCTGCACTGGCTGTTCCTCTGCAGTTCCCTTCCCAGGGTGTTGTATGACTTGCTTATGTGGACGTAGCTGTAGTAACTTCTCTGGCATGTCTTGATACGGATTTTGGGATTGGAATCTGGGTTGCCCTCATAGGAATGGCAGAAAGAAGACTGGGAATCTCTCTTCAGCTACAGGACAGGGATTTGGGGTTCATGCCATCTGTGGCACCAAGTAAATATTCAGCTAGAATAACCAGGCATCAGCAAGAAGCCATGACTTCAGAACTTCTACTCTTACTCATATTGTGTACTCACAGCTCTTTGTATTAACCCCCAATGGTCTTAGCAAATACATTTTATAGTGCAAGCAGCAAACTGCAGTCTTGCTATCTTTTCTTAAGGTCAGAAAGCTAAGAGTTATCACACCCCAGCAGGTGTCATTGCCTTAGGGCACTGACTCATTTTGACCTGTTTTTAATGAAGATCTAACCAGGAAAGGACAGTGAAGATGCCATGCTGCCTAGATGGGGGTTGGCCACTGGTTGCACTGCCTCCTTCCCCTGGTTTTCTTCAGAGACCCATGGGGAGCTTGAAGAGTTTCAAATGCTGTGAAGAAGGTACCTGGTATCACCCTGCTGCCTGTTCGGGTCACACTGGCCAGTTACTCTTTACTCCCAGCATGGCTCCCAGGCCTATCAGTTGAAGCATCTGTGATATTTTTCTTGAAAACGCAGTTTGCCTGGTGTGCTACAGGGATTGAGAGTCCTGCTGTGGCCAGCACGGAGCAGCTTATGTGTTTACTTCCTCTGCAATAAGCTGTGGAAATTGATAGTGCTGGTGGGGATCCTAACATTGCCGCTCAGTGTGTGGTCCCAAAAACATGACTTGATACCTGTCACCAAGGCCTCCTGATTGTTTTTCTTGAGTAAATGAAAAGTAAGGATCCCTGCATGGCCCAAAAGGCGATACAAAACTCATATTGCAGATGAAGAGAGGAAAGAAAGGGGCAGTGTTTGCTTAACACAACCTGGACTCCATCAGGAATTTGATCTTTTCTTAATCCTGCTTTATCTAAGTTATTGCAAATTGCCATGGATTTTTGCTATTCCTTTTTGCTGATGACGGTACTGCAGCATTGTAAGGCAGCAGCATCTTTTAGCATCAGCAAAAACTGCAGTAATCCAGGTTGGCTCCCAGGCATACCCTCAAGCACCTGCACTACCCTGGGCAAGACAATTTGCTGCTTCTTTCTCTCTTAAAACTCTTGACTATTCTGCAGGACCAGATACATTATAAAATGTGATCTATAAATTCTGAGTCTTTTTATTTCTCACCCAAACAGGTGACTTCCAAGCTGGGACCCACTGCCCCTTGGAATTTCTCCTCTTGGCTGTTTTCCCAGGTCCCTAATCCCTGTCGCTTATCACGTCTGTCAGCATGCTCTGAGCTGGCCAGATACTCAAGTTCACTTCCCTCACGGTTCATAGTTGTCAAACAGCTGTTCACTGCTGGTTCTTCCTCTGGGCTGAGTTGAGATCATGAATCTTCCAGGGTTTTTTGCATCTTCTGTACTGGCATAGCTATTTTTTAGCTAACTGGACAGTGTTAATTTTGTCAATTCAGCCAGATTGTCATTCCTCTCATTAACAGAGAAAATAAACATGCAAGAAGCTAGACTTTCCTACTTTAACTTATTTATACCTAATGCTTTGATCTTTAAACAAAGCTGATAAATCAGAGCAGCAGCAGGGACAAGCAGCATGGTCAATCCAAAACACTGAAAAATGATGTCAGCTTCTATCTCTATGCCTGAGGCCAAAACATGAGGTGAACCTACCTACAAAGCAACTGCAAATTACTTACATTTCAGACATTCTTATCTGATTTCTGAACTATTATAATGCATTCAGGTCTTGTTTTTGTGTCAGCTATTTTTGTTTGGGTTTGTTTGTTTGGGTTTTTTTAACTGCAAGGACTACAGATTTATTTTTAGGTAAAGGTTGGAGAGTTTTTTTTTCAGACAATGCTCTTTACAAGCTGCAGGAAAAAAAAATCAAAAGATTGCCAGTGAAGACACAAAACTTGGCAGCAAGAAGCAAAAGTGGACACAAGCAGTGTGCTTTGCAGAAACCACAACCCAGGCACCATGGCATTCAGCTCTGCTGCCTGAACGTGGCTCTGCTGGCCCCATGCTCTGTCCTGCTCCCAGTACTCAGCTCAGCCTTGGGCAATCAGGACGCCCTGTTTGTTGGTGTCCCACTCTACACTACATGACCACAAGGGTTGTTCTCAAACCTGACTCCTAACAGCACCTCTTCTTGACAGAGTTAACGAATACCCTGGCGGGTAATTCCTATATAAGGTGAAGAATCCCCTCAAGGCTCACTTTTCTTGGGAGAACTGGACTTTTTGGTGTCAAAGCCCAGCGTTAAAAGCCCTTCCCAGAACATGGATTCTCCTGCAGCGGGAGCCACAGCCCAGAGTTCCCCACACAGCTGCTCCCTGGGGAACTCCAGCTTCTGTTTTGGGGACCATCACTTTCCAGATGTAGAGGGTCAGAGCCTGAGCTACAAATAGCATTGCATCTGCTGGGAACACCCAAATGTTTGGACACCTGAGGGAACCCCTTGGATAAGCTCAGCTGCAACCTGCACCCACAGAAATCATTCTTGCACCAGCACAGGCATTTGGCACAGGTAGCCCATCACAAGTGACCCTCTGGGGTGATGGGCTCTGCCAGTCTGGAGTTCTCCTAAACAAAGCTGGCTGTGTTTAACCTTTCTAGGCAGATTTTCAGATTAAGTTCACGCATACCGGGAAAGCAGAGCGTACAATTTGCTCCCTTGTTTGACATAATCATAGGCTGTCCCAGTGCCTGGAACAATTTAATGAATACTTAGGACAGGTTTTGCTGTCAGATCATAATACTGCCTTTCACAAAAGCTCTTGCCACTGTTACCATCACTGTGTCTGACACTGACAACGTGAAAGAACCCACAGAGGTCTAGGTAGTAGTGCATTGATATGATAAGTGTGTTTATTCAACCTGCATTATCCTATGATAACTGTGCAGAGGAATATCCTCTCTATTGCCCATTCTCTGGACATATTTTTAGGATAGAACATTGGGGACCATTTCATTGCTCCCAAAACACCAAAGGCACACTGTGAGCCTCTGTACTTATGTTTATGCAGTGCTAAAAGCTCTGGTGCTGCCATTACACTCCTCTAATAAACCACAGGGGTTTCACAAGAAGGTTGCAGAGCAGTCTTGAGAAAAAGGAAGATAATGAGTTGAGGCACAGAGAGAGACAGGAAGGATCGCGCTGTCATCAAACCCAGACTGCCACCAACAGCACTTTTTTTTTGACAGTGATCTGAGAACCCAAAACCCAGAAACCCAGAGGGACATTTTGGGTTTTCAGTGAAGCCTGTGCTGCTGGGAAGCACCTTGAAATTTGCTCTGGTTTTGGGACTTTGCAAGGTGTCGGGCCAAAACCTCAGAGTGCGGAAAGGAGGAGCTCACAAAACACATTTGCATGAGCCTTGAAAAAGGGTCCACAAGGGTTGACGGCAAAACCACACTCTCTGACACCCAGAGATGCACCTGTTGTGACCACGTGCTAAAAAGACACCGGTCCTTAGGTCTTTATATGGAGAAATCCAGGCTGACCCTTGCTTTGCAGGGAGTGTTTCGCAGAGCTGTGTGTGGAGCTTGCCTGGGAATTCCCCTGTTTGAGGAAACCCTTGAGCAGAGCCCAGTGCTGTCGGAGCTCCCTGATGGGCTGCAGCTTGCCTCACCTCCACCCTGGGCAACAGCCCTGCTCACAGCATGAACAGGCACTGCCAAAGCCTCAGGCATTGGTAGGAGACACCACAGGACCATGCTGAGTAGAGGTGGAAACCAAACTCTGCGGTGGACAAGCACTGTTTGCAGACTCAGCCTTCGCTCCAGCATCCTCCCTGCATGGTTGCAGCTAGGATTTTCACTGCTTGGGTGAATCTCCAGCCTCACTAGATTCAGTCACTTCAGCTGGCTTTAGCTATTCCTATTGCTTCCTCTCAGCCAGCAATAACTTCTGCAGCCTCCAAGTAACAAGTTGCTTTTTCATTTTTTTTTTTTTTTGTATGAATAAATTTGGGTGTTTAGGGGACTTCACTTAACTGAATCAACACAGCATCACTTTTAAAAGGATTTTGTTGAAGTGTGGATATTGATAGTACTCTGCCCTGATCCAGCAGGCTGGACTGCTTGACAGCTTCATCATCTGACGGCTGAAACAGAACAGGGTCTGAATGGATTTCAAGCCTGGTTTTAGAGCATTTAGTCCCTTGCCGCTGCAACACACACTTGCAGACTTCTTCTGTCCTCATAAGGAAATCTGAAACTTCCTCAGCACTGAAAATCAACTTCTTATAAGTACCCTAGACCACACAAAGATATTCCATTGACAGGAATACTAAGATATGTGTGCTGGAAAGCCAAACTAGCAATGGTAAATCAGTTCATACTACATGATAGTATTACCCTCCTTCCTTGGTATTTGGAGGTGGGAAGATTTATCACAGAATATGCTGAGTTGGAAGGGACCTACAAGGATCATTGAGTCCAACTCTTAGTCCTGCACAGGACCATCCCCAAGAGTCACACCATGTATGAGGGGAGGACAGCTAAAACAAACAGTGACTATGAGGCAGATGAAAGCCTGAGAGAGTAAACCAAGTGAAAATGACTCAATTTTCTACTATGATTCGTTCAATAAGTTACTGCAAGTAATTTTTCCCTTCTGCTCTTTAAGGGGTTTCCCTCTGCTAAATATTACCATGGTCACTGTGGCATAACATTGATTTGTTTATATAACCCCCAAGCTGCACATATAGACCCAGATGTTATTTCAGAAACACTACACTTGGGGAAGATTTTCTAAAACGTGTAAATGAAAACTTCATGGAACAGTCAATTTTTTACCTTAACACTAATGGGGCCTCCTTCAGAGAAGAGCACAACGCTAACTGTCCTACCGTGAAGAGATAGGTGCTCAGCCCTGCTGATGCTCTGCTCTGGTCCCCCTGAACCTGAAATTAAGCTTCAGCCTTGTTCACTTACTCCTTGTTCCATTGCATCTCCTCATACCATACACCAGAAAAATAAACTGATTGGCTTGGTTTAATTCTGGATTTAATTAAGATAAACTAAAAGAGATGTGTTCAAGAGCACACTGGAAAGTGTAACACTGTATTTATTGCATTTAGTCCAAATATTAGTTAAATTCCAAACCATCAGTCTACATTTTTCTATAGCTTATTCTGTAGCTTAAAATGGGTAAAAGACCAAACCTCTATGAGTATTTACAGTAGCAATGTAACTTTTTTTGTTGCCCAATCCATCACTTACAAAACACTGCTTAAATCCCAAAAGGGTATTCAAACACTGGCTATGAGCTGTCCAGAAATTTAACAGCATCTCAGCGCATCTTAACTTTTTTCTGCAATAAAAAGCAAAATAAAATTTTATAAAATCTCATATCATGATTTAGGCAACAAGCACTCCATCAAGTGCCGGTTGGTTGAAATTACTAACAGAAAAGTAAAAATACTCACACATGTATTTTAGGTTTAACAGACTGACAGATTCAAAGCCCTGGGGAGCTTCACCAGTTCTGTGCAAGTGGAAAGCTAAGGCCAAACACTTATCGCAACCCAGAAGTGTACTCTTCAAGTTGTATTTAAAAAAAAAAAGACCTTTTGTACTTCTTGGTTAGAGAGAGGAACAGCTATGAACGAAGATACTCTTCTGCTTTTGATGCTTCATGTGCTTGCAAAGCTCAGCAGAGACCTTTGAGAAATTGTTCCTTTTTACCACTAAGTTCTTGATCCTGGACGTAAACATTAAAAGAGTAAATGATGTCCTTTTTATATTTCAGCTTCCCCATTACGTATACTGGGCACTGAACTACTTTTTGGAAAGTAAAAGTAAAGTCAGGGGCCTTTCCCCTTCAGAACTTCCTTTTATAGGAGTAGCATCAGCAAGATCTCAAAATGCCTCTAAAGCATGCCCTTAACTTTAGGGAGGGAAAGAGGACCAAATAATAAAAGGGTATAAGCAGCAATAAGCCAAATAAAGTAAAACTTTAGTGTACAGAGTACGGTGACATATACAGTATAAATTAATCTAATCTTCATTTGGCCTCATGACTTGGATTTTTGTTTGTGGCTTGTAATTAAAATTTAAAAGCATCATTACATTCATATGCCACTGCCACAGTAGATTTGGAGCTCCTGTAATACTAGCACTCTTGCCAACCTCCCTTACCACCTAATAGCAAACTTCTAAGAAATACTATTTCCTTAATAATTCCCTTTAAATATTAATACAGAGCCCAGCACTATCACACCACTTTCTCCTCACTGTAGCACTGTGGCAAAATGCAGCGATGCAAATTAGCCAAATTACCTTCGAAGTAAACTAAAATACATTACATAAAGCATGGATGTAACAGTCATTAACAGTTTACCACTTGTCTGGTACCGGAGGGATGGTAGACTTTGAAAACAATTATTTCCCAAGTGCTATTTTACTGCACTATGAACTTGCACTGAGTCAGGCTGCATATGTTTTTTAACTTCCCACATGCACACGAACACTTTGTTCTCTTGAATGATGTGAAGAGTTGGGTTTCATTCCTTAAGGGGGAAAACAGATCCTCTTATTTGGTTATTCTACAGTTATTCTATGCTTTTCTTTGATAGCATTAATGCATGGTTCAGCGCTTAGTCTCCAATGTCTTCAGCATCCCGCTGCACTCCAAGCAGAGAAGCAGCACTAATTTGTCTTAGAAATTATTATTCCTACGCTCTTATGTCAGAAACAAGCTCAACATTGAGACTGGGGACTTACTGTACAAGCATTTCAGCCATATCCATGCCCTAGGCACTTCTCGCCTGCCTCCTTTTCTGCTTGGAGAAGAGACCAAAAGCCACTCTTCCCCTCCAAACCACAAGTGGGAGCAGGGAGGCCTCACCAGGAAGCACTGGGTTCCCTCAGCCCTCCCTGAAACCTGTGTGAGGATCCACAACACCTCAAAAACAGGGGGACAAATACCCCTCTGTTTACTGATACAAACCTCCAGTCAGGTTTCTTCAAAATATCTTCGCAATGAAGAGGACTGGCAAAGAAGAAAAAAATAAAATTTGATAAAGTGGCAAAACCCAAAGGGTAGAGCTTTGCCTCCAGACACAAACAGGCCCAGCTCTCTCCTTGTGCTGCAACAAGCCAGAGCACTCACTGGAAGTAAGGTTGTGAACCCTCATCCTACAAAGAAACCCTGAAAAGGTTTCCCAGTGAGCATGGAGCCAGAGAGGTGGACTGGGGTTAACCTCTCGTGGTGTACCTGACCATCTAGTTCCACCTGATGTTCAGACACTTACGCTTCTCAAGCACAGACAACACCTCCTGAAACACCTGGAGGCTTTCAGGCTTTTCTTCTTGACCCTCTGGATGCTTAAAACCAGAGCAAACACAGAAGTAGCACCTGTGAGAGTTGCAAAGAAATCATGAATGCCCCTTCCATGGGTGGGCCTCAAACCTTGCAAGACTGCATTTTATAAAGATCTTTTTTCACACATTCACAGCTTCTCTACATTTACAAATTTGTCAAAATTATTATAAAACATTTATTGACAGTAGCAATAAACAGAACAAATTTCTGTAAACAGAAATTAAAGTGGAAAATGGCTTTAAGTCATTTTTGACCAGCCAGCTGTACAAAAGCTTAAGCAAAGCAGCAGTCAGGGAGGCTGGGCTTGGAAGAATCCACACTTGAGTTCAAGAGATGTCATGTCTTATTAAATCACCAAAATAAGCTGTTATTGTCTTCAGTTTGTTATTGAGAAAATTTTGTTCTATTTCAACTTTCCCTCCTGGGCCTGCTAAGGAAGCCACCTGAAAAACAAAGAACGAGAAGTAAACCAATCAACGCACAGGAAAAGAGGCAAAACCCCAAACCTTTTATTCACACGAAATAATCACATAAAACTCATCTCTGCTCTGTTAATACTGGTGGACAATTTTCCTTGGCACCTAATGCCTCTGATTCTCCTTCTGTCTCCTTTAACTCACAGAAGTGGTTTGTGGCTTTCTATTGACTGAAAAACCCTCCTCACCCAAATCATGAAAATAAGAGGATTTCAGAACCAAAGACAAATACTCTTAATTTTACATGATGTGCTGAGCAAGAGATCCTAAACTCTGGTTTGCAGGGTACTTGGCATTTGAGACACGCAGTTGTGGCAAAAAGCAAGCTGTAAACTGTGCTTTAAAAGACATCAAATCCCAAATTTTAGGGGAAGAGTAAAGCCAACTTTAGGAATTAGAATTAGGAAGCATAAAGGTTGCTTCCTAAGGGAGGGTGGAGGGGACAACCCAAACAAAACCAACCTCCAAACAGGCAGAGAAACTCACAAAAAACGGTTACAGTTTTTTGTTGCTGCTATTGCAACCAAGAAAAGAGCTGTTGTGTGGGTTAGAGTTGCAGGCAGTGGGGAAGGTAAGGCTGGGGGGAGCAGTGTATCTGCAGGCAGGGAGAGCCCGTCAGGCAGTGCTGGTCCCAGCTTCGTGTTTACAATCACTGGAGTGAGAATTTCACCATTCACGCTCTGTTGACCAAGCCTGGTGCACACCTTTAATGCTTAATGATTCCAGACAGACAGCAGACTTTGCATTTTGGACTGGAGCATGCAATACTCTCCCATCTCCTGTTTCTATTCATGATGCTCAGCATGATCCCTCTGAGGAATGTCCGCCTACAGGCAACCAATTCCTCATCAGGACAGACCGCACAGTCAGAAGGAAGAACACCAAAACTAAACATTGACTGCTTTTTTTTTCTCCCCTCCATCTGGGACCCCAAGGTCCTACCTCCTGTAGTGGGGGTCCCTGCTCCACAGCCAGTTCTGTTTTCCCAGGCTGCTGCAGGAAAATTATTCCTGCACTTTGTCTATGCAGGGAAACTTCCCCGGCAGACGAAGTGATCAAGGTCTAGAAGCCTGCAGTAGATTTTAACTGACCTTTAAACCAAGACGATGTTAGCAGCTGAAACTTAAAGTTCAGGCTGTGTTATTAACACTTCTAAACTCCCTTGAGACCTGACTCCGTTGTGCAGGTTTAAATATAAACATGCTGAACTTCCTCTATTTTACTGTAAGGAGGAAATAACAGATTAATTTAAATTATACTATGAATCTTTATTTACTTGCCCAGAAAATTGCCACACTTGTCTAGATCAAGCATTTACTTTTCTGTTTTGGTTTTATTTTCCCCCTTTTTCCTTTTTTTTTGGTTCTGCAGACAAAAGCAGAAGTGTGAGCTGTTTCTTCATCCTTCAATTTAATGGTGATAGGAAAAAACTCTCCACGTTCTTGTCAGAGAGGAACCTGCCACTTAAGTAAAAAAGCAGAGGCTGGCTGACTTATAAATAGCACAAGAATCTGAAATTGGCAAGTGATCAGGAATGTTAATTTTACAACTTATCTGCTCTTACTTGAAATCCTAAATGCAGTTCACATTCTGCGGTGATCTGTACCTTTTTTTTTTTTTCAGGAAGATGTTAAGATTATACTTTTAATTTATTACAAACAAAAGCCAGATTGTCACTTCCAAATAGCGTTAAGAGGCTTTGCACTTTATAGTTAATGTCATTTAAGTTTTCTAAAATATTACTTGGATTACTCAACTCAATATAATATTGAAATGACTGTTTTGGGGTTATGCACTCCTGCTTTCAGGGCACAGTTTGTGTCACTTGTATATCTAAGTATGATGAATGCATTGATATTAAACACTAGTGTTTACTACATATTTCTCTTAGAAGACCAAGTAAAACAAGAGGCTTCATCACCATGCAGACAAATGCTGCTCCTACACTGATGGGTGGTGTCCACCAAAGGGCAGCTGAGAATTTACATATGCCATGTCCAGTCTCTAAGTGCTAAACCCAGGATAACTAAGACTATTTCAAACAACGTCTGGGAGTATTTGACAAACCCAAAGGTGACAAAAATTTAAATGAGCACAGGGGCACAGCCTCTGCAGTGACAGATCCGGTACTGTATGCTCTTCAACCCAACCCAATATTCAGAGGAGAGAAATGCAAATCCTCTGTGATGATGTTTATTTGTACATTGCGGGTGGATGCAAATTTGATTACGTAGGAGTTGCCAAGTTTTCCTCAGAAGGGCTTAGTCAACCCTGACAGTGTGAGGGAAAGCTGCCACACACCAAGCTTCAGAAAGGTGCCAGCTTGGCAGAGGGATGCCCTCTAAAAATAACAGCAGATTGAGTAATGATGCTTTGAGAAAAACAAAGGTGCCCACCTATTTTTAGAGATACCAACACACATCTCCTGGTTTTGCAGTGAACGGTAATTACAGAAAGGTTTCTTAATTTCTTTTTAAAACTGGACTATTCCAAAGTTTCTTTATTTTGCATTTTCCCGTGCAAACATAGTGATTCCCTGCCGGCAACTCTCCTTATCCCGGTTTGTTCTTTAGTCTGAACCCATGCATGCAAGTGGACAGATATTGCCTCCTCTGCTGTACTAGGTAATTCTGCATGTGCCACATGCCTCCCCAGGCAGAGGTAAAGGATGCAGCTTCAGTTACCACCTCCCTGCAACCCTATCACCCGGATGCTTCATCCTTCAGTTCAGTGACTACTGATAGGAAAAGTCCACAGCTACAGACACAACCACAGAGCATTAAAAAAGCAGCCAACAGGTTTGGTCTGAAGTTTGAAATAGAAGACATCAGGAAAGAAGTATGAAAAGAGAAATGAACATAGAAGATTATGTCAGGAGCACAAGCTGCTTGAGGTGCAAACTTGCTTTATATCCTTCTGTACTTTTGAACTTGAAGGTTTAGTTTTTGGTTGTTTTTTTTTTAATCATACTGAAGTTCCTTTAGTAAAGTAACTTCCTATCTCTTCCAGCTCCCTTATTCCTAAGGTAATTGGACAAAAAGTTTATCCTCATTTTTTCTCCCCTCCTAGAAACTTTTCTGAGGTATAAGAAATACAAGCTTTTTGGCTTGACAGGCAGTCACACATGGACACTGTGACTCACATAATTTTACAGAACTAGTAAAAAGAGGAATCCCCTCCCACTGCAACCAACCTAAAGGCTAGGGGAAAAAAAACCCACGCCACTTAAAAAAAGTCAGTGGTATTCTTTACACTGAAAACAAGAAAATAAAATGCTCTCAGGTAGCATTTTTCAAATTGTACAGGTCTGCAGGTGAATTATGCCACTGTCACAGTGATGCTGCCACCTTTAGAGAGGCCAGACATTGATTGATTGATTGACTGATTGTTAACTTGGGGTAGGCAAACTACAATTCAGTATTTAAGCACTATGAGCTTTAGGAAGACTGAAGTCCAGAAGTGTCACTCTGGCTTGGTATATGCTGTGGGTAACTTCTGGCTTTACCTCTTATCAAGGACAGAGAACAGATGTGAGTTTAAAGCGGGCTGCTTAAAAGCTGTCATTATTAACATGACAGTCACAGCTGAAGTGTATGCAATTATGTTCACTTAGAAATGATCAGCCTGCAAAACACATCAAGCCACAGTCCTTTACCTGCTAACTCCCCTAATATCCAAGCATCTTAAAAACACAGATTAATCTGAGTTCATCTCCTGGCCTCTCACTCCCTGCTTTGCTCATTGTTCTGTTCACTCCTAAATAAAGATGCCATTGCTTGGCATGTCTTATTTGGCAAGGTCTTCAGTCTAAAATCATAGCTAAATGAAAAGGGCCAGTGATAGTCTTAATACTGAGCCTCCCATCAAATTTCTTAATTCACAAGGGTTACCAAATGTTCATTTATTAAACTGATCTCTCTGGTATGATTTTCTGTTCTCTGAAGGACACCAGAGAGAATTAAAATATTTAAATGACCTTTACCCATCTTTGCACTCTCTTCATTGAGCAGTCATTTTTAACAAGAGGACTTGCAAAAACAGAAGCACAGCAAACATTTTCCCATGCAGGCACTAGACCTGCACACAGAACAAGATTTCAGTGTCTTACTCTAGATTTTCTCAGAATGATTGATGAAGATGAGGTGGGAACAAAGACAAGAAAAAAAAGAAAACACCAGCATAATGTCGATTTTTTGTAGGACTATCAAGGTCAAGATCACTTTACTTAATTCTAGGCTCAGGGAATCACTCTATACTCTAGACAAGAAACAAAAAAGCCATTCCTATCTTCTGGAAGTATTTGGAATATAAGCCAGGTTTGAGATACCAACATTTCGGGCAGAAAAATCTGTTTAGGGCAACAACAGTAAAGTTTCACAAAGTTAGGCATACCTAACAGCAATATGCCTGTCTTCAAAACATGGTGAAGTTTTATATAATCAATAAGGCACAATACAGTATCTGAGCCACTAATGATCCACAGTCGGGATAAGTAATAAACTCCTGATTCCTCAGTACTCTATCTCTCAATCATGGCTAGGCTGGTAAAGATGCTCATGTGGTCATCTGTAGCACAACATGACAGGTCACCAACGTTTTAGGCTCATCACTTTACTGGGGGGAGCCATCATGTACCTGACTCCATTCTGAGCATCAGTGAGAGATCAATAGTAACTGAGTGTGCCTTCTGCAGTGAGGTGATAGGAATATATCCCACCATTAGGAAGAAGGCCCTACAGCAACAATTCTCAGGCTTCTCATTCTTTGCTGCAAATAGTAAGATACAGAAGTATTATATGGTACAGAAAACAGTCCATGAAGGAGACTGGACTACCTGAGATGAATCCTTGTCTCTGAGGTGAGCACACACTTTCCATTCTGCACAATGAGGCACAGTACACCTTGCTAAACACTTCATAAACTACATTTAACCACTCTGTCTCAACAAGTGTGCTTCTTAAGGCACTCGTGGAAGTCTCTGTTACAACATTCCCTTTTCCTTTTTTTTTTTTTTTTTTAAGGGTGTAAAAAAACTAATAGAAAGAAAAGACTCTGAGGGAGAGATGCTGCAGAGAGATGGGTATCAATAAGGGTGTCACATGTGAGCTACATAACAGGCATTAATAAACCAATATTTTGTAATGTATGTGCATGCACATATGTATAATTCCTGATTATTCCTTAACGAGAAAGAATCCTGTGAAAGATTGATTCAACCTAAAAAATGGACCTGCATACATTATGATTTTTGTAACAAGTACATGTTTGTAATCAAGGAAACTTGATGCAATTCAGGGAAATGTTTTACATTTCTTGTAAATGCACCAAATGTATTCCACTGGTTTGCTGCTCCCTCTTGAGGCAGGAGTACAAAAATTCAATTCTCTTTGATCTTGGTGATTTTTTCTAAGAGAATCAAAGAACCCCATGTCTCTCTGCAACACTAACTTCACAGAAAAGGCATTGCCTGTAGACATAATAAGCGTTGTTTTTGCAGTAAAATCGTGTGGAACAAGGCTGGATCTCTTGTCTACTAATAAAGCAATGAACACAGAGTTCTTCAACACAGCTAAGTCAAGGTCAGCTACTATCTGCTTTCTCACCAGCAGCAGGATCCCTGCTCTCTTCTAGCAATCTAACAGCTACGTTTCATAAAAAGAAAAAGCTAAGTGATCTCTGAAAGCCTTACATATGTGTAGGAGCATACTAAATTAATTTCTGAAGACACAGAAGAAGCAAATCCTACATGCCTGAGCAATGTTACCAGAAATCAAAGTTAGGTTTTTAAGCTTCTGTTCAAATCTAAGGCAGCAGATAATCCGTTCAGCAAATATCACTGTATCTGTTAGTTTTTGGGTGTTAGTCTGAAAAAAGTTTACTTCATTAAGTTTAAAGTTTACTCCATCAAGCTTTTATGGGCCCCTGGAGTTTATCGAGTACATTCACACCCCAAGCTACATCACTACACCCCCTGCAGTGATGCCAAGGGCCCTTGCCAAGGCATTTGTTGCAGCAGAAGCCACCCTATAAGGTCCATGAGAACAGTAAGATAGATAAGAACTGTGGGCAAAATCATGAGCAAACTGAGAAGAAAACTGCCTACATTAAGGAACTTAATAATAAACAATATAAAAAAAAAAAAAAAAACACAAAACACGTTTTTTTATGGAGATTCACAGCCATGGAAGTGGCAGTAAATCCAGAAGCTTCATTCTTAAATACAGCCAGAGATGTTGGCAGCCAAACCCACAACTGCTGTCCTATGGACCAGCGTATCCACTAAGGTCACCTTTGGTATAGGTCATATTTGACAGAAGTTTGTCCACACATGATTAAGACATTTCCCTAAACAGTGGTCTAGACTGACATTCTCTTTCCCTGCTCTCAGATTACCAACTTTTCGGGTTTTTTTTCCTCATATTTGCACAATCTCTAGAGAAAGGCATGAAGAGCCGATTTCTCTTCCTGAGAGTAGTCCACAGCCTGGAACATTGAACAGAACTGAATTCACACCTCCAGCCATGTACTTTTAACAACTAAGACGTGCTTTTGAGCAACAGCTGTTACTCTTCAGCCACCTGTGTAAAGGCAAATCCATGGATGTACATCAACATCACTCAGAGCCAATCTCACCAAGATGTAGAGGTGGCAAGACACCTGACCCAACCACATGGAGGTGCTGAACTCTTCCACAGAAATAGATGCAGGCCCGCGGGGAGTACTCTTGGATGCTTTTGTGGGAACATAAGTGAAACACAGATGCCTTTGCCCATTTATAAACCCAGTGAAAAATGCTCATAAGCAGAGCAGAAAACTGCTAAAGTCATTCTTCATGGGAATGAAACATTTCATAAAATGCCGCGGTTGGGAGTTGAAATTAGAGAAACTATGCCTAAAATTAAGGTCCTGTTCAAAGGTTCATAAACCACTTTGACATTTCACCTGCCTGAAGTGCAAAAAAGGAAATGAATCATCATCACCTGGCATAGCAATGGTGCTGTGCACAGCGTGGGCTCAGAGTGTGCTAATACTCAGGCCATGTGAATTTCAGCCTGTTTCTCAAGCCAGCTGTTTGCCACCAACGATTCTGCAAGCCACCATATGGCCTGACACCTTGCCTGCTCTGAGTCAGACAGAGCTCTTGGAAAAGCCAGAAATAATCCTGGGAAGTTCTGTGGCACGTTGCAGGTGAGGAGATCATCTCACCGATCCCTTCTTTGCAAAAAGCTACAAGACCTAATTAACAGAGAAAATACGCAGAGGAAACTAAACCAGACACTCGGGGGAATTGTTAGTCATCTAACTGCTTAAAAAAAAAAAAAATCTAACAAAAATCTCTAATACAACCCCCCCTCACCAGTGCAACAAATTGTGTTTATCACGAATCACTGCAATGCAAGCAGCCCATATGGAACTACACACCTGTGTAGAAAGCATCAGGTGGTGGCACAGCATTTGTGTCTGATCTACTCATCAGTGGTAGCAGTGACTGCAGGATGCACAGTAAATTCCTGCAACTCCTTCATAAACTGAAAGACATTAAAGTCTGAGACTCAGCAACTTATCAGATACTAAGAGCTGGTTAAAATGTATCTTTTATCTTTCATAATTCTGTATCTGTCCAGCTACTGGCTTTGGATCTTCTGTATGAACCTCCCATCTGTTGCTTTAAGATGGGACAGTGCCAAAATCATGGAAATAGTCTGCTACTCCCATTTTCTGAAACCATTTAACATGAGGGTCTAACTTAAAAAACCCTAACACCCCACATTCAGCTGAACAGACTTAAAAGTCTTACATTTGTGCTTATAATACCTATGTTTTATGTCTGCTGATCATTTTGTTAATTACCAAGCCCTTATCCAGTAACATACCTGGTCAATATCAGCATTCCGAGGCAGAAAATACACAATATTGTTGGCGATCTTCTTGGAGAGCCTGAAAATCTCAAATGTAGAAGCCAGTAAAGGAAAAGATTAAGAATGGGGAAGGAAAAATTGATTTATATTCATTAATTTTTAAATAAATAAATTTTTAAATAAAAATTAAAATTTTTATTACACAAATTCAGCCATTATGCAATTAAATTATAGTTAGTCTTCTGAGTGTGTGAGTAGGGATCTCTTCTGAAATGCAGAAATCAGTATTGTCTAAATGCAGAAATTCTATTTTACCATTAGTGCCCTGGAAAGCAGAAAAAAAGCCTCAACACTCAGTTTTTAAGAAAATCTAACTGATTTACAGAGAAGTATTTGAGAGATTTGAACGTAGATTGTAGCTAATACATTTTGTTTACATTTGTTTTCTAATCCATTTTGTGGCATCTCTCACACATGCATACAAAGACTTTCTTACTCTTATAAATACAGCTATATTTTAGCAAAAAAGGAAACAAATGAGATTATTCTGGGACAATAGATCCCCCTCCACTTCATATTTGATGAAACTATTATGCTAATACCTTCCCAGATGAATGCTCAATAGGACTGTTAATAAGTTAACATGGAATTTTATACATTAATTAAAAGGGTTAATATTTGCTTGCACTCTTCTGTGATTTCCCAAGTCACAGGCGGGTGCTATGATTGAGAATAGTTACTTAGTAAGATATTTTATATAAGATATTCCCTTTATAAGTCAAAACTGGAATTAATGACAAAGTCACAGCTCACATAACTAATTATTATCTATCTATCTATATATACCAAATGGCTATTTGATTACTTCAGAGTATTTTAATAAAATTATATAAAGGAGTTAAAACTGTTGAATTAATGCTTTAGATTAAAAAGCTACTCAATCCTCTAATGGATTTTTTTACTTTTAAGACTAACTCATCACTATTTTTTTTTAAATAAAAATATTTAAATTTAGGTGGTCAAAGCCACATAGATGAGGCTGGGGGAAGAGAACTAAACAAATGTGGCACTTCTGGGAGTTCGGCTGCTGACTGTATCATCCAGGCAACCAGACGTGCAAACCCTGCGTCAGGAGAGGGAGGAGAAGAAAGAGAGAAAACCACTCGTAAACGACTGACAATCACGACAGCGCGTAACTTGGAAAGGATATCCATCCGGGCAAATCATGGTTTGGATATCGAAGATTTCGGCAGTGGCATAATCAGGTCCCCCCCAGGGTGGGCTGAGGAACACCACATCTGCCCGCAGGTCGGCAGCCAGCACCATGAAGTCCCCGCACACGAACTCGATCTGATCCGCCACGCCGTACACCTCTGCGTTGTTGCGTGCCAGGCTGAGCTTCTCGGGATCGATGTCGATAGCGATCACTGCAAGGGAGAGGGAGAGAGAGCGAACACGTGGGTCAGCGCGAACTGCCAGTGCCACCCCACCACGGTCAGGATGTTCCAGAAGGAAGGTGTCCTTCTCCAGCCATCAGATACAGGCCACATCTATAATCTACCGCTGTGAGGTGGGTGACTACTTCAGTTTTGTAGGTCGTGGTAGACATGAAGCTACAGCACCTCAGAGAGGAAGGACCTGCCAAGAGCAGAACGGCTGCCTTTACAAACCAGCAAGGGAAGCCACACATCCAAGACCGGGAAGGCTCAGCTGCTGCTGCAAATCTGGGAAGCTTTAGCTTTTGGCAGTCAAACATCTGCTACTGTGACAATCCCGCATCTCGGTTCAACAATGGGTAAGGCTCTCCACCTAAGAGAGGAAGTCCTCCTTGGTTCAATTTTGGCAGGAGCCTGACAACTTAAATGGTGTCAATTAGAAACTTACTCTTCTCTTTTGTCAAAAAGAAACATTTATCTGTGGCTGATCACATTGAAAATTGAATTTAAAAACCCCATGCCTAACACAGCACAAGGGCATAATAATAAAAATAATGTGTCCAGGAAACACAAAAAGCTAAGTAAAATTTAGAAAATATTTATAGAATGGGTTATAGCCTACCAAATTTAATGCAGTAGAAACTACCACTTGTTTTGCTCAGAAATCACTCATAAGAGTTAGATGAATTTGTAATTGACCAGAGTGTCTGATGATATTCAGTTGAATATCAAGAAGGAAATGTTTTTACAGAAACATGTTTCATTACAATTCCATTAGCTGGCATTAGCCTAATACTAAGTTATCATCACTCTTCTGTATTTGGTTCTACTGCACCTGCAGGTGATTCTGTTTTAAGTACAATTCACATGTAACCTGATTTTGAGTACGCAGACTCAGAGTAACAACTGGGAAAAGCAGCAGCTTTGACAGAAGTCCACTTTTACCAGCAATCTTCAGAATATCCGACAGACTAGATACTACGCCATGTAAAAATAACGTTGACTAGTAAAACAGAAATCCAACTCTGACTTAAAATCAAAAAGCAGTTTTATAGGCCCTTTTTGAAAACAGAAAGGTCATATTGTGAGTCACATGAAGCAAAAAAAGTTGCTGTTGCTACAGAAGCACTGAAAAAAAAAAAATCAGCCAACAAAGCACATACCCAAATTTTTTAGGGAAAAAGACTGAAGAAACAAAATAATGCTATATACAACACCTACTTACCTCTTTTTGAGGTCAGTGCAAACTGAATAGCATTTCCTCCAACCCCACAGAACGCATCCACTATGATATCGCAGTTGAATGACTGACTAACACGGACCGCAATATGCTCAGCTATTTTCTCAGGAGTAACAGAAAACCAACCCTCTGCAAAGGAAAGCGAAAAAATGTATTTTCACCTTTTATTTCAAGGTCACCTAATTTAAAAACAACCAACCAACCCACACATAAAACTGAAGGTTTAGCATTAATCCCAAGAATTTTGGCTTAGTGCATTCGACCAGGAAATACAGGCTTTGAAGATGATAAACTCTGGTTGGTTCCAGCGATTTGCTAAGCAAACAAAGCCTCACTGAAGCAAACAGATATGCCTTGATCTCAGTTAGTGCTTTTTTTTTCAGCTTGGTGCTGAGGATTCTGGCTTATCAAGGACAAGTCCACAGACACAGCTATGAAAAACTTTATACATCACGATTATGCTCTATAGCAAAGAAAACCAGAAATATTCTCTCTTATCTGACATGTTATTTTCTTCAGCACAATGTCTGGTCTGCCAAATAATCTGCATGTTTATGAGGGAGAGCATTAGAAATGAAAGGCTTACAAACCCAACAACCCAAAAGAACTGTAATCCTAATTCTTCTTTTACCTATAAATTTATGATTTGAAGTGGTTTCCACGCAAAAAAATGGAAAAAAGTGATTTTGAAAGTGACTGCTGAAAGTCAGAACAAAACAACAAAACTGGATCCATCAGCATACTTGGAAGCTTCACAAAATTATTTTATAAAATACAGAAATAGAAAAATGTCATTGAGTTTCTGAAAAAGTCATGACCAAGTATAATTTGGGTGCAGTATGACCCTCAGCAAACATCAGGACTAATGCAGATAGGGGTGTCCCACAGTGGAAGCACTTCAGAAGTCCAAGATTTCTGTTCACCTGCCTGCTGGGAGGGTGGAATTTATCCAGAGGTGCAAATACACATTCAGTAATGTTACTCCTTTAAGAAAATTAGCAATAAACTGCACGAAGGGCCACAGGTTTGGATACATGTTATACCACCAAGTCAGCACACTTGGTACTAAACACACCTCTGTCCAGTTTAATTCCCTCATCAAACCGAGAGAACAGCCGGTAGCGTTGTGCCCAGTACTTGACCAGCTCTGGATCAGCAGCAATCTCAGCAGGTATGGATCTCAGTGAAATTTTCCTTCTTCTTCTTTTCTTCTCCTTCTTCTGTGTGGTAATTTTTTCATCTACAGCTGGAAAACACTGCAAAAGTTAAGAGTTACTGTTCTTGTAGGCGAGGAACATAAGTGGTAGGTAGGGGAGAGTTAAGATATAAGATGCTCCTGTTTAAAAATACTACTAAATGTCCTTTATTACTGTTCGCCAGATTATGCAGATTAGTGGTTTTAAGTTAAAAAAGAGCACCCTGTATTTCAATGGATCAGTTACAGTCCTAAAAATCATACAAATTCACCTATCATGTAAGAGCCTTAATCTTCATCTGATGACAATAAACTCTTGTAGCGAGCAAACAAGTGGATGAGAGACCAATTTAATGCCCTTATATCAGTATAGAATAAGAACCAATCTAGACAAGAGTTTTACAGTAGGAATCTAACATAATTGAATTACTGTAGGAAGGATTAACTATGTATAAAAAACTGAATAATCCTCTTTTCCTTTGTTTAGTGTTAAATAGAAAAGTTCATAATATTGATTTCTTTCCCCATAGAAAATAATTTTAACAACACATGCTCCATGGAGCTCAGCATTGTGAATTTGAGAACCCCAAACCTGATGGTCTGTGCAGCTACCTGAAGTTAATCACCCTCATCCTTGCAGGGGAAGGAAGGCATGAATTAGAAACCTGATAGACCGTGTTGAAGATCAAAAATTACTGTTTACCTATAAAGAAATAATGTCAACATTAAAGACAAGACCTGGGATTCTGGCACTCCAGGAATAAGCTACTTCCACTAGCACAGCTCTCAATCATGCTCATTGCCTCTCGGATCTAATGAGTTTTTTTAAGTAAACAAAATAAATCAGTGGTGCACAACACTAACTTGGGAAGGCAGCACTAAGTCCACTGCCATTCATTTCACCAGTTTGTAGAAAACTGATGTACCTTGGCTGACTTCCTCTGTGTCTGCCTGGAGATAATCTGGAATATCCAGAGGGACAAGCTGCCGCCCACCGCCACTCTCTGGCCCCGCTGCACCCTGCTCATCAGAGCCACTTGCTGCAGCGTCCTGTGCCTCCTCCTCCTCCTCCAGGTTACTTCCTCCAGGTTCTGTGCAGGCTGCACTGGAAGATGGTGGCTTTTGGTCTTCGGCATTCAGTGTCACAGTCTGTGTGGCAGTAAGGCCTTCCTGACCCTCTGTGTCGCTGCTGCTCACAGACAATGCCTCCGATTTACCCCGAGGGACGGCTGTCTGGGATGTAGCTTCCTCCTCAGTTTTACTAACCCGCTTCAGGAACATTTCCACCTGCAATTGTCAAATAACACAGATAATCGGACGGTACTGCTTACCAGTTACCCAGAGCACAGTTTAAAAACCTCACAGTTCAAAAGCACCTGCCATTGCAGGCACTCTCTACCATGTCTATTTTGGAAACAGTAAAATATGCAGAGTCAAAACATTCAAGAAGTCCTTAACCATGTTCTGTCTTTTTTTCTGAAACATAAATAGTTAGACTTGCCACAGCACAGGTGACCAAGTCTACAACTTTTTAATTGACTATCCTTCTCCAATCTGCATTCAGAGATGTACTCTGCCTCTCAGGGAGGAGTTTTTTAGCATAAACAGGTAAAATAGCCTTCATACATTAGTTGCCTCATCTCCAGGATGTATGTGTGCACGTGGTAAAGGGTTCTGCTGCACAGCAGAGAGCTCGACATTACCCCCTAACCAATGCGCAGATGCTACTCCAAACTCTTCAAAGGCACATTACAGTTGCTCTGAGCAGCTTTAGATCTGCAGCACTTCCTTACCTGAAAGTCTGAGGAAATTTTTAACATTTTTTCTTTTCACATAATTAAAGCCGCCCTTGAACTATACTGGCCCCAGGTACAAGGTCAAAAATTAATCAAAAATTATAGCAATGGGACTGGAGTTCAATACAACATGCATTGTTACCACCAGGTAACAGTGTTTTGCACTTGGGTATCAGGAAATGCCAAGCATCCCAGAAGAAGGAAAAGTAACACCAAAAACTGTTCCCTCAGATTTTCACAGAGACACAATTGAGTAAAATCTGCGGTGAACAAGTGTTTCTACTTGTTATTAATTTCTGAGGGTTTTTTTTTTAAAGCATAAAGTTAGAGCTGAAAATAAATGCAGGTACAGGTATAAGCAAAACTGTTGACAGAAATTACTAAGAACGTGAAATACACTAACCTACATAAACATTTTCTGTCACTGCTGAAATGCCAGAACTAACAACTGGCTTCACATGTAATTTAAAACCAGAGATACTTTTAGTAACTATAGAAATCCACACACACCTCTAAAGGTACAAGGCACCCAGAGGTAAGGAATTACTTTCACATAACTTGTCCATTTAAGCTCATGTTCCTCTTGAGAGATTGCACCCAGGGTCCACCAAAGCCTTTCTATAACCACCCTAATCTAAATACTCTTCATATAGGTGATGAGCAGGGTGGAGGAGGGCAAAAAAAGAAAAAAAAAATAGCAGTGGACTAACATTTAAAAATGCCATCTACTGCAGGCAATTAATTTTTTTTTCATTTTCAGACTTCAACAAGAGCTAAGGAGCAGATAAGTATATGAATTACAACAATGCCAACAATTAATTAAAACTACCTTCTTCAAAGTTTTGCTTTTTTTGCATGTCATTTCAGATTCCTCCGTAAAGAAGATGTGTGTGTTCTTGCTCTTCCTTGGTTTACGCATATCCAAGTATTTGGACTTGAGTTTTGCTTTTTTCTCCAAGTACTGCACACTTCGGTGGGTGAAATCTGGAATTCCACCATACCTGAAAGTAAATAAATAGATAGATAGACAAGTACTTAGTTGGGTAATTTCCAGTCTGGAAGCTTTAACATGAATGTTGATGTCTACAGAAAGGTAATTTAGACTAAATTATTTCTTTGTAAGATATTTGCTCCACTTAAAATATATATCATGGATGTAGCTGCTAAGCAGTGTACCTTCATGAAAACTTTTAAATATTGAGTTTAGATTTTTAAATTTTTTTTAACACATTTATAACTCTAGATAGAAACAATTTCCCAGACCAGCCTGAAGAACAGGAAATGAGAAACAATCTTGATTAGTAGAATAAAGGATCTTTATGGTGGCTGTAGTGAACTCCAAAACAGCTACTTTTGTCTTCTGGCAAATGCAATAAGAACACAACCTACCAAAAGAAAAAA
>JAWWES010000081.1:112449541-112512659 GCA_035583135.1 Lophotriccus pileatus | reverse complement strand
TGACCACTGTAATTTTAGGTCATATCACCAAAAATGAAATTTCTCTGGTCAACACCCTGGCAACACTTTATTAATCCAGCAACATCTTACTAGTATAATGCAACCTTATTCTAACACAAAACAGATATGAATTATTGTCTAAGCTCATCTCATATTGAGAGAACCATTCATTGTCAGAGCCTTTAAGTTCTAATTTAAGTAGCTGACCAGCTATTTAACTGGTTTTTTAACTGGTTAACTTTATGTGACTGAAAGTATGAGTTACATGTCTGCTTCAAAGCACTTTAACTACTATCTGTAACTCTGCATCTCTCTCTAGCCAAAGGATGACAGTTTTATTAAGAGCAGAGACGAACTTTGGGAACTATCTTCAAAAGTTTAACAAAATGGAAATGGATGGTCTATATCAATAACAACAAGAGAGCTGACTCGCTTTGAAGAAACCTTGAGTTCCTCCTAAGTAATTACTTTTGTCCTGTGCCACACTTGAAGCCCAACACAGAGCACGTTTCTTCAGGATCTTCCACTGGGTTCTCATCCACATCCAGTTCATGGCTAGGAAAAAAACACAGATGACAAAGTTACTTACTATAACAAAACCCCACTTTTACTTTGCAGATATACCACTAAAAGTCTCATGTATTGAAAACATTTAAATGTGGGTTCATCCACACACTGCTGAAACCAAACAAAGCAGACACCACCAGTCTGTGCATGAGTTTTTGGGGTTTTTTTTACCCAATTCTAGGCTCGTATGTCCTTTTACTGGGATTAAAATATCCCAACTATTCAGAATGACCTCTTAAAATATTTAATATTAAACCCTACATGGAACTGATGAAGTGAGTGATAAGTGAACTGATTTGTTCACTCTATTTCCAAATTGCCTTCATTATCTGTTATGTTAACTATATTATTAGCTATTATTAGTGCTATGGCAACAGGAAAATACTAGAACAAAACCAAAGCTACATGATTAGCAGCTAACAATTCCATTCATTCCTCCACCTTTGAGCTTGCAAATTTATTAGAGAGGAAGAGCCATTTCATTATATTTGATGCTATAGATTATTAGAGAAAAAAGAAAAAGACAGTGCCAAGACAGAGATCAGCTATTTTATGACTGCTATAGCTCTGAACATTTTACAGACAGCATACAATTCAGTTAAAAATACAAATTATTTACCATTGTTCTTGTATTGTCTACACTAATTAGACCTAGATTCTCCTGTGCAATTGAACAATCTTGTATCCTTCAGTGACATAAGAATAGCACCCTCACCTTGCACAGTCATTGAGGCGATACACTGTTTCCATAAAGCAACAGAAGAGAAGAAATATACACTGCTCGTTGTGAGGCAAAGCGATAAAGGAGTGATGGAAGACTATGCGATTTTGTACTGACGTTTTAACTCACATCCTCAATCAAAGACATAGTTACTATAAATTCAGGAGGCTTCTGGACCCGGGCTTCTTGAGGAAAAAAGCTCATTTAAATTTCATGACTTGCCTTCTCTTGACTTTGACGTGTCTGTATTCAGGAGGCTCTTCATCCTCATCTTCATCTCGGTTATGAAGCAGCAACTGCTCTTTTTCATTTGAATTCAGGCTACATGGCTCCTGTGAACCTAAAATAGATAGCTATATTTTCCTTCTGTATAAATCAATTCCTTATCTTCCTGTCCCCACAGTATGTCTGCAGCTACAGTTAGGCTGTCATACATACCTGAATCTGACAAATAAGGCACAAGTGCTAAACATACATATCTTTACCTGTCTTTGTTTGAGGGACAACATACCAAAAAAGCTTTCAGTATTAGTTACACTGCAGAGTTAAAAATCTTGCATAGGACCAACTTCAAATTATCTCAGCTCTACAAGAAATAAAACGCCTACAAGGTACAAAATTTAAAACAGTTTCTTCCTTTATGTAAAATTTTGTTTACATCCCATTAGCTAGGCAAAGGTACATTTAATAACAGAAGATTTAAACACTCCTTTCATTTCTTGTTGGAAAGGAGATTTTCCTTTCATCTCTCCCATTCCAACTCTACTGTAGGATCAAGGTGGGACCACATCTGCTTCTTCCTCCCTTAGAAAGTCACTCGCAACAGACTCAGAGGTTTCCCACCCAATTGAAGTCCTGAGCTGCTAACAATTCGTGTTTTATCCCCCCTCTTCACAGGAGAAAGCATCCAACAGTCAGGAAAGATGTGACACTGCTGTTTACAATGAATGCTGGCAAGAACTGGCAAGCAAACGAGATGGTTGTCTCTCTGTATGCTGAACTAACTAACTGGCAAAAAAGATGTGGAGCCCCATCTTTTACATCCCTCACAGAAGCAGTGTAAGGAACAGCCACTGGCTTTCACCACACTGCTTCACTACTACCTGGCACTTTCACATGTTAGCACTAGTTATGAATATACGAATTTAAAGTTTAAAGATGACTGCAGCAAATTGCTTAATTGATAACTCCATTCTGGAAAGGACCTCTGGAAGCCATCTGTCCACAGTAACAAAAGACAACAAAAGAAAAATTTATTTTTAAGCACGGCATTTTTAGACAGAAGGCAAAAACCAAAACCAAACACCAACCCCAGAACTGCAGAACTATTTTTTTTCTCAGCAAGCTGCTCTTAAAACGTCTCAGATTCATAAAACATCAACCTGAATTTTCCTTCGTTTTAGACTATCAGTAAGAAGAGACATATCAACCGCATGACACAGCTGCAATACCAAGATAAATAAATGTGCAGTAACAGTGCTCTCTCACCGCTTTCTGTAGTACATTTGAAGATTTACGAAGTACATGTTCTGCTAAAATCACTTCTGGTTGAAGAACACATTCAATATACAGGTTAGAGATGAGAGAAATCATCCAGAGAAGCAGAGGGAAGAAAAAGGAATCAAGTATACAGTCATTCCACAAAATGCTTGATTGACTTTTTTAAAATGGCATATTACAGATGTGCCCTTCTTTCTGATATATAGAGAAACCTAGAGAAACTCTGATAGAATCAGTTTTAGCTGATTTTGTATTACCTGATTGGTTAACACTTTTATTTTCACAAGATGCACTCCTTTTCCGGGTTCCTCCGTCACAGGGCTCCTCCTGGCTTCCGCCGTCAGACAAACTGTGCTCTTGATGACCTTGGTGGGTTACTGTTAGAGTTGCGCTGCTCTGCTCCACTTCCTTTAAATTCAGATTTAAATTACACATCCCGGAGGTGATTTCACTGTGGGGCTCAGCACTTGAAGGGAGTGTTTCATCAGTTCTGGTGTTAGAGGGAGACAGCTCCAAGCTCAGCACTTCACCGCATTCAGGCCCAGGGCTAACCAAGTTCATTTCTCCTGAAAGACCAGTCTCCTGTGCAACCCCATTAACTTCCACCTTGTCCCCAGGTGAGCTCTCAACAGTCCATCCTTGACTTGTCCAGTACTGAAACTGTTCCCAATAATACCAGTACAGCTCATTATAATGCTGCTCCCATTCTCCCTTGGTGTCCAGACTATTCCAAGGCTCAGAGGCTGTGATGGCTTCAGATGATGAGACCTCTTGGTGCTTCTGCAACCAACTTTGCCAAAGAAGGCCCTCTCCATACTCAATCCAGTACTTCTCCCATTTTTCCTTAAGTTCACTGGATAAAGCCTCATTTGCAAGGCTTTCTGAACTTTCACAGTTCTCTTCAATTACAGTCTGAGGTTTGCTGCTCATCTCGCATTGCTCTGTCCCAAGGGCCAGCTCACCAGAAATGGCCTGGATACTACCACCACAACCTTCATCCTGGCATTCCTGCCCCCTTTTATCCTCCTGTTTTTGCTGTAACTCTTTTTTCTTCTTCTTTTTCTTTTTTATAAATTTCATATTACTTCTCTTTTTATAATTTTCTGTTTCCTAAAATAAAATGGAAAAACACTCTTACAAGTCCACAATGTATATATAGTCTCATCTTCTCTCTAATCACATTTCTCCTTCCATTGTAACCATCCCTCTCAGTGCAACCCTGCTGTTATTAGATATCTCCCCAAAAAGGCAGTAGAGTTTTTGGGTCTGAAAGGGCCCCGCTGCATAACCTTGTCCGACACTTCTGAGGAAGTTGTGAGAAAGAGCTGTAAGGAAGTCTGTAGAAAGCCAGGCACAAAAAAAAAGGCAGAATTACAGACAGAATCGGGGCTGCTGAGAGGGAAGTCATTGGTAGCTCAAGGATTCAGAAGGAAAGACATCAACATGAAACACTATAAAATCCTAAAGGGAAGCTGGTCAGGAATTGAGGGGTCACAGGTTTGAGCTCAACAGCAACAGCAACTCAGTAACATCAAGGACCTGTTTTAGGGGGCTGTGGAGGCTGACCTTTACTTTCACCTGGTATCTGCCTGACCAGCAAACACTGTTCAGTGTCTTATTAGGATAGTGAACATATAATGCTAAGCCTCATAGAACGTTAAATCCTTGCTATCCTTGGGTGCTGTACACAAAAAAAGGCATCATTTTATACTCATAAGCTCTGTAAATCCTGCAGCTGAATTTCTGATATGTCTGAAGGCACTGATCCAAACAGAAACAAAAGGGAAAAACCGCCTCCTCTCTACACAGGTGGCCCTTTCATTTGTGCAACACAACCATTTCACTTATTACAACAGAATTGGCTACTACAGTTATTTAGTGGAACTGAAACCTGTTACAGAAAGGAACACTAAGGTAACTTGGTGGTTTCATCAAATACAACTTCACTTGTTTTGCAGAGGAATTCACACAGGCAAGACTGCAAATGTACAGATATTACTCCAAACATCCCATTAGCTGCAATCCCTAATTTTTTTGCATTGACAAAAGCATAAGGACGTTATATAAGGATGTTAGAATCAGAGAACTGGCACTAATCTTTCATCTGCATCCCTCATAATGGCACGTTAAAACACCCAGCACAATGCTTAGCAGTAGTCTAGTAAAAAAATATATTATCTTCCCATTCAACTTATTTGCAATATTACTACATAGTAACAAAAATTGCATATATACCTTGGGCTTGAAGTTAGATGTCCGTATTGTCTATTTACATGCCACCAATTTAAATCACATACAAGTTTCTCCCATTTATTTACAAAATAATCAGGTCAGAACCATGCAGTGCTCTGCACAAAAGTGCTCTCTCACTGACACTGCCAGGCAGGTCTGTATTGCATAAAGCGGACACTGAATGTCTCACAGTCGTCTTCTCATCTATGAAAACTTTAGCCCCCTTCTAAAGCTCAAATGTTCTCTGTGGGAAGCAGAGCACCAAAGCCTCACTCCTGTCCTTTGGAACAGTCTGGCTTTATCAGCTGCAAGGGGGATTTGGAAACCAGTTTTTTATATAAGTATTAAAAGCTAAACAGTTAAAGGAGACAGTGTGAAATGCATGCTCAGACTGGAGTGTTCTAGCTTCCTGATACATCAGCACCAGCATTACCACCACTGTTTTAAATCAGCTCTCTCTAGTTACTTGAGCAATACAGATATGGAAACATAAAGCACAACCTTACCCCTGTTTAGTCAAACTGGCAGGTGGATTTTACAAACAGACCAAGGTGCTGTGTGCTTTTACAAGTAGGTGAGGCATGCAGCTTAAAGGCAACTCAAATACATGTCCATGAACTGCCATCCCAAAAATAACTGAGAGGAGGCACATCCTTACATCTGGAAACACAATGCAAACAGGTAAGGAAACACAATGCAAACAGAACAAATAAAGAAAACAGAGATTTACCACAAAGTTCCTCTGGGTCGACTGCCCACCAAACTGAAGAGGCAACCCCATGCTCTTCATAAGCTCAGCTTCTGAGTCTAGTTCAACTTCTTCTGGGTCCAGAGCATGATTAGTATCCACCTTTAATCTCATATTGAGACAGTGGTTCTCCTCCTCAGATGCTTGTTCTTCCCCTGTTAACAGTTATGTTATTTATGAATATAATTTGGTACTGATCCCTCAGTGCCACAGTGTGGCACACAAAAATCAGCAAAACTGCCTCTTAGGCTTCCTTTCCCATTTAAAATCTTCCTCATAAATACCTCCATTTCTTCATAACTATCAGTAGGAACCAAAATGTAACTTTGATAGCCAAAACACTGCTCTGGGTCTGTCTGGAATGGAGTTAATTTTCTTCATAGAAGCCTCTGGTGCCGTGTTTGGAATTTTTGGCTAAAACAGCGTGGATAGCACATCAATGTTTTGGCTACTGCTGAGCAGTGCTTGCACAGCCTCACAGCTTTCCCTTTTCCCCACTCTACCCTCCCCAGGGACTAGGCTAGGATGGCCAAGAGATTGGGAGGGAACACAGCTGGGACTGCGGATGGAAACTGGATGAAGGGATGGTCCACACCATGTAACGTGATGTGCAGCAGTAAGAACTGGGGTAGAGGGTGAAGGTGCTTGGGGTCAACCCACCACGAACATTCACCTCAATAACTTGCAGGGCGAAATGAAATAATGCCCAGCAAACAACAGAAAAAGGAGGATTATAAAGCAAAAATTCTTTACTGGAGTTCTTGTGGTATGTGTTGCAGCAAGCTTAAAATACAAAGAATCGCTTTGTTACAAATCTTTCAAAACCACACTGACAGAGATAACATGATTTTACAAATATGTAATGTGTGAACTACAGAACCTAATTATCTTAGAGGTATCTGATCAACTGCTTGCACATTATCAAACTGTTAAGCAATATCATGTGTACAAAATCATTAATATTGAGAAGGTAGGATCTGCATATTGATGGAAATTATGAAATCAAAAGCTCTTGACACAGTTCATAATACTGAAACATTTCTGGTTTTACTGTTGATGATATATTTACTGCTGAATTATCATTTAAGACGAGACCCTTCTGTTTTTAACTGATTGTTCTCACTACAATTCACTCACATATATGTACAAAAACATGGTTTACCTTCTCCTTCTTCACTCCTCTCACACTGCCTCCATCTAATCTGTGCTATTAACGGTCAGCTTTTATTTCTGTTCAGACTTCCTTTCAAATCAAGATAATATGCTGCTGGATCTACCAACACAGCAACAGAAAAAACAAATACCAAAAGAATTATGTTTCATGTAGGCATACGTGAGGATTTCAGGAAGATGGAGTAAGGGAATGGTGTTGAATTTGTCAGAGCATACACCATGAGAATTCCTCAAAATAAGCATGCCAAGGGAGTGACTTACTCTTCTGGTCCTCCTGATACAATTCCTTGTATATATGTAAATCATAATTTCCCCCATCATTGCTATTGCTTCTTCTCTACTTCTGGCCCAGCAGACTAACCAGCAACAGCTAATGTCCTAGGCTGGGGCAGAGGCAGCAGGACAGAACTGCTCCCAGGCAAACACCTAGGATCTACAGACCCTCCATAATGCAAGGAATTTTGAGTTGAATTATGATCTGAGAACAGGTCAGAGACATCTGAGGTAATCTGTTCCAGGCACTAAGGGAAAATTATGTGAGGTGGTAAAAGTCTATCTGGGCAGGAATAAATATCACACCTGGCTTGACACAAACTTCCACAAGATTATGGTAACCTGAAAGTTATGCAGGTGCTAAGCTATTATTCAGAATTTAAATAACCACACATAACTCATTTTCAGTATGACTGCATATCACATTGCATTGTACATTTCATTATCTTACCTGTACTGTCATTGTCATCTTTGACATAAAATCCTTTTAATCCCAGTTTATATAATTTTCGATCTCTGTAAAAATGAAGACAGACATTGATGCAGAAAGTCATCACTGAAACAACGGAGTTTTTTTTACCGTAAAAACAATCATTCAGTGGAAAAAACCTCCCCACGGATCCACTAAAGTCCCCATCGTTAGAGGTTTCAAGATGTGACTGGATGGGGTACTTAATAAACTCATCTAGGCTTGCAGGGGTACTTAATAAACTCATCTAGGCTTGCATTCCCACGAAAGGCTGGACCAGGAGACCCTTCCAGGTCCCTTCCCACACGGGCTGCCCTGTGACTCTAAACACGCGAAACAAATAAAAAGAACAATCGGGAAAAGGCAACGCTTTAATTAAAGCCTGACGGGAAAGCCCATAGGAGAGACGCCCAGAAAATGTCGCAGCTACGCAGAACACCCCGGAATTAAACTTTCGTGTCTCCTTGCCTCGTTGAGAAACCGATTCCTCCTTTCAGGATGAGGAGGGTCAGCTCAGGATCCTTTCAGGATGACATCGGGATGATGTTCCCCCCGCACGCGTTTGGGAAGGGGAGAAGGGGACGCCCAGCCCCGGCTCCAAGGGGGGACCGGGATCCGGCCGGCGGGGCCGCTCCGGCAAGGGCCCCCCCGCGGGAGCCGGCCTTTGGGGCCTCCCCTCGCCCTCTTCTGCTCACCCCCAGCTGGTACCCTGTGGTACACAGGATCTATCGGGGCCCTTGTGTGCGCACCCCTCCCCTCCCCACGGCCGCAGCAGCGCGGCCCTTCCCGCTCCTCCGCGGCGGGAACCTCGCCCCGCCCGGCGCTACTCACTCGACGAAGGCGCGGGAACAGAGGCAGAGGATGCTGCGGGCCGCCCCCGCCCGCAGCAGCAGCTCCGCCACCAGCCTGCCGCCCGGGTCCTGCACCATGCCTGCGGGCACGGCCCTGCCGGCAGTTCCGGCGGAAGGCAGCGGCGGGGCCGAGCCCGGCCGAGCCCGCCCCGCTGCGGCCGGAGGGCGGCCCCGGCCCCGGCCCCGCCGGCTGAGCGCGGAGCTCCCTGCGCCCGTGGGGGAGGAGCAGTAGGTGCTTCAGCCGAACTGGGCGTCCCGCTCCGCCTGTCGGCGCCCCAGGCTGCTCGGCTGCGGGGTGGCTGGGCTTTCCAGGGCTGTAGGTGGGGGTAGAGGGCAGCCGTGGTTATTTAGTGTGCTCTCAGTGACTCCGCGAGGAGTGCTGGCGTGTTGTCGAGGATCAGAGTAAAAGGAGGGGAGGAAAGGGCATCGCCACAAAAACCTGCAACAAACGATGCTGCAGCCAAAGTCTGGTAGAACTGGGAGTGGGAGGCAGAAGTGGAAAGCCTGAAAAAGGCATATTGGAGCAGTGGTCGGAGCGGAATCATAGAATCACAGAACGGTTTGGGTTGCAAGGGAGCTTAAAATCACTTGGTTCCAATTCCCCTGCCATGGGCAGAGACACCTTCCACCAGACCAGGTTGCTCAAAGCCCCATCTGGCCTGGCCTTCAACACTTCCAGGGATGGGGTATCCATAACTTCTCTGAGCAACTTGTTCTTGTGCCTCACCAGCCACATAGGGAAGAAGTAACAGGAAGGCTTAAAATGATGAGAGAATGGGGACAGGGAAGACAGAGGGAATCAAAAAGAAAGCAAAGTCTGGTGAACAAAGGGACCTGGTAGGAGGCAGGGTGAGGTGGGAAGGTCTGAGTGATGCTCTGGAGGCAGGATTTGGATGGGGAGGGAGGAAAGCCTTGGCAAGCAGCCAGGTGTGATATGGTACAGTGGTAGAGATAACTGGGCTTTACTGACAGATTTCTTTCCTGTGGAGACGTGCTTCAGGCACCAGATCAAGATATAAGCTGGGAAAACCTCACCGTGGAATTAGGCAGACTATGTTATTTGGGATACCTGCTGACTTGTTGAGAGGGTTAGAGGATGTTTAGGAGGTTGGTAGAAGACAAGGGAAGGTGCACTGTTGAGCAGACCAAAGGATACTGCCCTGTAGAACAATTTTTTATTGTTGCCTCTACTGCAGAGACTTTATATGATGATGCACAAGGTTTGAGAGATTTTCTACATGAAACACTGAGCAATGGACTATTCATCTCTACTTACAATACTCAGAAATCCATTTCTCTGAAGACCATTGCAAAGTCTGCAATCACTGGGACAGGATTTCTCAGACAATAATTGTGGACTTTGTGATCTCTTCTTATCTGCTAGCCTGCCTACTGGACATTGGGAGAGTATGAGAAAGAAATGCACTTTTAGGCCCTCTGCAAGGTGTTTGCTTTTGACAAGCTGGGAACTGAGCTTTACATTACTTACATTCAGTGTGTGATGATCTGTGCAGTTTGTCTGCTATGCTGTCTCATTCCATTTGCATCAGTACATTTTAGGTAACAAGGCTATACAGTCTCATGAGTGTGCAGGATGTCCTCAGGATTTTTAAGACATTTCATGTAGGAAACATGCAAAGAGGAGTTTGGAGGCAGCAGGATGGACCATTCAGGTCACAACTACCATCCAACACCACATTTCATCAACTTACAAATAAAATCTTAACATTAATTTTATCCTGATTCACACAGCATCTTACACCTGCTATAAACAAAAATATTAAGTGCCAACATTAGTCAGGACTTGGATATGTCTATCGCTACAGTAATTAAATGCTTTAGAAATACGAGGAAAGATTGCACCAGTTCTAGCATTCGTATGGGTATAACTGTGTCTGCAATTAGGATGATATTTCAAAACTGAAAATCCAGTAAAATGAAAATCTTTCAACACAAATTGTTTAGCAACAGCCAAATGCTGTGCATAAAAGTTGAATTGTGAATTACAAAATATTGTGAGAATTATTATACTCCCCTTCATAAGGAAACAATGCTACATTTCTAGCAAATGCAGAGAATACTATTATATAAGAACAAGATGGCTATTTTGTGTAATATTACAGCCCAATATCCTTCAATCCCGAGGATCAGTCACCAGCAGGTAAGGCTAGACATATGTGGGAATGCCTCCTAATAGTCTCCCATTTCCCAGCCATCTGCAGCTGATGGCCTATGTTTTCTGCCTGTTTAGTAAGACTGGATTTCTTCTTGTCCAGTTTACCCCACAGCTCTTACATAAGAATTAACCTTTCTCATTTTGAACATGTTTTCTCCCAGCTTTAATTGCTGCTTTACTTCTTGAAAGAGTAAGTGAGCAATTGATCCATACTCTGCTACTGTGCTGATGGATTTTATAGATGTCAGTCTCTTATAATCTCTTTTCTAAGCTGACAAGCCCTGGCATATTCAGTGTTCCTTCTCTGGGAGCCAGTCTGTACCTCTGGCCTTCCTCATTACTCTCTTCTGACATTTTTCTAGTTATATTATATCAGAATAGAGATTTGGACCACAACTGCATGGATAGGTCTGACCTAGGCAGGGCAATGTGATTTCTTGCAGACATGATTTTAAAATGTTCCACTTAAACTAGCAAAAACATGCTTATAACAACACTTGTTTCAGTTTAGGTTGCACTGGCAAAGAACATGTTTAATTTAAAATAAAACATTAAAATAAGCCTGTCTTGCAGGAAAAGAATGGACTGTTCCACATCGAGTTGGTATGGGGATGGTATGTCCTTCCACTAGAACATGAAATGATTTACTTGATCCACATGAATGACACCTAAGCAACCTGTGTCTCTGTAGCTTGCTCCCCAGGCTACCTGCCCTTCGCTGCCCAGCCCTGCTTTCCTCTGGCACATCCTGTTCTGAAACGCTTCTTCTTCACTTCCCTCACCTCTTTTCTGCTCTTTGCTCTGATACATAGTCTTGGGCCTCAGCTTCAAAGCCCTTCTTGGACCTATCTGTTGTTATTTTTTTTATGTATCTTAGGTGATAGTGAAAACCTCCACGTCCCAGTGATCCTGGCTTTGCTGCTTTTAACTGTGCTTCTCAGAATGTGACCTTGCCTCCCAGCTGGCTTTAAAGCTTTTTCGTTATTTCCTTCTTTTTAAATCCCTTTTCAAGGCTAAATTCCATGACAAATACTGATCAAATAAAGATAAGGTGAGGGATGCTGAGAATAGCATCTTTAGCTGTTAAAAATGAAACAAAAGGAAATACATGCAATGTTTATAAAATAGAACGTATTCTCACAGTAGCTCTTACCTGCTCATGTTCCTTACCTGCTCTGACTTGCACCCTTACATGCACATCACCCTTACCATATATGAAGAGTGCTGGAGCAATAAGGCAAGCTGAGGTTTATTATATATTTATGTAGAAGCTCATAGAAAAGAACCTTCACTGTTTTCTCAGAGGAAATGATTGGGTTAGATACATGTCTGAATACAATAAAAACGTTTAGTTTATCAGCATCTCAGTTTATAAACAGATTACAGGATTAAGAAAAGTATTTAAACAAAGTAAAATTTTCTAAATTACATGTTACTAAAGACAAGTAATTCTACCATCTCTCTGTAATGGATAAGCTGAGAGAAATATTTGAGAGTGTTTAACTCAATGCATTGTATTCTCATTTAGCAGGAAGGAATATGTTCTATATGAGAATCTCTAATCTCTGTAATTCATATATAAGAAGAATTCATTCAGCTGAAGTATCTGGATGAATTCCTGCAATGTGTGCCCCACTTCTGGTTCATCCAAATGCCAGCTATAATGATCCTTGTACCTGAGTTTTTTCTGTCTGGTGTTCTGTACCCTTTCAATCTTTAGCTTCCCATTTACAAGAGAACGGATGGTTTAAAAGGACATTATTCCAGTGAACTGTGGGACAGAAGGTGGCAAATGGTGACATATCTGTGAAATTTGTATGGAAAATTATGGCATGCTAAGTAAGATTTTTTTCTTTTAGCTTGAAAATAGTCTCTAATAAAGAGGAGGAGATGGAGGAAATGTCACTTCACCCGTTGCAGATGTACACAGAAGGACACACAATTGGGTTAAGCTTCAGAGACCCTGCAGTCCTCTAAAAAGGTATTAGCCAATGTACAAATGACTCACGTACTATTCATGACTTGCAGAATTAGAAGTCTCACAGTAATGTCTCCTTTTCATTTTTTTTGTAAATTGAGAGTCCACTGAGCAAATACAAATCATAAGGTTGGGATAGTTTGACATATGGTTTTGTGGCCATGTGTGAGAGAAGGTGTTTTTTTCTGTGTCAGAATCCCCTTTGACACTTAGATAGGACTGATCTGGCACATGAGAAAGTAATTCTGTATGGCAACATTATCTCAGTGGTAATTAAACTCTGATAGTCACAAAAACCTTGCACTTCTAATTCTTGTTCAGCATTTAACAATTTTTGCTTTTATTTTGAAATACAGAGCATCATTTAGGTTGGGAAAGATCATCAAGCCCAACTATTAACCTAACACTGCCAAGCCCACCAGTAAATCATGTCACATGTGCCACATCTACAAGTCTTTGAAACACCTCCAGGGATGGTGACTCAACCATTTCCCTGGGAAGCCTGTTCCAATGCTTGGCAACCCTTTTCATGAAGAAATTTTACCTAATATCCAACCTAGATCTCCCCCGGTGCAGGTGGAGGCCATTTCCTTATGAAAGAAATACCAGTTTGAACATGTAGCCATCCCAGATAGATTCAGTATTTTTAAAAAAATGGTTGATGAGCCAAACAATTGTTTAAGAAGACACAGAGCAAACATGGTATCCAGTCATGTTATTTAAGTGTGTTACTTACTCTATGGTGGATTTCTGAACCCCTAATTGCCTTGTTAAAGACACCTTAAATCTCAGCCTCCTAGTAAGGGGCAGAATCCTCTAATTACACTGTAGCTGTACTCGATTGTGTCATTAGCCAAATCTGTGGGAGATGAAGGGTCTTGTAATCATTGTAGTTGCCTTAGCTGTTATAGTTTGTTCTGTATTTGCAATTACACTGAAACAATAACACTGTTAAACAGTAATTACTTCTTTTTCACAGAATCAAAGCAAAAGTGTTTAAGAGAAAAGCCATTGAAAAACATGCAATATAGGGGTGCTTCAGCCACAGCTCCACATTCTGTGATTCTAGGACAGAATATGATTTTTACTTGCTCTTGTTTTTATACAATGAAGAGCTCTGGCTTTCTTTGTTGTTGTTTTGTTTACTTTTGTTTTGGGTTTTGTCTGTGAGTGTGTGCATATTTTGTGGTTTTGGATCTGGTTTGTTGGGGTTTTTTTGTCTGTTTGTTTGTTGTTTTTTTTTTTCAGTAGTGATGTCTTTTCTGTTTCTCTTTCTGTATAAACCAGGCCGAATAAGCATGTCACATTTTACCAGAGTGGAGAAATTGCCACAGAATAGATAACTGGTTTGATGCAGCACTGGGGAGTCCCATTTGTTGTTGCTGGCATCTTTAATTCCTACATAAAGAGTCTTCTACCTCTCACTTGGAGGCAAAAGCCAGAAGGAAGCAAAAGCAAAGATAACAGATAACTTTTATAATGCTTCTGCTGTGAATTTGATTGTCCCTGGTTCCATATGTCTTCACAGCCCAGATGAATACTCTCAGTGCCTGCTGCCTTCAAAGCGCCTTTGAATTGTGTGGGAACTATAATTAATTGGAACGGTACCTGTTTGGTCTAGCCATTTATCAGACACTGTTAACGTAATACTTCTGTTTCTGCCCATTGTAGTCTTGGGTTTAACTTTTTATATTGTACTGTAGTAAATGCAGTTAAATCATATCCAGTTGCATATCCCTAGATAATGGGCCAAGTATTTTAATTTACTAGTGGCCACTGTTCGTTTGCACCTTTGGAAGTGCTGCTGATGTAGTTTAAGCCAGAGGAGGACACATAATAAAACTGTGAACACATCAGGGACATCTTAAAAACTAGTTCCAAGGGGTGTAACTTTAATTCTTCCCTATTGTAAAACATATTAATCTTCTAATTGGGTTAATTTTTGTATATATTCCTATAAGTAAGTTTTATAGTGCTATGTTACAGGTTTGTTTTCCAATATAGCCTGAAAATAATAACTTTATGTTTCTCTGTTGCTTATTAATTTGTGGATTTGTGGGCTTTTTGGCATTGTATAAGAGCCCTAATCATAAATACATCATATTAAATGACATATATGTACTGAGTGAAAAGATGTTTCTAATCTAAAGAGTGAGTAGCAACCTTGTGTGAATAATGCAAGACTTTTTATGCTTTCAGGCCAAAAAAGTGATGTCAAAGAAGACAATTCAAAGGACATGGCCAGAGGCAAGAGCTTAGACAAACCATTAACTTTTCACCTCAACAGCCACTACTAACCACAAAACAAGATCCTACTGGTTTAAGTAACTGCAGGGTAACAAAACTAATACAATGGATCTAACCTCCCAAGAAACAGGGTGGCAAATCAGGGATGTGCCCTTGTCTATCTGCAGTAAAGCAGCTTAATGTTAGTCCTTCCATAATAAAAAAGGAGGTCTTCCATACAGGGATCTTCCTCTGAAACTGAACTTGTTCCTGCTGAGGTCCTGATCTGCAGCTGCAAGGATATCCTCTGTTGTGACTTAATGTTTGAAATCAGGGCAAGCTCTAGCAGTAATAGGCTGGCCACTTGCTAGAGCTTCTTTTTTAAAAAGGATAAAAACTTTAAGTGATCAGTAGCTTTATTATTTTTTTCTGTTAAATTCATAACAATTATGTGTGTACTTTTTCATGAGAGATTTATATTATATGTTTTAAACTTATTTTCTGTGTTTTATGATTAATATTTTCAATAAAATTCTAGGGGATGTGTTGTTTCTTTGGAACTAATCACTGAATCCTCTTGCTTCCCAATTCATACTTGAGGTTCCAAAAGCTTTAGTTACCTTTCTCTTTTCAATGCTTTTGATGAATGGGAAGCTTTTATTTAATTCTGCTTTTTCTGCACCCTCTTAGTCAATCAGTTATTTTTAATTTCCTTAGTTATAGCCTATGACTATAATAAATTATAGACATATGGTTCATCTGGGAGGTATTTCCCCAGATTCAAGAGCTGGGCTGCAAATAAAACTGATATGAGGAGAGGCTACCTATTGAAATATAATTTAAAAATAAATTTTCATTCTCTAGTACAGGCTCATATTACAGGGTGACCACATATACAGAAAAGTAGCAAAGGAATGCACAGAAATACAACCAGCAGCTGTCTTTGAGATAATTAGAGCATGAAGAAGAAGCATGTTATCTTCTAACTACATTTATGCTAGGAAATGAAATAGTCAATCATCTGAGCTAAAGACCTATTGTAACCTGAGTGCGATTCAGGGGTAATAATGCTAATTGCTCATTGTGTTTTTAGTAGCATATGACTTTTTCAACACCAGTGAGTGTGGCTGGGAAGACTTGATTCACTTAAGTGGTTTAACTCAGATCAGGATCTAATTGGTTTACTGATTTATTAATGACACATAATTAGCTGACATGCTCTGAACTTCACCTTCTGGATCAATATCAGCAGGCTGACAGACAAACCAGAGTATAAAACATTTGCAGGATGTTAAAGAGCCCCTATAAGTTTCTAATCACCCTAATCTCCACCATTTCTAATCCCACGGGAGCTTACTTAGGTGTGTGTACCCCGTCTCACAGGACAGGGGATCTCCCGCTGGAGATGGGGTTGCTCTGTCTTTTTGAGTACCAGTGCAGCTCTCTGCTGCCAGCTAGTCCATGTGCTGGTGTCGTGGGTTTGCAAAAGTACCCTCCTCTTCAGAGGTTGATAAGTAGTTTGTCCAGGCGAATTTCCAGAGCAAAGCCAATCAAAAGTTTTGGTAACGCCTTTGCCAATTACATATTTAAGAAAACGGAAGAGAAGGCACTCCACGTGCTCCAAGCTGTGGGTCCTTCTGCTGCTGCATCCCATCCTGCCAGCCCTATTCTCTGCAATGGGACAGGGAGGAGATGTGGCACAATGGCAGTGGGGTCACTCCTGGCAGCATCTGAAGCAGGGGTCAGAATGCTGTACTGAGTACCTTCCCACTCCCATATTTCACCCCACAGTCACAAGTTTCCTTCCATCTTTTATACTTCTCAATCTGACTGTTTTCTCAAAAGCCTCTTGGGGGCTGCTTAATCCAACACATCCTTATTGTAAGCAAACATTGCCACTGTTCATTTCCTGTTTTGGGGTAACCTCTCAGATCAGACAGTTTGGGTGTCCTGTCTTCACCTGCTGTTTCCACTCACATTCCTGTCATACCACCAGTTCCTGTTCAGGACAGGTCCATCAGGAGGTTTTGTTACCTTGAAACTTACATGGCTGAGGCTATTTCTAGACAGGATGGAAGATGACATTCTTACCAGGTCAATGTAGCAGTAAAGTCACAGGGAGTGAAATTGTGATGCTTTTCGTTGAACTGCTTTTCCATTTAACATTATAAGGGTTTGCTGCGTAGACAGTTTCTGTCAAGTTTAGCTAAACATCAAAAGACTTACTTTCTGTTTTCCAAACAAGAGATACAGAATGAGTTTATCGGTATGAACTGTATTTAGTGTCTGTTTCAGAAAAGAAAAAGTAAATTTAGAAATGGAGTCTGAGACAGCATTTGTCAGGTTGTTACGCTCATCCCTCTATTTTTCCACTAATGTTATTTTAAAGTTTATTACTACAGCATTTTTACCTTAGTGTGAATCTATTTTTCATAATATGCTTGCTTTTAGCTGTGATTTTAGCAAAAGGTACCTATATGATAAAGTAACATGTAGAGAAATTATCCTTCATTAATACTGGGAGGTATCATTGAACAGTAAGATAGCAACTACCACCATGTGAAGTGTCTGGAGTCTTCAGGGCAGGCAGCATGTTTGGGGAAGGAATGGGAAGGCTGGGACTTAGAAAGTCATAGAGCTCACACTTTGAATGTGAGTCTAGTAGCATCAAGGGTTGGTGACTTTTGATGGCCCTGTAGGCTCTGCAGAAGTACTTTGCAGGAATCCCTGACGATTACCTGTACAGTGGCTTTCAGTCCAATCTAACGTTTTAAAAAAAGGATGGCTTTCTGCAGGACCATTAAAAGGATGGTCTAGATTGCTCAGTAGCTCCCCTTACCACTTCTTCAGCCCCCTGGCTAAGCAGCAGAAGCTGAAGGAACTAAATGGAAGTGCAATAGGGTAATGCTGACAAGGAAGAACAGTTAGTACAGAGGGAGGGAAGATAATAAACCAGAGCTGGATATGAAGATGGGCACAGCCAGCTGCCCAGACCTTACTCCCTTCTGCCTCTCCTTTAGAGCCCTCCTGACCACAGTAAGGCTGCTGATGACACCCATCCAGCACATCACTTGGGTGGCATTAGATGCTGGTTTGCAGGTCTGCTTCTGGGAGAGGAAGCATGGTAGCATGAACCCTGGAGCCAGGAAAGAGGTGGCTGTGCTAAAGCTGAAACCAGGCCAACACCAGGGAGACAGGCTGGGCAGGGAGGTCTCGTTAGGTTTTCTGGCAGTGCTTCATGTGATGCTGCTCCCCTGAGCTTTGGGACAGATGCTGGAAGAGGGAAGAGTGGAGGCTGGAAGGACCTGAACAGAAACACTCTCAATGCAGGGTATTACCAGCCTCCAAGGGGGAACATCTTCACCTGCCCAAGAGCTGGCCTCTGCCCCTCTTCTGAAGCTCAACTTGAGGGTACAAGAGGGCTCTGATGCAGTGATGAGCACAGGAGGATTTCTGGAAAACATGAGGATTTCTGGAAAAAAAAAATTTCCAAGTGCCCATGGCAGCTGGGAACACAACAGACAGCTTTAAATGCATAAAAAAGGAACTTTAAAAGAGAGGAAAGGTCTGAGATTAAAGCAGGGTCTTTCACACCATGTGAAGTATCATGGGATGCTCTGGGCAGGGTATCATTTGAATCTATGGTATCAGATAAAGCAAGTGACATCTTTGTGAATCAGGGAAGTGCAATGGCTGATATAAAAGCCTGAAAGTGACATCCCGCTAATCTTCAGGGATTCCTATGTAAATGATGAGAGATTAGACCACCAAACTTATTTTTAAAATGAAAATAAATCAGACATGAGCAGACTCTTCTGGAAACACCATCCTTACAACATTTCAATAGATTTTGCAATAAGTCTGGTACTGCCAAGGCCAGAACAAGAGGAGACATAAAGCCAAGATGCCAGACGCACAACATAGCCGTTCATGAATTTTCTTTTCCTTTCAAAGCCGTTCTGTGCATGTAGGTGCTTCACTTCCAGCACTTAAAGAAAATCCTAGTAAGTGATTTTTCACTGTGTAGTTCACTCAACTCCCTTGCAGCTGTCAGTCAGATTAGGGTTGTCTGTACCACAGCACTGGTAGCTTGTGTGTATCTGCAAGCAGGAGGGGTTTTCCCAATGGCTTTCAAAGGTTTTTCCTGATAGTAGTATAATAAAAAATGGGCGTTACTACAATGACTACAGGGAAATGATCACAGTTTCTTCTGGTTATCTGTTCCCAGTAGAATTAATTTCCCCCAGCTCCTTTTACCTCTCAAGTCTTTTTTTACCTCTCTTTACTTTCTTTTTTATCTCTAACACTTCTTCATACCTGTGCCTTAGCCACAGTAAATCCTACTATTTATTAATGACATTCTTGGTTGCAATCTCTGTTAGCAGTTCTGGGCTCCTTCCCAGGCTACTTTTGTCTTCATTCATTTTGAAAAAGCATTTGCAGCAGAACTGTGCATCTTTGAACTTGGTGTTCAGAAGCTGAAAACAAAGAAAGAGCTTACAGTGCATTGGGATGTAACCTGATATCATGAAAAACTTCAGAACACCCTTTTGGCTTTGTTTGTAGAGTGTTTTAAAAGTAATTTTGATTTAAAATTTCCAAATTAATATTAGCGCAGGTTTATAGGGATATGTATTTTGACACTTATTTTAAATGACAGCTGGTCATTTTCCAAAGAACAACACTGGAAATGTTCTTTCAAACCTATTTAAACTGTTAAGAAATATGTAATGAGTGACTACAGCTTGTTCGAAAACAGCTTTGCTATTTAAACATAAAAATAGTTCCTGATTTTTATGGTTGTTTTTTATTAGGAATTAAATATGAAGAGATGTTCTCTGGTAACAGATTCTTCTGTACGAAAGAAAAGGGACTGTCCAGTATCATCTAGTTATTATAACTCCTTCCAAGGGAAACATATATTAGGTATTCTTCTGGAAAAGGTATTCAAGCTGGCAGAAGCCTCTGCATCTGTGGAATGTTGCTAAATTTCACCAAATCCAAGACTATAACAATACAAGACAGTCTGTAACAGTTCAACCTTTGTAAACTTCAGAAGATGCTGCATAAGTCTCTGCAAAATTTTTGAATTTTTGAGCTGAAAATGGAAGTGCAATCTCTCACAAGGCTTTGAGTCACAGTGCTACCTAGAAAACAAACAAAAGGACTGCCCACAGGTAAATGGCCTTTTTTGCCAATTTTTTTTTTTTTTAAATAAAGAATGTTGAAATTGTGTGTGTGTTTTGCTTTTGGAATTGCCCTTTTATTAGGAGGCTTTTTTTGGTTCCACATTTCTGAATTAAGTGTAATTTTTTTTGGTCACCTTCCTCCGAGTATTTGCATGTGCAGCACGTCCTTCTTTTTAATATTGACAACCAGAGAAGTAAAACACGAATTTTAATACCGCTAATAGGAAGTTGTTCCTTGCACTTGATTGTATTGTATGTACAAATACCGTGTTGTGCATAGATCAAGAAAGAAATAAAGTCTCGGGTGCAGATTTCTTAAGCAGCTTCTTTGCAAAGTGTAATGAAAAGTCTGATCACAAAAATGTCTGACTCTATCACTGGGGTAATCTCTGGTACTCAGCCTGTGACAATTTCATATTCATTTTCTCAGTTTTCTAACTTATGAAGTGTTCTTACTTGCTTCATGTGTTCATTTATTTTGGTGTTATTTTAAAGTGTGAAGTTAAATTCCAAATGATAACACAGTACATATATTCATAAGCTATAAAAACTGTTGCTGAAAAAGCTGTTATTGAATTAGCTTGTAATAACTTCACAAGTGTCACAGAAGCACCATAATCAACAAATTTTAGGCCTCTGTAATGAAATGAACACTACACAAGCAAAGCATGCCATATGCTATGCTCTTGGTTTGTCTTCACAGAATTTTGACCACATTGGCATTCTAAAATATTTGAGTGCCAAGACGCAGTGATAATTGCGAAAACATTTGATTCTTGACTGCCCACTGAATCTTGACTAATGTGTACTTTCATTTACTGCGTCCTCAGCATGTTGTGAGGAGTTATGCTGTAGGATGCCTTGCCTGGAGCTATTACTGGAAGTTTTGCATTCTGAGCACCTGACCATTTATGAGCAGCATGATACAGAAACCACATTGGAAGGACCTTCGCTTATTGCTTATTACCACGATGCTGTTCTTATAGATTACAGTTGATTTCTACATTAACACAGCCTCACTCTGCCACTCAGAACTAATCACTTTATCAGCAGGATATTAGGTAAATACTTCTGTGGTAAGTAAGATGTTTAGAGCCTAAATTTGTAATCTAAATTCAGATGCCAGCTTTCATAGCACAATACACAGGAAGGATTTTCTGGTTTTCTGCTCAGTATTTCATTTATGCTCTGTTCAGGCACAGACCTGTCAGCTGGAAGAAGGAATAACTTAATTATTTTTACAATCATTTGATGTCAGATTTGCAAGTAAAGGTGTGCACCATTTTAAATAACCTTCTACATCAGCATAATAAATGGATTTTATGTGTAGTAATTAAATCATGGTATACTGCTGTGTACAAGTGGAAAAGGCAAATACAGGTTTTAAGAACTGTGGAAAGAAAAAGGGGACAGCATAGCTATGGCAGAAGCAAGAGGAGTTCAGAGATGACTTACTCAAAAAATGACCCAGATAGAGGATGCAATTCAACCCAAAGATTTAAGTTCAGCTCTCCATGACGTACAGTCCAGTTTTGTGAATTACATTCATGGCTTAGAGCTTCAAGAAGATTATTTTTGAGCTGCGAGACAGTACTTGAGCTATAGTATGTAAGATAAAAAAAGTAATAAGACAGGCCAAGTGTAACTATTGAGGTGGTAATTTATAGTAACTGATGGACAGAAAATAGCGAGAAGAAAATTAGAGAACTGGAAGACAATGGTGATCATAGTAGTGCTTGTCTTTGTTGCACGGTAGTCCCAGCTATTCATCTGTTGAGTTAGCCAATAAATAATTGCTGGGTAATCTTGAGCTGTATATTTACTGCTCATAAAATCTCTCTGTGAATGATGAAATATGACCAAACCTGAAGAGTGAGAGTTACTGAGGGTCTTTCTATAATCTGCTGTATGTACATGAGACAGCCTGTAGAACATCCAAGTGGCTGGACTGTTAGAAAGCTGCGTGGATTCTGCCTTCTGACCTGTGACTCCTCAAGAGAGCAAAACAGACTCCTTTTTTACAGCATGAGCATATGTATGTATGACATATGTATTTGCCCTTTGCAAAGAGATGCCAGCTTAGAACCATGCCATGACTCTCCATGAAATAACCTGTGGTTTAAGATCCTGTGACCCTACTTTTTTTGTAGAACTACAGGGACTTTTTTATTTTTGCAACAAACCAAGTTCACGCTGCACATGTTTGACACGGTGCCAGTAATCTGCATGTATTTTGTATGTTTGATTCTTTTATCAGCTTGCTTATCAGGTATGTGATTGTATTGCTATTTCAGGATGAGGCATAGATAATGTAGTAATAATTAATTTCATATACATCTTTATCTCAGATTATTACAATTGACATGTCCATTATTTCTACAGTTCTGCCCTAGGACCTGTTTTTGTTTGAGCCTTTATCCCTTCTTTATCCCTTCTTCATCCATTCTCCTATGAATATATCTCAAGTAATTCACTATATTATGCTTGTAATATATAGTTATCAAGTACAGATAATTTCCTGCTATAGTATAATATTATAGATTCACTCAGTTTCAATTAATATCTATCATGTAAAAAGTAGACCAATGGATTTAATTTTACCTTATACACAAAGATGTTCTTTAATATCAGGAAGGGAAATTGTACAGGGCACAAACAAATGTTTTTTCTTAAAAATATAAAACATGCCATACTACAATCACTACAGTGACTCCAGTTAGCACAGTATGCTCTGAGAGAGGCAATAGGGGATGCTATTCAGCAAGACCATGTGAGCCTGGCCATTTTCTGCATTTTTTTTTCCTGTTTTTCTGCAGCATGCAAAAATGTATCAGGAGTGTTAGAGTGTACATATCTGCCTGTCATGTTTTATGCCTGTTTAAGAATCAGTTATTCATGACTTTTTCTAATACCTTTTTGAATCTATTGATAACCTCTGCTTTTATGAGCTTCTTTGGCAGTGAATTCCAGAAGTCCACTATCTGCTATGTAATCAAGTATTTCCTTTATCTTTATTTAAACAAATCTCCTGTTAGTTTCACTGAGCTTGCGTTGGTTCCAGTGCTGTGGGAGTTGATGAAAAGTTCTCTGTTCACCTTTCCTGCTGCCTTTATGACACAATAAACCCCAAACACATTCCTCTCCACCTTCTCCTCTGGAAACTGAGGACTCTCAAAGGTTTTTTTTTTTTATCTTCTCAAAAGACAGATGTTTCATTCTTTTCATTATTTTAGTTGCCTTTCCCTATGCCCTTTTTAACTTGACTATGCCCTTATGAAATATTACTACCTGAGCTACACAAATTACTCAAGACTTGGGTGAACCATATTTTTGTACCAACACAAAATGACATCATCTGCCTGGTTTTTTGATTGCCAGTAAACATTCAGCTAATGATTGCAAACAACCATCAAGGATAATGCCAGTGAATTATGACTCAAACGTCACTTCCTTCAAAAAGTACTTTGCAACTGATCATAAACAACTTTCAATTGTTGTAATTTGTTAGTAAAATGAGCCATGTTGTTACTAAATCTCAGTAAATTATTCAAGGAACTGTCTCTAAAACTGATTTTGAACTGCTTTGTTCAAAAATTTGGAAAATATTCATCACTTAATACAGGGAATAAAATAAGAGTACAAATGTTGCTGGAAAGAAAAATACTTCCCTAATAACATTTCAAAATTTAATTGACAAATAGGAATGTTAATACTAGAAATGTATGCGTTCTAAGTTGTTAAGAAACATATACAGGAGGCTGGTCTCTTAGGGATAAACATTGCCTAAACTTCAAGATAATAGGGTGCAGAGTGAAGGTCTCATTGCACCTCCAGGTGGGAGTACCAGTATAAACACAGGATCAGTGAGCTGGGCCTTAAAGATAAGCCTTTCCCTTATAATCTTACTACTAAGATGAAACTGGATTAAAAGTAGGGGCAGTAGATATGCATAACAGATATGCATAACTGGTCATATTCTTTCTTGGCAGTTGGATCTAATTTTATTTTGTTATGCTGTGCTATCTAAACCAGTCTAACTTCTGCCAGAGAAGTCCACCATACTTTAACACTGCCTTGTGGTCTCACTTAGGTAGAAACAATATGTAATGTGTAATTTGCCCTACTAAAACGTCTATTTTTGTTATTAATTCTCCTGCTGCTTTCTCTGATAATTTCTTCCACTTGCTCTTTGCATCAGGTGCAGACCTTTTTGTGTTTATGTGGTACTTAGCATAACTAGGTTCACAGTTCTTTTAGATACTAATTTAGATACTAATTTAGATACTAATTGGGTCTTACCAGGGTTAAGCAGACTGGGTTTAGCAGGAGTAAAACAGACTGAAGAAGAGAAAAGAGGGGGAGAGAGAGAGAGAGAGAGGGTAGAACATACCACTGGCGAATAGTAGCAGGTATGAGTGGAAAAGTTGCTGGGAAGGGATCAGATGAGACTTTATCTTGCTTTCAAGAAAAATATTCTAACCAGATTCTAACCAAGTTGCCCCACAATATGCCCTGAAATATACAGGCATACTGATAACAAAAATCTGCTAGCAACATACGTGTCAAAGGGATGGTGCAACTACATTGGTCATCACCAGGACACTGAGATAAGACAGAAGGAAGGGTGAGGAATTAATTTTCTTCTGCTTAAAGGATATGACCCTTTGATCTCGATTAAATAAAGAGAAAAAAACCCTGCAACATACAATGCTAAACATGAAGGAGATTTGTTTAAGGGGCAATATTGTCACAAGATAAAATGCTTATTGTGGTAATAAATACATGTAAACTGGAAACAGTATCTGAAGACCAAGTTCTGGAATAATGTCCTGAGTGTGACAAACCAAAAGGGTTTTAAAACTGAGTTTGAAACATTTTTTTAAAATACTATATAGAAAATCCTCAGGGAGAAAATTAAGGTCTTATATATATTGCATGTGTTACAACCTCCAAAAGGGTAAGAAAAAGAGACTTTTATTTACATTCGTGTATGAGAATGCAAAGATTATATTGATCTATGTGTCAGTTTCTGCTGCTTGTCCTTGGGGTAGGACAGGCGGATCTTCCCCCTCTTTCCTAATCTTTTCAGCTCTTTCCTAACCCTGGCCTTGCAGGACAAAATGTCTTTGTGTATCTATTGACATTAAAGCTCTCAAGGTGTATTTCTGGTGTATACTTCTTATGTGCTCAGCATTAATCTGTTTCACCAGAATTGCAGTCAACAGAGAATCTTTCCCTAGGTCAGTCCAGCAAGGACAAACAGGTTTTTCTCGCCATCTGGGAGTTTTTTTCAACAAATTCCTTCTTGTTGCTGATAACTCTGTCACTGACAACTCCCTTAATCAGTCCTATTCTCATCCTGTGACACTTAATTGCTATGACTCTTGACCTCTTATTAAAATTCTTAAGCTAGCTGATGTGGAAGCATCATGTGCCATTGCAAGCGCAATAGGTGCTTCATGGGCTTCTTCAGTAGCCATATGTATGTTCCAGAGGTTTCTGGAGATTGGATTTTTACAGATCTTTTCAGTTCTGTGTTTTTATATTGCAAGTGGGAATTGAGCAGTTTGTTCCTATTATTCTGCACACTGGTGGCTCTTTCTTTCCCTTTTTTTTTTTTTTTTTTTTTTTTTTTTTTTCTCCTGGAAAGCACAAATTTCATTTCTGCTGAACACGGAGGAAATGAAACAGAAAGACAGCAATATTTATCTCACCTAATTTTACATATTTAGATTTGTTTAGTCCAGCTCTCCTTAATAAAACAGACTGAGGAAACTTAATCCCTGGGAAGGTTTCAGAGAAAGATGTTGCAACAAAGCAAGTTTAATTTGAACATACAGCCTTCCTTTTGGACATTTTGCATCTCTCAAGAATGATGTCACCTAGTGAACCAGCCATTGGCTGGTTACTGACTTGAATTAGTCACCAGAATCCACAAGGCTGTGAACTACTGTTCTGAATTCTTCAAAAGTCTTGGACAATCGAATGGGAGATACTGGAAAACAGGAGAAGCGTAGTTAATTCAGTGGTTAGCCAGAAAGACATAATGGATTTTAAAAGGAGGCTAAATGAAATGATATATTTTAAGGAGTAAGAGAAGGAGAGATGAAGTTACAGTGTATTACTGTTTTACATTTTTTACCTTTAGTTGATCCCTCTAGTTTTTAAACTCTTCAATACGGATAAAAGTTGTGTGTTTCTTCAATAAGATTTATGCGGTTTGACTAAGATTGAGAGTTTGAATACAGAATGTTACTGTGCTCAGGTCTGGGGCTGTCAAAGACATAGACACTCTGCACTAGCTGCAAAGTATTTCTCTCATCTGAATAAGATCGGATGGGATAAAAGCATTCCATGAGAGACATTACTGCTCTTGTGTGGCTAAAGAAAATCACACTACCTGTACTTCAGGATCTTTGTTCTCCCTGTGGACAGGAGACAATTGACTTTGAAGTAGTTCTGAGGAATCAGGCAGTCTCGTGTCTCTTGCAGTTTCTCTACAGGCCAAGAAATAGTATTAAAAGAAAACCAGCAAGGAAGCACAACTCAGCTTACATATATTCTTTGAGCAGAAAGAAAACATCAACCGGCTCAAACTTTTTTGCCAAATGTTAAAAATTTGATTTTTTAAAAGAAGAAAAGGATTGTTTGTTACATTCTTTTCTTTTCTTTTCTTTTCTTTTCTTTTCTTTTCTTTTCTTTTCTTTTTTTTTTTTTTTCTGTTTGGGTTTATTTGTTCAAAAATGGCAAATGAATTGACTCTTATTTATACTCCTGAGTAAATTGTCTGTGTTTGCTTTCACTAAGCAATTAATCTTAAATGCTATTTACTGAGAAGAGAAAACGACAATAAAAATACCACTAAATTCATTATCATTAAATTAAAAAGGAAGAGAGAATTCACAAATCAAGAGTGTTCTTCAAGCAGGAAAGCAAAAGAAGGTGGAGCTGTATATGAAAACCTCACATTACACTAATATAGAAATTAGTATTACAGAGCTCAAAAGATATTTTCAGTAGAAATTAATCTTATTCCTTAGCTTAAATGCTAAAGGAAAAAATAATAGTGTGAGAAGTGAGGATGTGAATTTATAGAAGATTTAAGAAAAAGAAGATCTGGAATTGCATTTCATCAAAACCAGTTAACAGTGTATTCCAGATTTAGCTTGTGAAAACTGAGGTAACTGTGTTCACACTTCTGATAAGAAATTACAGGTTGGAGAAGAAATATCTATGCAAAATGCAACCATTCCCTTGGCTTCATTTCTACTGCTATATCAAAAGAGGTATAAGATCAGCCCATCTTCGTTGAGAAACTGCCATGATCTCAGGATGACCAAAAGAAACCAAACTCAAAAATCTTTTCAGCAGTCATGAATTAAGAGTAATATTGTAGCCTTTAACAAAATGTATTTGCAGGTCTATACTCTTTCAGAGCATACGTTGTCCCTTTTGGAAAGGTCCAATGCCACTGACCTTCTGGAGCAAGTTTTACTTTCTTGGAATGTAAGGACTGAGACCACTGTCTTGTCAGTGGAGCTGCATGAAGGTCCATGAAGGTGGCCATGGAGGCTGCATGAACACACACATCAAGAACTCAATACTATCTATCTGAAATGACTTAGGAGAAACAAACAGTTAAAAAATACAAAGAAGACTGAAAAAAAGTTCCCCAAACTAGAAATCAGTAAGACACATTTTGGGGAAGAGAAGGAAGCAAAACAACTCTTTATTATGGCTACGCAATTAATCAGGAAATCACTGATCTTGTCAGAAAAAAAATCTTTGAACCCATTACAGAAGTGGTGGTCAAAAAGCAACTTCAAAAATACGCTTTTAGTAATTCAAGACAGATATATTTAGACAGGGAAGATTTTGCCAGCCAAGATGCTGAGACTGAAGAACAACAAATGCTTTCTTGAAAGCACGCTAATGGGTACTAGTGGCAGACCCTAGGTCTTACAGGGGAAGTCATAGGATTGAATCCTCATCCCTCTGGACTGCATGTGAAATGACTGTCCTTGAGAGATAATCGCAGATGACTGAACATCCTTTAGAGCAGGGACAAGATGACCTCTTGGGGTCTCTACATGGCATTTTTATATTTTTACACATATATATCAGGGGTTTGGTTTTTAGGTTTTATTTGTTTGTTTTGGGGTGTTTGTGTTGTTTTTGGTTTGTTTTGTTTTTAACAGGAATTCCACTGAAATTTATGTGAACCTGCTCAGAATTTGGATATGGTGTGATAATATGGGAGGACAATAATAGGGTGGATATTCTGAGATCAGGATGCTATGGGTCTCAGCAGAGCTTTTTGAAAGTTTCAGACGACTGCTGCAATACCTGATTATTTTTTTCAAAATCTCGATGATCCTTTTGTGGCATAAGGTATATACATTGTCAGAGATGTAAAAGACATTCTACCTTCCATACTTAAGACTTGTTTTCATAACCAATAGGGAAAAATGGCAGTTATCATCATATGCATGAGTTTTAGAAATGCCTGAGGGACGCCTTTGAACTTTACACAGTAATAGTAGTAGGTCCATAGAACATGATTTTTTAACCTAGCAGATGTCCATTTGTTGTATGCTAATGAATTTTGTCATAAACTGCCTCTAACTTGCCTCAAAATCTCAGTTTTTCCTGGGAGTAACCATCCTACTAGGTTTCTCCAGCTTTATACATAAGGCAGGCTACAGATTCCAGATTCTCTGAATCTGGTGCCAGACCTTTAATTCTGAACAAATAATTTCCCTTTTAAATTATTAGGAATAATTTTGTATAAGGTAAGGAAAATAAAATCATTATTAACAAATAGAAGGAAGGCAGTATGAAGTGGTAACCTTGTATTAAAATACATCCAGTCCTGTAAAATTTCAACATGAAAGTATTTCAACAGGCAGTGCAACTCCTACTGTTACATAGAGGGAAATACATCTATAATGCATGTAAAGCACTTGGGAATTTTCAATCTGGTTTTATAGCATTCATGAGTAATTTATGCAAACAAGGGCTAAACAGAAAGGACATTAAGATTTGCTAAAGTGAAGTCACAAGTTGCCAATCTCAGGCTCACTACTACAACACTGGCTGATCTCTTTTGTAGAAATAGGCATAGTTTCACTCTTACAGGATACATATATTACTTGCTGCAAGTGGGTGCAGATGCATCAAGACTCTAAAGGTATTAAAAATCCATTTAATATCACTGTTGTTATTCTAAAAACTTATTCTTACATAGGTATTTTTATGAAACGCCTCTTAGAAAAAGAACAAACTCCCAAAATCTCAGTCTGTATCTATACATACACATAAAAAATATAAAAATATATTGATGCAGAATGGCTCTATATAATGTCAACTGTTACGCAAGATTATTTACAGCCACTGCTCTACCCAGGATGATTAATAAGATTATTTCCACATCTGGGTGGTGTTAATGGAAGAGTTAATTATTTGTTATAACTTTGATTAAACTGTTTACCAACTATGACTTTAGTACAATCTATTTGACTTACAGTGTTTAGGTAAATGGCAATATATTGCTTTTAGAGGTGGTCTTGACCCAGAGATGTGAAATCAATTAGTGGTTTGTCCTCTCACTTTTACTTGAATGAGCCTGGTAAGTTCTGAGCAGGATAAAAAGGAATCCTGAATCTCGAAGAAGTCTCTGACTTTAAAGAGCTTCTTATACTGGCCACATTTGTGATGGTCAGGAGATACTTTTTCACTGAGGCATCATTGCATGGAGGCACATCTCTGAGGTGAGAAAATTAAGAAAAGAAAAATTATGCAAATACTAATTTTTTTTAGATGGCTACTGTCAGCTGCACATTTAGCAGAACTGCCTTGTTTGGGTGAATGATTCAGACAAAGACACTATTCTTCTAACCCTACAGGGTATAGGGGACAATTGTTTTGTTAGGAGCTTTGGACTATATTACTAGAAAGTCCTGTTAACTGAGTAGGCCATCTAGAAATCTATCTATAGCTCAGGATGATGTAGAAAACATCTGTGTAATGACGGCTGTCTTAAATGTAGACACTTCTCAGCAAATATTCTCTATTTTTAAGAGTACCTTAAAAAGGACATCTTCTTTTTCAGGTACTGTTTAACTCATTTATTTAACTACATATTCTCAAACATAAATGATAAAAATTTTGGTAGCTTCCTACCTCAAGACAACATGAGTAAGGACATCCTATCAGGAGCAATGGCATTTTGTTTGCAATTTCAGTTTTAGGTTTGGAGTCATATGGACAACCAGCACCCTTGATGGCTGGAAACATGAATGATCTCAGCTGGGGGACTGAGTCATGTAGCAGACAGGCAGTCAAAAGGCCTAGGGCAGCAGATGAAAGAGGACGTTAATTCAAGATTAAATCTGTAACACAGTGACCAAATCACCAGGGAGTGTACTCTTTAGTATGCACCTTTTACCTAACAATTAGTGGTAATAACAGAGCATTTAAAAACATATAGATATTTTTATAATCTTCCACCAGAATTAATTATTTCACTCCTTAGGGATTAACAAACTTTTCCTTGGCCATCAAAGGTCAGTAGGCTAACACTATTTCTGACATGAGACAGTCCTGAGTCAAAGCTACTACTGCATTAAAAACCAGCCAGACTATGCCAACTTCTGGGTATTCTCAGCAGTAAAATAACTGGAGTCTTGAAGGTGTGGAATCCAGGTTTGCACACTGGAGTGCCAAGTTTGCAGAGCTTGATGAGTTTTCACTCCTGAAGTGAGTGTGTGGCTCATGATCCCTTTTGCTCCCTTCATGGCCACCACATTAGTTCATGGGATGGAAAATGTCTGGCACCAGCTAAACTCTTTCCTGCTGCCAGAATCCCAGATGCCCTGTTCACAGCAGATTCTAAAAGAGAAAGGAAGAGTGCCAAGAAGCAAATACCCATAAGGGCAATGCACTTTAAAGGAATGCAGCTGCGAGAAGTCACTCTCTCTTTTTAATTTCATGTAGCTGTAGGGACCTGAGTGTCCTGGTTGGTGGCAAGTTGAATATGAGTCAGCACAGTCATATGAGTTGGCCTCCAGGAGGGCCAACCGTATTCTGGGGAGTATCAGGCAAAGCATTGCCAGCTGGTCGAGGGAGGGGATTGTCCCGCTCTGCTCTGCACTGGGGCAGCCTCACCTTGAATATTGTGTGCAGATTTGGGCACTGCAATATAAAAAAGATATTGAGCTGTTAGAGAGTGTCCAAAGGAGGGCAACGAAGATGGTGAAGGGCCTTGAGGGGAAGCCGTATGAGGAGCGGCTGAGGTCAGTTGGTCTGTTCAGCCTGGAGAAGAGGAGACTGAGGGAGACCTCCTTGCAGTCTACAACTTCCTCTTGAAGGGAAGATGAGTGGCAGACACTGATCTCTTATCTGTGGGAACCAGTGACAGGACCTGAGGAAATGGCCTAAAATTGCGTCAGAGGAGTTTTAGGTTGGATATTAGAAAGAGGTTCTTTACCCAGAGGGTGGTTGGGCACTGGGACAGACTCCACAAGTGGTCACAGCACCAAGTCTGATGGAGTTCAAGAAGCATTTGGACAATACTCTTAGGCACATGGTGTGACTCCTGGGGATGGTCCTGTGCAGGGCCAGGAATTGGACTCAATGATACTTGTAGGTCCCCTCCAACTCAGCATATTCTGTGATTCTTGGGACACCTTCAGGACCTGTTCACAGTTACAGAGTTAGGGGTTTCACAGTTCCTAAGGCAAATAAAAATATGAAAGGCTTTTTCACCAGAGGAAACCTTTCTGGAGGGCTCAGTAGTGGCAGGGTAGTCAGAAACAGCATGGATGCATTTACAGATAATTACAGATGGGACATGGGCAATATATCCTCACAACACTGAGGCCACAGACACAGCTTGAACACTGGTGGTATGGGCTGTGATGACAGAGCCATCCACCTTAACAGCTGCATAAAAAATTTTGATGCAATCTGCTCTGTAGTGACTCTGTCCATCTGGGAAAAAAATAGTGTTACTGAGGAAAAAAAGATGGACTTCTCGGTATCTGCAGAATACATCTCAGTCTCAGAGTTGTAAGCTTTAGGAGAGAGCTCAGGTAATTTCTCTGATTCAATTTTAACATCTAGGAAAAATTTGTCTCAGAGGTACACAATAAAAAAAAAAGAATACTGCATTTGAAGAAGCAGCCACACTGGTTTTTATCTCTTCCAACCTCATGGCAGCTGTAATCCCTGGGAAAAACACCTTCCTGAATACCTGTAATGATGAGTAAATTTCCAAGGGCTCAATAGGTGGATACAGGGAGTCTCCAAATACTGACATCAGACCTTTAAGAAGTGACAATCTTTAGCAGATGGGAACAAGTTGGCCAATGCCTTTAAAAAGTTGTGTATAGTTTGATATGAAAATATTGAAGCACATATATTTGTGGAAATATTGAAATATAGAAAGGCCATGCAGTGGATTATGTTAACTACCAGATCAGCTACCAGATGATACAGTTCTTGACCAACCTAAAAAATGGTAGACTCCTTCCATTCTAACTGAGCGTTCAGAATGATTGCCAAAAAATTGAGCAGGTAGAAAGGGGCAAGAACATGTTACACAAGGTAGTCTGATGTATTTCGGCAAACAGGTTTCATGGTCCATTTTTATATTTAGCAAGCATTTCTTTTACAAAGGAAAGAACAAGCATTCTATGAATGCAGATGAACCATTACATCAGGCATCCCTGGGTTGGAATGGAAGAGCACCACAGAGTTCTGTGCTAATTTGGCAAGAAAAAGGGAAACTCTTGGGATTTCTCACTGAAAGAGACAGGGAAATTTGTACAAACCCATTTATTCTTTCTGTTTCATTCAGATGAATGCTAAATTATCAAGTATAACTTTAATCACAACATGCAAGAGGATATTACATTGACCAAGATTCCCTAATTTTCTTATAGCAAAGCTGGCAATCAGTAATGAGAACATCTCTGGCCAGTACTTTTTACCGTCTATCTATCTTTCTGTAACCAGGGACAAAAGAAACAACTACATCAAAGTCTTTTGTCCACATCAAAGCCAGCATCCTTAACTGAAAACACCATTTTATCTCCTGCTGGTCAATGATTTAAATAGACTGTTTTGTGGCTCAGATTCCTTATCAAGAAATATTTTCCAGGAAAGCACTTCGCGAACTCTGGAAAAAAGCCTCTAGTCACCCAGACAGGAAAAGGAAATTAGTTCAATCCTCAAACAGAAGGAAGCAGTACTTATTACAGAATACTCTCAAAAGAAAATGTGAGAAGGAAGACTTTGTGATTCAAATTATTTGATTCGAGGTGGCCATGCAGAGGCTCATTCATATGTTGGGCATGGAAATGAATGTGTGAAAATACAATACATATTTTTAAAATGAACTGCACCTAAAATGAGTTACATTTTCATTACATGGGCAGCACTGTAAATATGAACTACATACTTTTAGGGAAATCTTATTTTAGACCCTTCTCTAAGACTGTGAAGAAGCCCTAGAGATATGTGAATAGTAAGTAGCCTTTCAGGTGTCCTCACACTGCTAGAGCACTGTAAAAAGAGATCAAATGTGGATGAGAACCCAGGATCCTGCTCTGTTGAATTGGCAGTGTTACTAAAAATATCTGTGACATAGTGAGTGAAGTAAAAATGAATGCAGTTTAACACATTGCAATGGGTCTACTAAATTCAGATTTTATTCTGATACATGTAAAAAATTGTATTTTTTCCTTTGTGGATGATCCTATTTTAGAAAAATGTTGATTAATTTTTTTAACAAAGTTAAAAACTTGGGTTATTAACAAGTTTTTATTAGCAGCCACTGCAGCTAAAAATGTGTCCTGGTTTTGGCTGGAATGGAGTTCTTTTTATTTCTAGTAGCTGGTACAGTGCTGTGTTTTGAATTTAGTATGAGAATAATGTTGAGAACACACTGATGGTTTAATTGTTGCTAAGTGGTGCTTACCCTAAATCAAGGACTTTTAAATTTCCCAGGCTCTGCCACTGAGCAGGTGCACAAGAAACCAGGAGGGAGTAGGGCCAGGAAAGCTGACCTGAACTGGCCAAAGGAATATTCCCTATCACAGAGTGTCATGCTCAGTATATAAACTGGGGGGAGTTGGCTGGGAGGGGCCAATCAGCACCCCGGGATGGGATGGGCATTGGGCGGCAGGTGGTGAGCGACTGTATTGGGCACCACTTGTCTGTCTTATGTTTTATTCCTCTCTCTTTGTTATCTTCCTTTTCATTGCTATTATTGTTGTTGTTATTATTATCCTTTATTTAAATTATTAAACTGTTCTTATCTCAACCCATGGGTTTTACCTTTTTCCAATTCTCCTCCCCATTCCACCTGTGGGCCGGGGAAGTGGAGTGAAAAGTGGCTGCGTGGTACCTAGTGGACATCTGGGGTTAAACCATGACAAAATGCAACCTTAGATACCAGTAAATCTAACATACAAAAAAGTCACTGTCTGTTAAATCAACAATTTAATTCTTTACTAGTCACAGAGGTATTGAACAATGGTGGTTTGATCAGATACAAAGTGTGGCTGATCCCTGAAAACCTAGAAATTGAAAATCTAGAACCACTAAGTTGGAGAAGCACTTTGGTACTTTTTATGAAAGGAAAAGGGCTTGAAAGACATGCAGGGGAGATAAATGGTTTAAGGCAATCTAATTAAGAAAGTATGAGGATTTGATTCACCTTCTCATTACTAAAATATAAGCTTAATTTTTTCGCCATTTTTCTGGTTCCTTTCAGTTAATAGCGTTGTCTTTGTAAAATTACTTGAAATCATGATTTATTATTGTTTAATTGCAAAAACTACATTTTCCATGCTCCTGAATAGCTCCTAAATTTTTTTCTTGTGTCATGAATTGAACACCCAAAATTCCAAAGAAAGTAAATGGGTGTGTATCTGTGATTACTACTAATTTTAATGGAATATTAAAAGTGCTTTAATTTATCATCTTTCAATCCCTCCCAACAGACACTCCTCTATCTTCTGAAATGTCTGTTTGCTTTACAAAAGACTAAATGACAAAATAATAATAATAATAATAATAATAATAACCATCATGTTGGAGTATTGTGAGGTTGTGTTACCAGGACTAGAGACAGAAGAGTCTGGCCTACCAGTGATGGTAAGACCTGGTCTCAAATACATGAAAATATAAAATAGTCCAAAAATTTTGTCATTTTATGTATGAGAGGGTGGCTTACTAAAGAGGTGGTTCAAATGTCTCAGTGACACTGGACCAAGCATGTTATTGAGGCATTAATCTGTTGTACTTTCTACCACAAGAAAAACAGTAAGAAATTACAGTTTCTGACTCCTCATCAACATACAAGTGATGTTTGTCACATTTCTGGCTGAGTTTTCTGGCTTTATGTACAAATGAAACATTCCTGCAATCTGCAATGATGTTGTAATATTTTCTCATTTGTCTTTAAATATATTTCTCTATGAAAAATAAGTGTGTTTTTTCTCAAAAAAAAAAGCCCTCAAACAGGCTCTAGGGTTTTCTGCCTAGAAATTTCTTAGTCAAGAATATAATTCACATAACCTTTTCTTAGTGATGCAGAAGAAAACATTTATAAAATTTTCATTTTAGGAAAAATACTTCAAGGTACATTTTCATAAATGTCTGGACCAAATGATGTCTTGTTAAGTGCTCATCTCTTAAATTCCTGAAGCATAAAGCATCCTAGGCAGATCCATTCAGCCAAACCCATCCTCCTGTAAGGTTTTATGACCTTTCCACCCTTCAGAAGGCTGCTCTGTTTGGTATGTACATCCTGCGTGGGCAAGCTGAAAGGGAGGCATGTCACCCACACTTAATATTACAGCTCATCTACTTCATTTTCACCTGTGCAAATTCTACCCACTCAGGCAATTGCTACACATACACCCACTCAACTGCTTGCAATAGGAAGAATGTTATTATTGCAGTATTTAACTGAAGTAATAACTAGAGCAAGCTGCCTAACCTCTTGACAATCAGGACCTGAATTATATTCCAATATTTATTTTGGGATTCAATGGTGAATAAGGCTTATAATGCTTGAAGTGCTGCACAATCAGTCAGGAGACACGGGACCATCAATTAGCCTGTTCTGAAGTGAAGACCTCAGTCCTGACTGTAGTACAGCCATGGTATGAGCCTTACATTCCTAGGTAATGGAAAGTGTCTAATGAGCTAAAGCCATATTTTACTGTGTCTATATGTAAGTGAGTTTAGAAAATAACCATATATGCAGGTGTACATAATAGGTAACAGCAAAATAATTTTCATATATATCTGTCAGTAACGTCACTACAGGGCAAGTACACTAAATACACTTCAGTCCTGCTAAAAGATGCACATTTACAGCCATTACTAGTATTCTGACTACTCATACTACACTGGGCTTGGTTCACTCGGCTTAGAATGATGCTGAGTTATCAGAGAAACTATGTATGCATGCTTTTGCTGAGGTACCACAGGTGTCGCAACACAGGAAACAGTGTGCAACTACCGCAAATGTTTCTGAACCACTGTTTGTATTTGGGATTATTTGTTTCTTCCTCCCTCTTCTCTGAACTTTATGACAGCAGGTTGTGACATGATTGTCATGGTCCAGAGGAAAATTTTAAGTATTTCTATGCTACGAACTATATATTGCTCTTGGTTATTTTACCAACTGCTTATTGAGCTTAAAGCCACTGACTTGAAGGCTAAATAGTCCACTGTGATACTGGAGTGAATGGAGGGAAATCACAAGATGTATTTCTGACCTTCTACAAAGCATTAAAAAAATGTAGTGTGTCTATGTTCAAAAAGAGTGTCACCAGTTAATATCTAAATGGCACAGGGGTTGGAACTAGATGATCTTTAAGGTCCCTTCCACCTCAAACCATTCTATGACTCTATGATCTGCAAAGACTGTCCTCTCTATTTGCTGTATTTCTCTGAATATATAGTATTAATCAAACTACAACTAAAATTAAACAGAAAAACTCACCCTATTTCCCCTACCTCTAGGCACAGAAATAGCTCAAGGCTATCAGTGCAGGCAATGAAATTATATTGCAACTGCTGAATTCCAAGAGACTGGAGGGAGAGAGAAATGCAAGGGAGTAGTGAAGGTTGTGGGAAGAAATGGGTGGGAGTTGTGAAACATTGGTGGAGTTTTACAGATGTGAAGAATCTGGGGAACAATTTTTATTTCAAAGTAGCCATGGTATGTAAAAGAACTGGGAATGGACAATGGCATTTCCAGAGAATTAGGCTGTAGAGATTCAATAGAGTTTTGGTCAATGAAGGGATGCTGAGAAGGGTGCTTCTAACCAGAAAAGGAAGCTTTCTTTGGTGATGCTATGATAAAGTGAGCAAAGAAACTAGGAACCAAGGTGATGGAGATAAGGCAGGGTTTGTTCAAGTGAGACAGATTAATGTTGAGAATAGAAAAAGAGAGATGTGGAAAGGAGAGAGATAATCTCAGTTGAAGAACTACTGTGGGAAAAATCAGGAGTAAGAATAATGCAGTCTGAAATTAGATAAGAAAGAAAGGAAAAAGCATATGAGTGTCAATAGAGTGGAGATATACTAGAAAAGAATGCAGAGGACACTTTCAAAATATTAAGGTGTAGAGAAAAGAAAGATAACAATACCTGCTAGAGACAAGGTTTCTTTATAAATTGGAAGAGACCCAAAAATTCCTGATGATTTGTTACCTCTCTGCTATCAGGAAATGATCCGTTGGAAACCATCAATTAAGTACGCATGGCAAGAAGGCAGGATGAAAACTATGGTATAGTGAAGGGTTATCCTTCAGTCAAGTGGCAAAATCCAGCTGCAGTCATTAGGAGTTTCCAGTGTTGCAGGCTGACAACCACTGTCCCTGCCAGTAGTTAGATGCTGAATCTGGAGCCAGCTGGACTATGTTGACACCTGCGGCAGAGAAGAATAAGATTGAGGATATGAAAAAGAAATGGGGAGACTCGACCAACAAAGTAGCCTTGGCTCTTGTGATCTTGTGTATGTCAGAGGGATGGCTTAGCACAGAGTATTGGGCCAAGGAGCTCTTCCTGGAGCTGGGAGTAAGTACTCTGTGCTGTTGCTCATCTCCGCATCTTCTGCTTCAGGGCAAATGAACTGAGTTTTTAGGCCACTGAAACTTAATGTCAAGTGACGCTGTGTCTTCCTCCAGGACAGCCACAATGTTTACAAGCACAGGCGAAGGTTGAACCCTCAGGCAGAGTTTGGCTTGACTGCTGATTTTACATAGGCAAAAACAGAACAAGCTTTCACACTTAATGTTCAGATTCCCTTGCCTGATCAATATAGCTCCTTACGCCACCTATAGTCAGCAAATTCAATCCATCTAACAGCTTTTCCAGAATGTTACTGGGGGATGTTTCCTTCAGGAGCTAAAGAAATAGCTCCTTAACTTTCATCAGTGAAACAACTCTTCTAGAAAATAAAATAATTATTCTTTGTCTTGGGTCCCACCTCTTCAGTTTACAAACCTGCCTGCAAACAATCCCATAGCTGTGGTACCACCCTGATTCCCACGTTTTAGCATCAGTGATTCATATGTCTAGAATAATGATTTTGAAGAAGAAAAAAAATATTTCAAGTTCATCTTATCAAAACTTAAGACCTACCACTGCCCTGGGCAGCCTGTTTCAGTGCTTGATAAACCTTTCAGTGAAGAAATTTTTCCTAATATCCAATCTAAACCTCCCCAGGCGCAACTTGAGACCTATTCATCTCTCTCACTACCTGGGAGAAGAGGGGTCATAAGATTCAAGGTGTGGCCTCACTGGTGCTGAGTACAGGGGGACAATCCCTGCCCTAGTCCTGCTGGCCACACTATTGCTGACACAATGCCAGGATGCCATTGGCCCTCTTGGCCACCTGGGCACACTGCTGGCTCCTGTTCAGCTGCTGCTGACCAGCACCCCCAGGTCCTTTTCCACCAGATAGCTTTCCAGCCACTCTGCCCCCAGCCTGTAGGGCTGTATGGGGTTGTTGTGACTCAGGTACAGGACCCAACATTTGGCCTTGTTGAATCTCATACCATTTGTCTTGGGCAATTGTTCAGATTCCTCTGTACAGCCTTCCTACCCTCCAGCATATCAACACTCCTTCCCAACTAACTCAGTGTCATCTGCGAACTGACTGAGGGGGCATTTGATCCTTTCACCGAACTGACTGAGGGGGCACTTGATCCTTTCACCCAGGGTGTTAGTAAAGATATTAAAAAGGACTTGCCCCAGTACTCAGCCCTGGGAAACACCACTTTTGACCAGCTGACAACTGGATTAATCATTCCACGTTCTGCTGGAATCATTCTTGAAGAAAGGGAGCCAGCTCCAAGTACAACTCACATGCAGTGTTGTGCAAGCAACACCAGACTGGGACTGCCAAATTTTGTAACCTATTAATTTCAACTTCCAAATAGCAGTAGATTCAGAACTTCTATTTTTCTTGCTGGAAAACATACAGTAATATAAACCATGCAAAAGTTATACTGCCATTAAATAATTTATTCTGTGCTTTGAATGACTTTTAACTGAGTTAGTTTTTTACCTTCATGCTCCCAAAACTATTTAGCAGCAACAGGTATATCTCATTTGAAATTTCATTTTGCTAGGTTAAAAAAGGCCACGTGCCTCTGCCTTATTCTTTGGACTTTTTCTGTCCATGTTTCAATCTAAATTAATCGGTATAAATAAGGAGGAAAGAGAATTAAATACAATATTTCAAATAATATCTCATTCATGCCTTCTGTGTTAGCTGTAACACTTCCCTAATCCGACCTGGAACTCCTGTAAAATAAACCCTAAGGTTGCACTTAGCCTTTCCACACAGGTTCATGCCTGACAGGACTGCCTGTCAGGATTAACAATTAGAAAAGGAAATGTGAGTTTACCATTTCTACACTTCTTGAACTCCTAGTTTCTTAACACATATTGGTCTGGAACACGCTGTGCGGTGCAGAATACAGTAGATTCTTGCTTTCTCAAATATAGGTGTTATATTTGCAATTCTTCCATTACATAATATTCTTAACTACTATAAATTCTTTACTACTGGGCCTGGAATTACATCTGCTAGACATTGTTCTTGCATAGATTGAGAAAACTAATGGGCTCTGTTCTTACCATGTCTGAATCTTGATTTTTCATTCCTGTTTTGTAATTTCTCCTCCTTCATCTTTAGTATCAATCTGCCAGTTCTCCATCTCATTACCTTAATTCAAAATTAGAGCAAAATACTTTTTCAGCCCTATTAATTTTTTATTTCTTTCTCACCTTGGTTGCTACTTTTAATTTCATACTAGACAGGGAATATCAAGTCTTTTCTGCCCTCACCAGAGAAGCTTTTATTGAACAAGTCTGTCTTGAGCCATAATAGCCAGAAGCCACTAGAAAACCATAACTGGTGGATGTTTTGCAGATTTATAACTACTTCCCTTGAACCACAGCTACAGCACAGTGCATGTGTGGGAAGAAATGTACTGCAGGCATGTATTTAATTTCACTGGAGCCATGCAAGGGCTGCAACTGGGATGAATGTGGATGTAAGAGGAGATGCTCACACTGGAGCACTGCTTCTCTGAGTCTTCTGAAGAGCCAGTGGCAAGCTAATCTGCTTGTGTCTGCTGAAGCAAGCCTCTCAAAAGTTTGGAGGGAGTCTTGATGCTGAAGAATCCTCTGTGGGAATAAATCCTAATGGACAGTTGTTGGAAATTCCCTTTACAGTGTTACTGAATATTCTCAGTCAGCAGAACATTTTCAAGTTTGGGTGAATCTTTTGTAAAGCAGTGCCACACTGGGAACAGCAGCTGGTGGGCAGTTGTGCCTTTATTCAGGATCTGTTTTCAGTCCTGAATCAGTATGCTGCATCCTGGAAAAGGCAACCACCATGTTCTCTGTCAGAATACTTTTCATTCTTAGGGAGTTGACTCTAATCCTATATACTTTCTTTCTCCCGGTGTTCACCTAGGAAACTACATTCTAGGTTCCACTCCTCTTCATTTTCAAGTCACTGTTATTCCTCAATTTCTTGTTCTGTATCAAATCAATGAAATTCTATCAACTGTCTTATACAGGTTGGATTAATGATTTTTCTGAACTTTAAAAGTGGTACCTATTGGTCTTATCAGTCTAAATAAGACCTCTGTCTTGTAAGTCATAGGGTGAACAACAGTACAACATAAAAGTATTTTTTATGTTTCAGGTTTCCTCTGCTTAATTTAGCCATAATAGCATGGTCTACGTTCTACTTTAATTATACCCCAAGTTTGTGTGGCACACAGTTCTTTTTTTGAAGAGACTCCTTCCTTTGCAAAACCATTACATGTTCTCAACTCAGCAGTCAATGACACTCTGAAGGCTTCCTTAATCACCGCAGACATGAATTGGCTGGAAGCACGTCCCGGGGAAGCTTCTCTTTTCCAAGCAGGGAATGGCATCGAAGGCTCCGCGCGTCCCCGGTCCGCCTGTGATGGGAAGCGGCGTCTCCACCCCGGCGCGCCCGGGCGGGGCCCTCGGCGCCCGCCCCGGGACTTTTATTGTTGAAGAATTAGAAATGGAGATTTGGGCGCGCAGCCCACTGGTGCTGCCAGGCCCAGCCCCGCCTCCTCGTCCCGGACGCGGGGGTGGCAGCGCGTTTATCCCGGGACGGGACCCATCCGCGGGGTCCGGGGGACAGCGCGACCGCTCCGGGCAGGTGAGCGGGACGGGACGGGATGGGATGGGATGGGACGGGAATGGGAGGCGGCGGGGGGAGGCTCCGTCGCCCCGCGGGGAGCCAGCACTGGGGAAGGGTCCGGCAGTGTTCCAGCACCTCGGTGCTTCAGCCGCGATCTGCTTTCAGGGGCCCTTAGTGGCTGAAATTGGAGAAACCCTCCGAGTCTTTGCAGTGTTGATGTTTGGAAACGTTAAATAACGTTTCCAGGTGGAGAAAAAGGCGCTTGCTGTTTTTTACTGGTGCCTCAGCAGGAGGGGTACCAGCACCGAACACAGATCCTGCTCCTCATACACCCTTCTCATACACCCTCCTCGTACACCCTCTTCATACACTCTCTTCATACACCCTCTTCACACACCCGACCCTGTGTGCTCGCAGCTCAGACAGCTAACCGTATCCCGGCCTGCATCACAAGCGTGGCCGGCAGGATAAGGGAGGTGATTTTGCCCCTGCAGTCCACTCCAGGTGTGAGACATCACCTGGAGTACTGCATCCAGCTCTGGGGTCCTCGGCACAGTAAAGACGTGGACCTGTTGGGTCTAGAGGAGGACCACAAAGATGATCAGAGTGCTGGAGCAGCTCTCCTGTGAAGATAGGCTGAGAGAATTAGGATTGTTCAGCCTGAGGAAGAGAAAGGTCCTGGGAGACCTCATGGCAGCGTTCCAGTATCTAAAAAGGGCCTACGAGAGAGCTGGAGAGGGACTTTTTATTTGGATATGTAGTGATCAGACAAGGAGGAATGGTTTACACTGAAAGAGGGCTGGTTTAGGTTGGATATCTGGAAGAACTTTACTGTGAGAGTGCTGAGACATTGGACCAGGTTGCCCAGAGAAGCTGCAGATGTCCCATCCCTGGCAGTGTTTAAGACCAGGCTGGATGGGGCGTTGAGCAACCTAGTGGAAGATGTCCCTGCCCGCGGCTGGAACCAGATGATCTTTAAGGTCCCTTCCAACCCAAACCGTTCTATGATTCTATGATTTTATTATTCCAGCTTTTACCTGCCACATTTCTGGGAACTGAGCTGAGGAAGTATGCTCGGTCAGGGATAGTGCCTAATTTCCACATGCTCAGTCAAACCCAAGTGGGAATTCAGTTATCTGTATTTGCTGAGGCTGTAAATGGGAAACAATACTCCAGGTTAGGTATCCTCAGTATGTGCAAAAGGTGGAATGACTGAGAAAAGCTGGGATACTGGGCACTGTAATTGCTTGTAGTTTCTTTCCTGAGGGGATGGACCCTTCATTTTTGGTTGGATATACTGAAGATAGGGAAAGCTCTAGAAACACAGGAGTGTACAAGAAGGGTGGATTTATGGAGACAAATAAAGTGGGTGAGATCAGCAAGAGAGTAATTTTCCATGAAACTGCCACAAAACATCCAGGAAATGTAAAACTGGAATTTCATTTACATCGAAAGGTAAGATACAGAACTGTGACTGTTAGATGACTCCCCTTGTGAAACAGAGTGGTTGAGTCTGACCAAAGAGTAGGAGCCTGCCACAAGAGAGCAGGTATCAAAAAATTATCTCTAGAAGAGTCTGCAGTTACTTTACACTGATCTTCCCACTATGCTCTGCTATGCTACTGCCAGGAGCAAACTGGTGAGCAATAAGACCAAGATTATGACCCTTCAGTCATTGTTGAAAGCCAGATACAAGGTTTTAATTTTGATGTAATAGGTCTCTTGTGACAGCTTTGTTCTTCCCTGGGATTATAGTGTTGGTAAGATTATCCTTATCAACAAATGATGCTTCGGCAAGAGCTCAAGATCTGAACAACTTGTAGTACAGGAGACTTGTTGAAAGGGGAGCTCCCCTTTAAGTAGGGAGACAGTAGTTTCCTCTCTCTCTGATATCACCTGTAATTTTATGTTGTAGATAAAGCTATTACTCTGGAATTCGATGTACTTTATAGGTGGAGCCCAAACAAATACCTCATATGTCAACGCACATGTTGTTCTCTGTAAGAACAATGAAATTACTCAGAACAATAGCTTCAAGTCCATCACTAGATAACGTGAGAAAAATGTAGACAATTGAAAAAATGTTTGGGTTTTTTTTCAATAGTAAAACACTATACCCAGTTTGTAGCCTTTTATACGGTATTCAGTATTGAAGAACATTGGAGCTGCTCCTGGCTCAGATTTGATAAAAGCAGAAGAAAAATTTCTCCCTTAAATGTTGAGATTCGGGGCAAACCAAAGCAGTTATGAGTAAATATGTTGCAGTAACACTCTTGCATTGTCTCCTAGCGCATGATTGAGGAAGTTTTTAGTGGTAGCCTTTCAATAGTCACTCAAACGTAATAACTTCCTATATGGTGTTTGATAGAAAGAAAGCTTCAAAATTGTATTTGTGGTTTCAGCAAGGGACCAGTGAGAGCGAGTAGAACATGTCCTGTTGTAGTCCTTTGATATTATAGTGGCATAAAGAGGATTGCATTTGTCATGTTGGACTCATATCATGTGGTCCAAAAACCAGGGTCCAGAGTTCAGTGATCAAAGTTCATTGGAGGTAGTGTATCACTGCACTGAGCGAGCAGGAACTGAACCATGGTTGAGCAAGCAATTTGCAGAAAAAGCCATGCTACTTCTAGTTTTTCCTAGATTTGTCAATCATTTATTCTTGCTCCCCTCTTGAATTCAACTGGAATGATGTTGAATTAGCTTGTATCCCACACACCCAACTAGCTGGTGGAAGGTGAACTCACTCCATGTGTACCTAATTACTTGCAGGTGTCTTTGGTCAAATCTGTACTGTTAAAATCTGTTTTGTAGGTTTTTAAAAAGTATGATTTTGCGCACTGAAGTATTTTATTTTCTTTCTAAAGCTTTTTTCAGTGTCTACATTAACCTTAAATCCATAAATAAATAAGTTAAGATCATCATTTAAACTGTAGTCTGTGAGCAAACAAGGTTAAAGGTAGTGGTCTTCCAGCTAGCAGGTGATTTTCTGTTAGATAAATATTGGGATGGAGGAAGAGGAATCAGTGCAATGTTACATTGTTTACATTGATCAATGTAAACATCCTATTAATACTAGAAGAAAATTTAGAAAAAGCTGAATAATGTAGGATGTAGACTCAGTTCTTATTTGATGGAGATTCCACCACCGATGGATACTTTTTTGTCATGTTAGTTGATGACATCATGCATTTCAAATGTGCTCCATTTAAAAGAGCTTTATTTTTTAATAAAAATTTCAAGCACGATCAGTAATATGCTTTCATAATACCCATAGGCCAACTTAAGTTTGGGCTGTTGCCACAATTGTTCTTGCTTGTGCCAGCATTTTCACAGGCACCCTGTTGGGAGGGAGCTAAACTGATCTGTTGGAGACCAACCTGGGTGTGAGACCATACAGCGAGGGGCTGGTGGAAGGGCAACTTTCAATTAGCAGCTTATGTGTGGCTTAAAGTGACTCTTTGAGAAGCTCCTAGTAAAGCTGTATGTGCATTACACCTGCACAAGCTATGAAACCTCAACTTCCTTCAAAGAATAGAGGTGAATTTGTTTATAAGGTCTGTTTCCCACAAAATTATAGAGTGGCATTAGTTACCTTCATCACATACCAGCTTCTCAGTTATCTTGCCAGAACTTTATCTGGCTGCTGAGTCTGAAGTTATGTGTGGTTTGGGGTTTAGGAATAATCTTAAATCTGTTTCAGTCTTCTGGATTATACCTAGTCTTTCAAGTTACTAAAAATGAGTATCAGGAGGCCAGAGGGAATTTCATGTGGTTTTTAAATGAATGTTAGGTACAAGAAGATACCTGGACTTGTTAAAGTGTTGGTAGATTGATTATATGACCTCTTGTTCACCAGTGATCTGTATATCCAAATTAATCCACATATCATATAGGGGTTATTACTGATCCACTTAGTGTGGAGATGGATATTTTATCTGTGATTTTAAGATAGTTTTGGTACTGGCTGTACTAGTCTGTGTTCTAGATCTGAAGCCCCCATAATGATGCAAAATCATTCTGTGTTGCAGGCTGAACAAGTTATTCCAAGTACTGCTCAGTATTTCTGATTCAGTAGCCTGAGACAGGCCATTAATGTTGCCTTCTCCCAGGCTCTGCCAGCATAGCATGCTTGGCATGCATTGAGGATTTGTAGCCCTTGTTCTCATCAGCAACTTTAAGCAATTAAAAACTTACTACAGGGTAGCACCATGCCACTAGCTTTATTCTTCTTGAACACTGTCTCAACAGAGATTTTAATGTCTGAATCATGCAGACTATTCCTTTTTTCCTTTGATGTTATTGATAAAATCTCTTTTCAGTGACAGTTTCCAGATCTTCCCATATCTTAGTCAGGCATCTAAAGGATATAAACACTCATGAGGATATAAACAATTCTATATTAATTCTTGTGACTTTCTTTGTCACACTGGTTTAATTTGTTTGCACCATGCTGAGCATCTTTTAATACAGTGCTTACTTCCTTTGAGCTTCTAGTTTACGATCCTTCCAGCTTGTGCTCTACCTATGAAACTATCTTTATCTTACGCCAAGAGATTCTCTTCTGATTCTCTCCCCCATCTCACTGAAGGGGGGAGTGAGCAAGTGGCTTTGTGGTGCTCAGCTGTCTACTGGGTTAAACCACAATGGTCTTTTCTGGTGTCCAATGTGGAGTTCAAAGGGTTTGAGATAAGGACAGATTTCATTGGAGTGTGCAAGACCAAATTTGTAGCTACTGCAGCTACTCAGTCCACAGAGCTTGTCATGGGGCTTGCTTGCTTTACTGAATGTTAGACTCTGGTGCTTGTTCATGGCTGCTTTTTGCTTTTGCTGTTTGCTGTGCTCCTTCTCGTCCATAATTCTGAAGGGAGCTGTGCTTTACACCACTCCACCCCTGTATTCTACCCAGGGCTTCAAAGAAGGAAAGCAAAAGTGGAGTGAGTAGCGTGCAGCAGGTTTGCTCATGTAAGTGCGCAGCTGAAGACATGAAGTCAGAAAAGTCTGGGCTTGCTGTATTTTATGGTCCTGGCACTGACTGTGGCAACTGTTTCTTGTAGGTACTTGCTCTGGTGTTGGAGCAGAAAACTCGTTAAACAAGTAGCAGCCTGATTGAGGCAAATAAAATCTGTATTCAGTTATGGATTACTGAACTGGATTGCAATGTTTAAGTCTCTGGCTAATGCTCAAGAATCTTAAAAGCAGCCAGTGGTGCTGGAGTGCTCTTGCATTCCAGCTTAACCACTGCCTGTTGTCAGGCTGGCAGGGTCTGTAGGAACAGACTAACTAGAGGCATGTGGCAAACATATCAATAGGGCCATGGAGCCCTCTTGGCCTTTGCTAGGGCTGGAAGACTGAAAAGAAGGGTGTGTTGGCATCGTTGTGTGGATGAGAGGTGAAGAGCTGCTTTTCCCTGTGCTACCTGCAATACCAAACACTGCCCCAGGCACCTACAGGACTTGCGAAGGAGCTACGACTGCCCTGGTTTTGCTTGCTGGCCCTTCAGCTGCTCGCTCTGCTGTTTGACCCCCTTACTGCCAGACTGAGGGAGCAGAAGCCCAGGCTGGACCCTCTGCAGAGACTGGGGAGAGCCCACACCTCTGGCATCAGTCTTCTTGGCTAATGCTGCTGAAAATGCTTACTACTTACCCTCTTCTGAGGTTCTAAAATATAAGCTACACTTACACAGAGAAATAATTTGATCAGCCATGTTGTAGGGATCCTGAAGCTTCCTTGGACTCCAGCCCCTCTCCTTTTAGCCCCTATTATCTGACTGTATAAAAAGGATCCATAAGCACATATGGTAGTCTCATACCTGGCAGCTAACTTACCATAATAGAGAAAAAAATGTTTGAACCTGTGCTATGCCAAAACAAGCATCAGGTGTATCTACAGAAAGCTTTTTTCCTAAGCTGAGAAACTTCCATGATTAGAAACTACAGCTGTTTTTTTATCTTCTCCATGCAGGACATGATAGGTAGAAAGGAATCCTGCAGTTCAGGACAGATACCAATGGCCGACCTCAGCTGCCTTGTCTATGGACTGGAAGAATGGAGTGTTGTGGAGTTCCTGAAGCAATACCTTTTTCATGTCATCATCGCCTCCCTGACAATTAGTGCAATATTAGTTTTTTTTATAGTTCCTTTAACAATTGTCTTTTTCATTTACCTTAGTAATATTTCACTTTTAATATATCAGAGGAACAGTGAGTTAGAAGCAGATCCCTTGAGTAGTGTTTGGGACAGAGCAAGGAAAACCATAGCAAGCTTTTGGGATATATATGCAAGAATATGGCATGGTAAGTATGACATGACTTGTCTGAAGCTTTGAATTACAGTAAGTAGTAAATAAACAGTAGTTTTAATTTTTTCTTCCAAATGGATGCAAATAAATTACATTTATTGTACTTTGTATGGCACCTAACCTAAAAGTTTCTGCCTCAAAGACTGATTGCAATATAGAATAAGCAGAATGAAAGGGAGAAATTAATTAATATAGGGTAAATTTCTCTTAAGTGTATAGGCAGGTGCATTTCTCTGTATATGGTATCAGAGTGAAGTGCAGTGTTAATGTTAGTTCTAGTTGGAAATGTAATTACTATATTTTCATTTGGTAAAAACTACTTTGTCTTATGACAATTAAAAATAATTTTAAGAGCTGTGTGGATGAAGAAGGAATTAGATATCACATCTAAGTTTGTACTGTGGCAGAATTTAAAAACTAACCAGATTTTCAGTTTCATTACGCTCAACCTTCAGATACTTTCAACACACCCCACTCTGTAGGAAAATCCTCAGCAGCCTGCTAGGCTCTTGTTCTTTCCATAGACGTGGTTTAAGACTATCAGCAAGGTAACTTTAACTTTGCCATTTTAAGGATGAAGAATAATAGCTGTTATCTGTGTTGCTATCCTTCCCCACAGCTTTTCCCTTAATTTTTGAACATCCTGTATGTAAAAATTGCACCACTTCTTCCTAGGACTCTGCCTGCTCCAATCCCATCTGAACAGCTCATGACAGGAACTGTAGCAGGGATGGAAATGTAGGCAGACAAGGTGGAACAGAGCTCTTGGTTGGCAGAAGCTGTGGCTTTCCCACGCCTTTGTATACATCAGCCTTCTAGTCTGGCTCCACCTAAAACCTGCCTCAAACGTAGGAAGAGCTAGGACAAGGATTCATAGAAGTCCCTGTCTGTGAGGAAATTCCCTCCCACTGTGAAATGAATACACTTCACTCTTGTGCAGAGAGCCTCTCTTTGAGATTCCTACAGGTTATGGTTTCAATTTAAACATCTCACCATTCTCAAAAAGAAACATTTTATTGTGTAAAATCCCAAACTCATCATTCTGCCTGATACAGAGTGGAAATTCATACTTTTGTATTTCAGGAAAGCATCCAGGCTGTTTGCCTCTAATTCTGCAAATGAATTGTTTTCACACCAGTTAGTAATTTTTAAAAAATCGTTATTATTGTACTATGTACTGAGAAGAGTTCCTAATGGGAAATAATTATTTAGTTCCCTCACTGGGGAAAATGTCAGGTTCAGGTCTCATCTAGTGACAAACTGACCAACAAATCAGTCCAGTGATAAGCTGTGGTGTTTGAGGGACTTTATTTTTGCTATTTACCAAAAGTTCCATCCAGAACCTAATTACTTTAAAAGCTACAGCAGAGACTTTCGCAACTCTCTGGAAGTCATTTAACAAAGGACAGTAAATGATTTTCTTTAAACTGCCAGATGATTTACAGATATCATTGTCAGTGTACTATTTTCCATCCCAAACAGGTTATGAGCTTCATGGTGTGGAAAACCTACCAGAAGGACCAGGCATTCTTGTGTACTACCATGGAGCTATTCCTATAGACTACCTTTACTTTTTGTCTAGGCTGTTTCTCTGGAAGAAAAGACTTTGTCTGTCAGTAGCTGATCATTTTGTCTTTCGTTTACCAGGTAAAAACATGTTCTCTTGTATTTAAGCACTCTGGATTCACCAACCTCTTTCTAGTTTTGGTGAACTTGACATTTTAAACACTTTACTATGCTTTAAAGAGAGCTTTCAAACTGAAAGACTGCCTTTAGACTTTTACACCAAAAGTTGGTAGATGTAACAGGACAAAGATGTAGAATATCCTGTCATTTCAGTGAAAACATTGGTAAACCCTCCAAAGCCAACAAATAGACATAAATTCCTTTTGAGATGTAATGTTATGCCTCAGTAGAAAGTGCTGGGTAGGACTCTATTATTGATCTAGTGCTGAGTGGCCAGCAGTGGACTGTGAGTGCAGAAGAGCTCAGTGAATGGCAGGATGTACCTTACCTACTTGCCCTCTGCATTGGGTAGGCATTGCAGTGGGATATGACTTCCTTGAAGATTTTACTGTTGAAGAGAGCTCTGTAATACTGGCCACTACAATATATTCAAACACACTGTACACTGAGAAAGAAAGAAAGAAAGAATTCCAACATGAAAAGGAAAAGATACAGAGAAGCAAAAAATTTTCAATTTTAGAAAACCAAGGCATAAAAAAGAGCATCCAAAAGGAATATTAGGGAGATTATTTCAAGGAACCTTTATACCACTTATATTAAAAACTATTATAATAATAAAGAGTAAAGGAAGCTACTTAGAAGTAGAAGGACGCTCTTCAGAAAAGGAAGTTTTGTCCAAACACTGGAAACAAGTAGTATGAAGCAAGTATGATGCAAAACCCATATTCAGGCACCCCTAGAAAGATGACAAGAATTTTCTACAAGCATACCTAGTAGGTACTGTGTGGTACTAAGCGCATCAGCAGCATGAAGTTGTCAAGAGATCACTGGCTTTCTAGAGTACCCACAAAAGAAGAGAAAGCTCAGCAAAATGTTGCAACAGAGACTCTTCTTAAGGGATAAATAAAAGGGCACTGTTTCAAATTGAAGTGTTGATTTTTATTGAAAATGTAGAGTATAGCATTGTTAGGACTAAGTAACACTCTCAGCTGTGCGATTTCTGGACAACTGATGTCTGCATAACATATTGCTTGAATTATGTTCATGCTAGAGGAACAGAAGGTGCCAAATACGGTGTCAACCTATAAAAAGGCTACAAAAAGGCATTTGGTAAAAAAGACCACAGATAATTGAGATCAGACCTCTCCACTGCTTTAGTAGAAAATGTGGCTAAAAGTAATAGCCTGAGCATACTATATCCCTAACCTACTCTACCACATTTACTTGCTTTTTGCAAAGAAATGTTAAATTTCATGGATTGGTTCTTTAAAGCATTCATGAAAGAATGCTCATGAGCATAACTTCAGTTCATGCTGAACCTCAGTTCAGTTTATTTATAGGATTAATCACAGTTACAGGAGAATTCTTCTTGTGAATTAATAACACCTCAGAGTAGCTACAAAGTCATAAAGTTACAAAAAAAGGACAATGATGATCAGAGGCCTGGCATGGCTTCCTTTGAAGAGATACTATGTAAGACAGAAGTCTTGAATGACTGAGGGATACAAAATTCTGTGTGATCTGGAAAAGGGGAATAAGAAGTGAAAATATGTTTATGTGATGCATTATAATTTCTAACAGTCAAAAAAGTTTTGAAGCCAAGCAAACAAAGTACCTCTTCACTTAATAAGGTTACAGCAAACGAAGTACCTCTTCACTTAATAAGGTTACAGCATTCCTGACTGTAGGATAAAACAGAAATATTTATCTGAGTTCACAAAGGGCTTAAACAAAGTCAGTATCTGTCTTTGACATAAAGATCTATCAAACATGGTACCTTGAATGAGATTTAATTAAATTACAAGATTCAGCACTGTGTTTTCCATTGTCTTCCAAAGTTTCTGTTGTAGACCTTTGTCAAAGTTGTACTGCTAAGCACCAGTTCTGTCAGTCCACAGTTATTGCTTACCTTTATTATAAAAAAAATTTCTTCCCAAATTATGCTGTTCAAACAGTGAATTTGCAGATTGAGGAAATGCATGTTTGCTGAGACTTTGTATGGGAATTCCAAACCAATATACTTAAAATGTGAAGATGATATATGAAAGCATAGACTTCTTCCGTGGTTCTAAATCTGTCTTTTAGAGAAATCCCAGTTATGGAAACAGAGGAAAGAAATTAACTGAAATGTTCATGTGGTGCTGAATTTGCCCTGCTGACTTCTGTCATTCATGCATCTTAAAGAGTCTTACAACAGTCCAAGTTGATCCACACAGTTTGGAATTTAACCACAAAATACTCAATTTAACAACTCAAACCCTCAATGTTTAAAATGTTAAACATCACATTTTCTTTTAAAAGAAATAGCTGCTTGTTGGGTATTTAGTTTTGCAGTAATCTTTATTGTACTGATTTTTTCCCCCTGTATTAAAATATGTAAAAAGAAGGAGAGAGGAATAGACACTTGTTTTCAGATTTCTAGCTATGATGCACAAGTTTTGCTTGCATAGTGGGTGTTTTGATAATTATGGAAAATACGATGTGGAAACACTGGTTTATTGAGATGCTCCTGATAAGATGGTTCATCTTCATAACATTTGGGCAAAAATATTGTCATGTCTTTGTCATTTTTCCAATATTTCTTTTATAGGTGTCTTACTTCATGAAAATTTGTCTTAGTCTAAATATATAGGTAACAGATTTTCATTTAGCTGTAATCTGGTTCCTATATGCGAGCAGTGTTTGTGATAGATTGATATAATAATATGAATTTGCTACTTATTTATTGCAGGACTTAGATTACTATTGGCAGTGACAGGTGTTATACCAGGCACCAGAGAGGAGTGCCTGGTTGCACTGAAGAATGGATACTTGGTGTCCATCTCACCAGGTGGAGTTAGAGAAGCACTGTTCAGTGATGAAAGTTACCAACTCATATGGGGAAATAGAAAAGGTTTCGCTCAGGTTGCTCTAGACGCAAAAGTGGTGAGTATTATTATTATTATTATTATTATTACTGCAAATCCAGGTTTCATCTGTTCTGCCCTGAGGTTTTTGCTGCATTCTCATGAATTGCACAACCATCAATTTTTCTTCATATTCTTATGAAAACCTCATACATTGCAGTGTTCTTTGGCCTTCCACATAAACTTTTCCGTCTATATAAGAGAAACTGTACAGAGAGTTGAGTTCTTCCCATGAAATTTGAATTTCTTACCATCCCTTTCAGATGCAGTTATATCTCTTTCTCACCCCATCCGATTTGCTGCTTCTCAAGCTCTGTTTTGGTCTCTTGTGCTATAGCTCCTACTACAAATTACCTGGAGTTGCAAAACACATGCTTCAGGTTAATATTTCTTCCTAACTCTATCTCTGAATTTTTGTGGGGAGACAATTAAACACTAGAATTAACTTAGGGGCACTTACCCAGTGAATAAAGTAATTTTAGGTTGTGAGACCTATTCCTACATTGTCTCACTATGTGGCCTTTTAAAGTCATGTTTTATGTGATTCTGTTCCTTTTCCTGTCCTTTTTCTCAAAAGTTTGGGCTGGTAAAAGTTAGTCACAATACTTCATATGTTGTGTGGGCCTGCACACCACCACTACTAGGAAAATACCAGAATGTGAACGAGATAAACTTAGTCCATTCATATGGACATTTTGAATTCCCTTGTATTATTCTTATGTATTAAGTGAATAATATACTCAGTCAGAAAGAGGTGTCACTTTAACAACTTGAGTGATTTCTAACCATTTTGCTTTCATATCTGATTTTCAAGCTACTTCAAATATTTGAACAGTCTATTGCCAGATGTTTTCCCTTTACCTGCAACCTTACAGTAATACAGTGTAAAAGGTTGTGGGGTTTTTAAAATAAAAATTGAATAAAAAACCTCTGAGCGCACTTACATAGACTGCCACCCTGATCAAAACACATCACAAAAATCCTTGCTAGTAATCATCTTAATTCTACCAGTTTTACATAATTTAGAAGCACATGAAAATAGCTGAACAGTAGTACCTAAAATTGTTAGCACCTTCTATTGACAAAATCTGTGGGTTTTTAAAAAAATTTTATTTAATGAATTGGGTATTCATTGAGGATAAGGTTCTTTCAGTGTGAAATGATCTTGTCATTTGCATAATGTTTGGTAATATATAAGACTGTTACCAGAAGGGCAGAGAGAATTTTATCCTTCAGCTACTATCCTGAGCTTACTTTTAAAAGTGCTGCAAGCTCCTGTATTACTTATTATTGTACTCCTTCAGTTTGGGCTTTTTTTTATGATCAGGTCTGACTGGATCCCTGTATGGTGGGCATCACTGTAATTAGCTTGCATCTTTGATATTTCTCTGGAAATCTGTGATCGGACACACCTTAGATAATTAAACACTTAAAAAAAAAAAAGAAAAGTGCTGTGCATTTAACAGGAAAGGAGGCAATATTAAAGTAGCAACTGGATCCTATCTTTTGACAAATTTCAGATTGGACTGTTTGTTTGTTCTTGCTGCATTCTTTTCGATATTGGCCAGAATAATCTTGTAGGTTGACCAAAGACTGGGGATTAACTCATCTAACTATCAGAACTTGTTCTATAATGTAGCAGTTCATATATGTTTTGCTAATACTTACTTGGATCCTGAATGAAGGCAAAATAGAAGTATAAGGGCCTTTTTTGAATTTATTCTATGTACAGTGTACCTGTCAACCAAAGAACCACACACACTTTATTCAAAATGACTACGTTGTGGTTAATAACCTGCCACGGATGACTTGAATGGGGATTTCAAAACCAACTTTATATATGAATAGACGTTCCCACTCTTCATACAATATTACGGAAGTTCAGTGGTTCTTCCATGGCTGAAGAAAAGCGAACAAAGGAGGTAGTTTCAGCCTCAGTCCTTGCCTACAGGTTTCCACATTCAGTTTCCACTTCATCTTGTGCAATTACTCTGCTTAACTGAAGTCAGAGACTGTTACTGTTTCATGTTATGACTCAAAGTACCTCTGGGACATATATTTGTCTCCATCAAATTTATTTATGCCAGGGGCCTGACCTTCAGAAATACCCTCTGCCTATGGCTTGGTTTGAAAGGCTAATGGGGAGGGTTGATTGTTTCTGAAGATCCCTGAATTTTATCTGTGTCAAAAAATTGATTCCAGTCTATTTAGGTAAAAGATAAACAGAGACTATGGTTTATAAAATTCTTATGTATGTGCAAGGGGTTTGGACTACTTGATCTTCAGAGGCCCCTTCTAGCCCCAGTTATCCTGTGATTCTGTGATTTTCAAGCTGATTGGTTGTGATCCAGCTCAAATTCCAGCAGAGCAAATATAAATCTGTGGGTTACTGCAGATCTGACTGTGCTGCTTTAAAAATCTAAGATTTTGTGTGTGTACCTAGTTTTTTCCACCATAGGGACTGCAGGTTGCTGCCCACTCTGTACCTCAATGGCTGATCATTGTATGAGAATAGCTTTCGTAGCTGCCAGATTTCTTTATAGCCTTAGATGTATTTCTCTTGCACTATTTATAAAATTTAAGGTGTTTTGTCTGTATGACAGAAGGTTTCAAGCATTTTACATGTTAGACATGCAGCATTCAATCAATAGCTGAAACCAACTTTGGCATTTTTAGTATCAGTAGTTATGTGTTTTTAAAAGATACTACTGGTTATTTTTAAGGGGTTATATCTGATAATTTGCCTTAATTTCTCATTCTGAAGGGTTTACTATAAAAACTTCATGTGTGTTTGATATTTTTGTTATCTGTCAGGGATTTTTTTTCCTTTTAATGATTTCCATCACTTAGAGTTACTTATTAGGCTCTAGTTAGGTGGTTTTCTTGCTTGTTTTTCTCTTGTCCTGTGGTTTCTGTTCTCTGGTAATGATTCTTAACAGCATAAAAGTCTTCTTTCATTACCTTATGGACAAGTAATTCCAACAACATGCTAAAAATATGTTTAAAAAAAAGGAAAGGGTACAATAGTGGACAAAAAAATCATTGCATCAATCACTGTCAGTTTGTCTACAAATTGTGAAATCTTCCTTAGGCTGTAAGACGTGACTGTTTCAAGTGCAGGTATCTCAAGTGTGTTTCTTTTTAGTCACAAATGAAGTGAACTTGTTCTGTAACTGCCCAAGGATCTGCCTTCCAGAAGGTGTGTAGTCCAGGTCAGTGAGGACATACAATTGCCTTATTTATCTAAGGGATCTGCAGAAATATTTTCCAGTGAAATATTACCCAAACGTGACTGCTTCAGTGAGACCCTTGTTTGAGAAGCAGATGAGCCAACCATGAATGTCTACTTGCTTTCTGCTAGACTTCACAAACTGAATAGTCTCCTGTTCACCACTCATGATGAAACCTTTAGACAGGGAAACTGCAAAACTTCATTTATGTTCCAGTCAGTGGTAGTGCAACAAATATATAACATAAAAGTTACATAAACCCAAATACAATGTCAGTAATTTTCCTTACAGATAGTGGCTTTAAAACAGATATTTGTGGGAGCTGAGAAATAGGGTTTTATTTCTGTTCTTGAGTTTATTTTTTTATATCAAGATTCCTTGTTTGCTACTTAATTAACTGATTATTATGCTCTGTGTTTAAGTGATTTTCTTGGCTGCATTAACAGTCACTAAAACATAAATTCAAACCTGGTATAACATTTCCACTGTTTTTTTTTTTTTTGTGATCCCTTAGCCCATCATTCCAATGTATACTCAAAATGTCCGTGAAGGCTATAGGATGTTTAAAGAAAGAAGTAAGAAGTTAAAAATATATTTTAAGTATTTGGAATGCTTTATCTACTTTTCTCTCAGATTTCTCTCACTTTTTTCTTAGATTTTGCTTTTCAGACTTTTGGTTTCTTTGGATTTTCTAACACAGTTGCTGTGGGTTAGAGGTATCTCAGATATGGAAATAGCTTGTACTTAACTGGTTTGTGCTGTGTGATTTGATTCTTTAATTCAGTCTTATTTCAGAGATCTCTTAGGTCTATTGAGCTTTGTTTTGGTGGACAGTTACCTCAATCCTGTAATGTCTTCTTGACTGTCAGATTAAAGCACGCATTTTTAATAGGGCTTCCACGTTAATCAGATTTCAAGTTTGGATTGTATTTGCTGCGACTGAAATCTCACTTTTTCCTCCCATAAACTATTTCAGGACTTTTTAGACAGTTGTATGAAAGTACTCGATTGCCTTTTATTCCTCCATATGGAGGACTTCCAGTCAAATTTCGCACATACATTGGAAAGCCAATCCCTTACGATCCGAATATAACTACAGAGGAATTAGTTGAAAAGGTAAGTTATCTCTCCTTGCAAAATTGAGCTACTTCTCTTGCATATGTACTTGAAACTAGTTTTTTTCATGCTTGAATAAAGACAAATATACCTGTTAAAGTGGGCAGTTGAGGTCCATGATTATTTAATACCTATGAGTAAGTATTGACATAGTAATAGTTGATTGGGATGCCCTCATCCTTTCAGAATGTGTGAGCTCTGTCTTCTTGGCATGTTAACTTTGTTTCTCCCAGGCCTTTGGTAACTTTGATAACTGAAATTATGTAAACTATGTTTCAAGTTTTCAGTAACCGTGAAAATAAATTTTATAAATAACAAATAAATTCGAGCATCTTCTCTAAACAGCATAATGCTCTAGAAACAGAATTCCACAAGGGCTTCAATCTCATTGTCAAAAGTGTTTGTAGATCCAAAGTTTAGGTGTTTTTCAAAATATTAAACTAAACAGAAAACACAGTTTTTAAAATTTGTCATGGCAGGTGAAAGGAGGGCTTTGTGCAAAAACATAAATCTGTGAGCTAGGAGTACATGGATCAGAACACTTGTTAGGAATCACTGATGAAAAAACACCTTGCTGCCCCAAAAAAGGTGCAAGAATACCAGCTTTCCTTTCTTTCTTTTTTTTTTTTTCCCTTTTCTTTTTTTTCCCTCTTTTTTCAAGGGTCTACTGCAGATTGTTCTGGGCTTCACAAAAGTGAAACCAGAAAGACAGGTTTGGTCTGTTACAAGGGAACTGCCCCAGTAAGCTGTGGAGTTTGGTCTTAGTATATTTAGGAGGCTGGAAGCAATATGACTGCCCTTACAGTTATTTATATTCTTGTATTTTGGGGAAATAATATTTTGTGTACCTGCAAAAATGATATTGAAATTTCCCATGACTCTGATTTACTTTGTTAAAGTCAAAGTTTTGGCCACCTGCTTTGACCACCACCCACTTCAGTGGGAGTGCAGTTAGGTCTTCTGTGGCTCATATTACCTAAAAAGAAAAGCAGGTTAATGGGGTTTGAGGTTAGCAGTGGCCTGGCTGACCTCTGTCGGATCCTGCCCTGGAAAGGAGTTAGGACATGAACCTGTCAGGAAAGGTTTAGCTACTCTTTTCTTATAGTGATATTCCACTATGACTCTGGCATAGATCAGTGGAGTACGTTGCTACCCTTATTTAAGCTTAAATACATAATTATCTCCTTTCTCCAAAAGGAGATAATTTATTATTTCTTTTAGAAATACAGAATTTTGTATGCATTCTCTTCCTGAACTTGCATTTGAATCTCATGTAGAGAATATTATGAATTCTCCTATTATGTGCGTGCTGCATATGATCCAATTATGAGGGAATTCATGTTGGGAAGGATAGACAGAGGTTCCCACTCCAAATTCCCAGTGCAGCAAGGTCAGCTATGGGATCAGATGAGGTTTGTCAGGCTTTATCTAGCATTTTTGATGAAAACCTTCAGGGATGGAGATTGCACAAACTTAATGTTTTTATGTGTTAAAGGCAACTTTGACTTAGTAATGCCCAGCTTTAGTGAACCTCAATAATTCGAGCCTATCCAAACTGCAGTCAATGTTTGTATTCCTTTCCTTTCCAAGAAGAGTGTCATTAGGACAACTAGCTAATATAAAAGGCATTTTTTTTCTTAGAGTAGATCTTATGAGTGAATTTCGCAGTGCCTCTTGAACTTCTTTCTGAGAAGCCAGTGGTTATACCGTTCTTCCATGCATAAGCAGGTCTGTAAAGGCAAATTTCTCTTCTCTTTTCAGACAAAGACTGCTGTCCAGGCTCTCATAAGAAAGCACCAAACACTTCCAGGCAACATATGGAAGGCTTTACTGGAGCGATTTGATAAGCGTCGTAAAAGTGATTAGAATGCTTATGTTTATTTCGTTGTTTTTACAACATACAGTAAAAACCAATGTCCTACAGCACTGATGACTAATAGTTGGTGTTCAACCAGTTTAATTTACAAGTTTCTACAGATTTGGCAGAAGAAAACAATTGATCTCTTGAGAATATCCTGAACCCAGAAAAACTGAAGAATATGACTTATGTATAATAGCAATACAACAGCTAAATTTCCCAAAAGGCAGTCATGTAGCCAGGATTTTCCTGGTTCCTAAAACAAGTACATACTTACTCCGAGAGCCTTAGCAGTTTTGTCTAGATCTGTGGTTTTGTGTCTTGAGCACAGTCCAGTCTCAGAGAAGAACCTCAGAGTCAGTGTTGTCCCACCAGAGACCACTCCACAGTGGGCACCTTCCCTGTTGGACACCCTGCAAGACAGTGTCAGAAGAGAAACTGTCTCACTTTAGCTGATGATCTACCACTTAGGCATTTTTCTAGGTACTAAACAAAGAGGCATAATCCCATCAGAAGAGATACTAGACTCCCACAAACACGTGGTTTGCACCCTGGAAAGCCGGACTGCTTCATCCAAGACTTTGCTCCCACCAAAAAAAAAAAGGTCTCTCTTAGAGAGGAAAAAAAGCTTTAGTTCAGTGTAGCGCTATGCAAATACGTGTAGAAAGTAGTTTCAAGTCTGAGCTGGTACTTGCATGCACTGTTGCACCATACCATAGTTGTTTAGTGGATGAGGCTGCCCCTAGTCTGAAAATCCCTGGATACAGTGAGTGCAGTATGGATGTGCTGTATTTATCTCCTGGTGAAACAGGCTGTGGGGTAGCTTACTGAGGCAATGCAACCCTGAGGCTTATCATCACTGGTGGTTTGCCTAAAAATGCAGTACTGCAACGCTGTTGTCTCTGTACAGATATAACCGAAATGCCTGTTTGGAAAGGTAGACATAGGCAGTGTTGTCATCCTAATGCAATTTGGGGAAAACTGAAACTTGCTACAAAGCAGAATGTGTTCTTACAGGCTGTGGGATGTTGTTACTGGTGGGAGTGGGAGAACTCTGTGTAATCTATCCAATATGCCATTAAATGCAACCAAGTCTATTAACTTCAGACACCAAGAAAGGTAATTTCTGTGCCTCATTTTTCATTCTTGTGCTTTTAATACCTATATAATCTTTCCCCTCAACATCCTAAAAAGTTACAACATAGTATCTAAGGAAGTATATAGACTGTTTGGCCATTTCTCACTAAAAAACTAAATCTACTCTTTGGGTTAGAATAAATTCTTCCTGTGCTATTTCTCTATAAATATTTCTTGGACATATTTCCCTGGAGAAGGGAGCAGGATAGACAGGTGAGTTATTTCCATGGAGCAAAAGGACAAGAATCCTGTCCTGAAAAAAATCTGAAATCTCTCCAAAGGTATAGGAATTTTTATTTGAACACCTTAACTGTAATTGCTGTATACAGGCAGAAAGATTTTTCTCCCAGCAGAGACTCGACATGCACTGGAGATGATAAACTAAAGTAAATCAAGATGCAGACTGATACACCTGGACAGGCACAGGAATTCAAACCATGAAGTCTGAAACAGCACAGTCCAATGATACAAGCTAAAATTCAAAGCCTGAGCTTAAGTCAAGAGAGAAAAAGGAAAAGGCTATGGAATACTAAAATGGACACAGATGAAGAAGCAAGAGGAATTACGAGTAACCAGAATTTGAAAGAATTCTTTGTATTGCAGAAACTGCAGAAGGACTACACAGAATCATTCTCTGACTCTCTTATTTTTCAAGCACAATAATATCATCATGGAATGTGTTCAAAGAAGAGCAGCAAAGCTGGTAAGGGGTCTGGAGCACAGCTCTTATGAGGAGCATCTGAAGAAGGTAGGGTTGTTGAGCCTGGTGGAAAGGAGGCTCAGAGAGGATCCACAACTATCTCAAAGGAGGTTGGAGCCGGATGATGGTTAGTCTGTACTCCCAAGTTACAGGTGACAGAACAAGAGGAAATAGCCTCAAGTTGTGCCAGGGGAGGATTAGATTGGATATTACTAAAAATTTCTTCACTGAAAGGGTCGTTAAGCATTGGAACAGGCTGCCCAGGAAGGTGGTGGAGCCATCATACCTGGAGGTGTTTAAAAGATGTGTAAATGTGGCACTTGGGGACACGCTTCAGTGTTGGGCTCGGCTGGGTTAATGGTTGGACTTAATGATCTTAAATGTCTTTTCCAACCCAAACAATTCTGATTCTCTAACCAGTTAAACACTTCAGTAATCTGAATTTGCAAAACCTTTCAAATTCCATGATGCTAGGGGCTGTGCTGCAACTCAGAACAGAGCACAAGCCTTGGATAGGAGATGCATAATCAGAGCACTGATTATCTTTCAAAGAAGAGATCCCTGCTATATCTCTCCTATGTAGACAGCTGTTAAGGTTTTGCTAAAAAAGTCCAAGTTTTTACTGGGCTATTTCATCTTACAGCAGCATCACTGTGTTATCTGCAGCTTATCTGAAATGAGCTGAAGTAAAAATTAATTTCTATTAATTGTCTTCTGGCACAGTTGTCTGAAGGGTATTTTCTGGGGTCTCAAGATGATAGACAAAATTATTATTGAGAAACGGTAGTGACTTTGAATGATGTATATGTGATTTTTCTAATAGGAAATTTTAAACAGTTTTTTCCAGAAACACTGTAGAACTGCTCTAATAATAAGCAATATTATTTTAGTGGCTCCCTCTAAATTTTTACTATTTTTAGAGCAACATTATAGAAATTAGAACTAGAAACTGGTATTACAGAAACTAGAGCTTGTCATACAAATAGAATTGTAATTGCAAATCAAATCACTCCCCTGCTACCCTTATTTTTAGCCTCATCATCATACAACGAAAAAGAAATTAAAACCAGCAAATGCAAATGACCTGTGCCTGCCTCAAAATGATAGCAGCATTTATGACTCTTTTTGGGTATAGTTTGCCCAGTAAATAATTCAGGGAAATCCTGTTTTCATAACATAAGGTTTATCCAGCTCAAACTACATACTTTTGCATTGGGGAAAAATATGCTACTGGTAACACTGGAAAAATAATAAAATCATAGAATCATAGGCTATTATCCCAAATTGGAAGGGAACCACACACAGGTGGTTGCTGGCCAAGTTCACCTCACCTAAGGGTGAGGAAGCGGCCATGGCGGAGTTACATGTTGTCTCAGAAGGTAGAGAAGCTACATCACCCTGTGTGTTTGGAGCTCTACCTGGTGCCACTGGAACACTGCTTATTTCTTAGATTGATTTTTATTTTTTCTTTATATATAAATCCAGGGATCACATCCAAGCCTGTCGGCCAGTCAGGAATACCATGACAGCTCTGTGAATGCCACGTCCGAACTGCAAGCCGTCCAGAACACCAACTGCCTGTGGTGGGAAGGAGCAGGTACTCCTGCAGTGGTGGGCACGAGTGGGTACTCCTGGAGCTGCAGGTATGAGTGGTTACTCCTGGAACTGAGGGTGTGAGTGGGTACTCCTGGAGCTGCAGGTATGAGTGGGTACTCCTGGAACTGAGGGTATGAGTGGGTACTCCTGCAGCAGTGCTACCAGGTATGGCTGCTGCTGCTGATGCTATGTGGCACCACCAGCGGGGTTGGAGAAGGGGGATTACACCCATCCTGGGCTGGCAGGTACTGGGAAGGCGTGGCTGGGAGGTGAGTGGTGCTGAAGGCAGCAGGGTGAATGGGTGTATTGCAGTGGGCACTGCAGCCGAGCGGCTGGGGGAGCTGGGGTTGTTCAGCCTGGAGAAGAGGAGGCTCAGGGCAGACCTTATCACTCTACAGCTGCCTGAAAGGAGGTTGTAGCCAGGTGGGGGTCAGTCTCTTCTCACAGACGACCAGTGACAGGATGAGAGGACATAGACTTAAGCTGTGCCAGGGGAGGTTTAGTTTGGACATGAAGAATTCCTTCACAGAAAGGATGATCACACATTGGAATGGGCTGACTGGGGAGGTGGTGGAGTCACCGTCCCTGCAGGTGTTTAAGGAAGGGCTGGACGTGGCACTGAGTGCCATGTTCTGGTTGACACGACGGTGGGCTGGACTCGGAGATCTCGGAGTTGTTTTCCCGCCTGACGGATCCTGAGATCCCGGGACCCCGAGATTCCCGCCCGCTCCGCCAGGGGGCGCCTCCCGCCCCGCCCCGCCCG
>JAWWES010000081.1:112435926-112449230 GCA_035583135.1 Lophotriccus pileatus | reverse complement strand
GCGGGGGCGGCGGGCGGAGAAGTAAAACCGGGCTCCGGCAGGGACGCGGGGCCGGAGCCGGAGCCGCCTCCGCCAAGGGAAGGTGAGCGGGCGCTGCCGGGCGCGATGTGGGGGCCCGGCCAGGGCCTGGCCCCGCCGCCTCCCCGCGGGTGCCTCCCAGGAGTCTCGGTCATCCCCGGGCTCGGGGCCTGGCTTTGATTGCCGTCGGGGCGGGGGCTGCGGGAGCGGGGCGGCCGCGGGCGCTGCGCGGGGGCAGCCGGGCCGGGATCCCGTCCTTCGTGCCGGGAAAGAGGGGCCCGAGCCCCCCACCCAGCCCTGCAGAACCGACATTGTCCCGCCGGCACGGAGGCCGGGCCGGTTCTTGTGCCAAAACAAGGGCTAAACCACGCTGACTTCTAGGATCTCTTCAGTCGCAGGTGCCATTACCGGGATTATCAGGGTCTTCTGGATTTTTTTTTGTTTTGTTTCTTTGTTTGTTGGGTTGGTTTGTTTGGGTTTTTTTCTATGTGTGTTTGTGGTAGCATTGCTGATTCTGGTGGCAGTGTTCTCAGCCGTGTATTTCTGTCGGCCAGGGACACGTCGTAGCTGCTGCTTTGCAGTGCCTTTCTCGCTTGGAGATACTGGAATGTCCTCCAGAGGCTTCCCTTAAACATTTCGTGTACATGCTGGAATCGTGGTATGAGTGGTTTTACAGCAATGTGTGTTGCTGTCCATAATCGCTCCTTCTATCGTGATCAGTAGGGTCTCAGTTAACCAGGATGTGCGGACTGCAGCTGAAGACCACTGTTGTAGTTTAATTAAGGACTTTTCTGGGTCATGTGCCAGAAGTCAGTGGAAGGCATTGTTGCGTGTTAGTCTTGTTTCCACTTCACCATCAGCGTAAAGCCTTAAGTGTAAGCATAAGTCAGTGTGTCATTAGTCAAATAAGAGACTGCATCCTTTTGAACGAGTAGGAATGCGTGTAAGCTGCTGTGTTAGGAAGTTAGAACTTCTAATATGTAGTTTGAAGTGCACAGCAGCAAGTGTGTCAGTGCTGTCAATCAAAATAAGAATGTGCTCGTATTAGAGAGAGATTCTGCCTGTAGCTTGGCTAAAGGTGGGACTTAGTAGTGCTACACTTAGTTGTACTGAACCCCGTTGTAGTTTTTAGATTGGGATGATGACGGCTGGCAGAAAACCTCTGACAGGGGGGGCAGGGCGGTCCCTCTGCTTGGATGAGGTCCTCACCAGACTGACATTGCTGGTGTTTCTGGAAGGCAGAGCGCTTTATCTTGTAGTTTTAACTGCTCTGTGCAGTCATAGCTGCACAGTTGGAACAGACCAGTGTGTTGTTACCAGTTAGCACATAAGAGCTGTGTTGAACTTTTGTTCGGTGTGGAGATCTTGTGCTTTTCTTGATAATGATCTGCCTTCCCTTCTTCGTTGCCATTGCAAGCCACATTGCAAGGACCTTAGCGCTCTTAAGGAGTGGTTCTAGACAGAGGGAGGTAGAATCTTTCCAGCAAAGGGACAGGAAGCAACAGGCACAGAGTGTAGTAAGGGGAATTCTAACTAGAATAAAGAAAAACATTCTCACCATGAAGGTATTCAAGCACTGGATTAAGGGCCCAAAGAAGCTGTGGAATCTCTATGGAGATAATACAAACTGGACTGGATACGGCACTGAGCAATGTGATCTAACTCCTTAGTTAGAAGAGATTGGACAAGTGCTGTTCAGTGAGTCTTTCCAGTGTGAATTATTCTATGATTCCCTTCAAGATGAGTAAACAACACTCTTCGGAGTAGAGCTGACTGTCCCTAAGAGAAGGCAATCCTTTAGATCATGCCTCTCTGGCTGGTAAACACACAAGATGTCAGATTTTAATTTCTGTTCCAGGTTAGCACATAAATATGCAAGTGAACTTATAAACCTGTGATGATTGCATTTGAGGTATTGCATTGAACTTTATAGGCAAAAGGACACGTAATATTTTTGCAAGCCTGACATGTGTAGACAAGACTTTAAATTTACTTGATGAGGATTTTGGGTTTGGAGAAAGCCATAAACAACTAAAAATATAATCAGTGGGAGACTATAGTTTAAGTAATCTTTTAAGCTATATAATCACCTCTCAGTTTTGAAAAAATGTTTCTGTGCCAATAACACATGCTCCATATTGTTCTCTAGTTGGTAGGTGGAATCACTGTAGAAGTCCAGGCATAACAATCTGATAAATATTGTGGTGTTGAATGCTGCTCCTAAATCCTGCTTGGTCTCACAAGTTGTGTTTCTTATACTTGCTATGGGTGTTTGCTGCCTGACAGGTTCTGGAGTTCAGTTCTGGCAACAGGAATGAGAAGGAGCTTTCTCTTGCTCTCCCCCATGCTCACTCTCTCCCTTCCTTTCGTCCTAACTCACACCCCCAAACAAAAGTACATGAAATCAGTGAGGTGCATGTCACTAATGCTATGTGCTTATGCACTGCTGAAGGTAAATCAACTGCTGGTCACATTGTCACGATGAGGAGCAAAGAACCTGATTAGGAGCAAAGTGTTGTAAGCTTGAATTAGTGGAACAGGCATGGATCGGAGGAGCAAAATCCTTGTAATGAGATCAGCTTTCTTCTCATTAATAGGAATTATCTTGAGCAATGTGGGTAGAGGCTGATTTCAAATCCAAAGGACAAGGGACATCCTTGGTCTATCAGAGTGTGAGGGGAAAACAGACGGGGAAATAAGTGAGATGAGTTCTGCTATAGTACATGTTTCAATGTCTCATAGCAAATGTGGAGTAAAACTGATCTGCTTCATAACTTTTGTTGTCATTGTGGTTCTGATAGTATTAACAAACTTTTTGAATTTCAGTCATTTGTTGCATGCAAAACCAGAGCAAGAGTAAAGGAATGATTGACATATGTCAGTCTAAGTCAGATCTCTGCAGTCATGTGTGTTGTAAGTCACATTCTGATAAAAGAAACACAACAACCTTGAGCTTAGATTCTTTCAGAAATATTGTTCTTAATCTGTTTACAGATGTTCTTAATCTTCTCTCTACAATCCTATGTTATAGTTGCAATGTGTTTTTCTTCGTGGTCCTGACTAGCAGATTGTCAAGTCTTATCCTAGTCTAGAATAAAGTGTTGGTCAGCTTTTGTTCCCCAAGTAAGCACTGTAGCTAAAAAAGCCAAGCATTCAGGTTGTCTTGTGTTTGTAAGGTGAAGTGAATAGCAATTTTGCCCCTAAATTGAACAAAGCTAAGAAAAGTCTTGCACCAGAGTTATAGAAAGTCTGAAATATCAACCCAGAGAGGTCTGGGAACTTCTTAGGAGCTGGTGTTGTAGAAGAGAGATTCTTATACACAGACAGAGTAAAGCCAGAGCAGTTATAACTTTTAGAGGACTTTTTGTGATCTTCCCCCCTCCCCTGCCCCCGTGTCTTTCCTGCTGCCTCTCTGTGTTGTGCTCTGGGTCTTCCAGATACAGTTAAAGGTCTCTCTAGGCCTGAGACTTTCTTATTTGAGACCATCTTCTTCCTAAGTCACTATATGGTTGTGGAAGTGTTCATTGGGGTTTCTGTTTTACAGCACTGATTTGAGATTGTGCTGTTTCTTGTTGTAGTTAATGCTTGGGAGAAGATTTTGTTTTACTATAACAAAAAATTAGACTAATCAATACAGCTTTCTGAAAATCGAAAATACATTATTAATTGGCATTGGTAACAATATAAATGTTCTGAATCTGTGTAAATTGAACAGTTTTCAGTGAGATAAGATCTTAACCTGAGATTAAGCAATTGCACTGTCTTTCTAAATTAGAATTGTCAGCATTTCCAGTACACAAAAGAAAAGGACTGTAAAGATCAAGTAAGAGTTTATCTGCATGAACTGTTATGTTTCCAGTAGGTGCTGCTGGGGTGTGAGATGAGTGGTATATGAATAAAGACATATGTGCATATATGAAATGCATATATAAATAAAAGCAGGTCTATCTTTTTGGAAGATTTATTAATCTACTTTTTTTATTTTTAAATTTGAACAGGAAATGACAGGTGGAAATGAATCCTGTATTGCAGGACCGATACCTATGTCCTACTTAACTTGCCTGACTTACATTCTGCAAGAATGGACTGGCGTGGAGCATATTGGAGATTATCTGAGTTTTGCGTTCTACCTTGTATGGGTGCTTTTTCCACTTGCAGTAGTTTTTGTACTTCCAGGAGTTATTGTTGCCCTCTTCTACATTTCCATTCTCCTTCTTCATATTTATAAAAGGAAAAATGAACTGAAGGAAGCTTATTCTCATGATGTTTGGATTGGTGCAAGAGAAATGTTGGCTACCCTATGGGATGGACATGGAAGAATATGGCATGGTAAGCAAGATCTGACTTTCTTTAAAACCTGCTGAAGCTCTTATTCCTCATTTACCTTTCAAGATTATCATTATATACTTGATTGTTGCTGCTACTGCTGCCAATTCAGGTCAGGTTTGTTTTTTTTTTTTTCTGTTTTATCAATGACTGCCAGTGGTGCCTGAGAGGGAAAAAAAAAAAAAGCCACTGAGACTTTTTTGTATGTAAAATTTTTGCCTTATGCATTTATTCTTTTGCTGCTACAAATGAGATCTTCTGGTTGAATATATAGGCTATTTTTAATTGCCCCCCCCTTTTTTTTTCTTTTTTATGTTTTGTAACTACCCCTGGATTTTCTCATTTGAAGAAGACCTGAAATGTCTGTTACATTAAAAATTAGATCAATTATCTATATTATTTCATAGTCAGTATATGAAGACTGGAAGTTAAATTCCAGTTCCTTGATAGCTAGTATGTCAGCACATACTGGCATAATTTAATTACACTTAAACAGTTCTTTACATGAAGTGCCAAATGAGGGCTAAAAGGAGCACTAAGTGTCAATTCACTTACTAGTTGCTTCTTGAAAGTAACTTTAGAGCCTATTAGAGAACTCTACTTTTTTATTTTCTTTCTGTCTATGTATTTTGGACAACTACTTTCTCTAGTAGAATGTCAAAACTAAGGGCCCTGTTCCTTGTCCTTCTACTATTATTTCTTTATAAAGACAGACTTAATAAATGATTTGGCTTTTCTTTCTAAGGAAATCATAAGCCTCTTTCGGAGCCATTCAGTCTAGATGCAGCTAAAGGAGAAAGAGATGCTTAAGAGCAATTTACATAAAGAACAAATCCTTCTTGAAAATCATCTCTATTTGTTCTCTACTCAAAGGGAAGTGGGGTTTCAAGGCATTGATAACCAGATGGTGCAGCAGCTGTATCAGATAGGCTTTGTAAGACTAGGATGTAACTTTCAAATCTAGGAAAGTACACTACATCAAAATCAACAGCTACATCAAAGAGCTTAAAATGCTCACTTCACAATAAAAAGCTATTTACTTTTTTCATAAGAAAATGATTTTTTTTTTAAGGCCTTGGCTCTTTTAAACCTTAGTAACTTTTTCTTTTTGTAAGGTCTAACTTTTTTGTTTCCACGGAAAAGATTCTTATCCAGTCCCTCAGTGGCAGCTGTGACTGTTTTCTGCCCTACCAGCTGCTTCCCTGTTATCTGTACACTTCTTTTCCTAAAGAATGAAATGTTTTGCAATTATTTTTTCCCGACTTGATTAACCAACATATCGTAGGAAGAGCTTTTAATCCTCAAATCTCACGGCATTATTAAAACAAACAAACAAAAAAACCAACCCCACAGCCTAAAAGCCCAAAACCAATGCCCCAAACTGGTGCATGATACCTGTAACTTTACATTTATTACACCAGTACTGTATGTATTGATTGGCTGGCGTGGAACACAGTTAGTGGTCACTTGGGATGGTGCAGATGATATGCTTGCAGTCTGCTGCGGCTCCACACGTGTGCAAAGTAAAAGAGAAGGAGAAGAGTCAAGAGTACCTTCAGAATTAAAAATAAATTAATGAAATAGGAGTTGCAGACCTGGTTAACTTTGGAAGAAGTGACAGGTTTTGTGTTGTTGTTGTTGTTTTTGTTTGTTTGTTTGTTTTTGTTTATTTGTTTTATAAAAACCACGAACAAGATACTCTAACAATACCACTGGATATTAACTGAATATGTTCTATACTGATGCATTTTGATATTTTTTGTGTTAACTAAACATATTCTGCACTGTTAAATAGAAATGTAAATTCAGTAAGAAACTTATTGTGTTTATGTATTTTTCAGCTAAGCATATAGAGCCCCAACTAGTTTTTAGTACTTAGTGATGGAAAACTGGAGCAGGTATAACTTGGATACAAATAAAAAAGATAAGCTTCATACAGTGGAGTAAAAAGAGACATGTAAATGGGTGCTGTCACATGAAATCTTCTTAAACAGTCACTGTTGGCAATGAACTTCAGAAGGTTAATAATAGCTTGAAATAGTCATTTTACCACTTCAGCCCTTGTGATTTTTCTTGAATGATTGAGTCAGAGGACTTTTCAGCCTTGAAGACAGTGAACTGAAAAAATAAGGAAAAATGGTATAGTTCAAGACAGACTGGGTATTTTAATTTATTTTTTAGTTCTTTCTTTACGTGTAGCACTTCTGCCTTAAATGAAACTTTTATTTTCTATGGAGTAACTTGTATTTCCTGTAAATGCTGCAGGTTGCTTCTTGGCCAGTGCAAAGGTCACTTTGCTCTTACTACTTCTCAATATCTCTAGGTTTCATCTTGCTGTAAGTTAGTTTCTTGAGGATAGATTTGTATCAAACTTTAACATCTGTTACCCTTTTAACAGGTTATGAGCTTCATGGTATCAAAAATATTCCTGAAGGACCAGGGCTTGTTGTGTTTTATCATGGAGCTACTCCTGTTGACTATATCTATTTCATGGCTAGACTTCACGTGACAACGAAGAGACGCTGCCGTGTAGTAGCTGACCATTTCGTCTTTAGATTACCAGGTAATATATTTCATTATAAACAAGCAGTTTTGGAACTCTTACTTAAATCTTTTAATGGTGTAATGAATAGAACCTGTCCCCAGGAAGACTGTTTTGAGTAGAATCTTTTTTGGAGGAAAGCTGTAGAGGTGTCCAACATGTTCATGGTGAAACATGAGGTGAAATTTGAGGAAAATAAAAAATATCTTTAGGGCAATATTTTGACTGGACAGGGTACTGAAATATACTGCTGATGGGTGAAATTAGTTTTGTGAGGTGTTTGGTTTTTTTGTGAGTGAAACACAGTAGTACCCAGTTCTTTTCCCAAGTTCAGTTTGTGTGTAAAAACCTGTCAATTCACAAAATGAATTACAAGGAGTGTTCTGTAGTGTACTGATGGTTTTAGTGGAAACAACTCATATAAGAAAACTGTTGTTTTGTCAATACAGTTTTATTTCTTAGTCCACAAGATAGTAGTATATTCCTTCAGCCTTAGTCCCTGAAAACAGCACTTTTATCCTGGTTACAGGATGGCTTTGCCTCTACAACCGCTTTTGCCAACAGATTCAGATTTGTGAGTTGGTTATCAAATCTTTTGTATACAGCCAACCATTTCATGCATGACTTGTCTCCATGTTGTATCTGTTAATACTTACACACAGTTGTTTATCAGATGGTAGATTATGTTGATTTTTTTCCATTTCCGCTTTAAAATAAGGTTCTAAGTGTGAGTCCCCCTAATATCATTGCAAGACATCTGACTGAATGGCTGATCTCGAGGAACTGAGATCCAGCCAACAGCTGGTTTCTACAGGCGTTCCTCAGGGATTGATGCTAGGATCACTGCTGCTTACTGTTTTTATTGTACCCCTGGATGAAGGGTTGGACCATGCACAGCAAATTCACCGATGATACCAAACTAGAGGAGGCGTTGATATACTGGGGGTTAGAGCTTGTGTTCAGAGAGACTTCATAGAAGTGAACTGGCAGAAACCTCATGAAATTCAGCAAAAGCAAGTGTAAAGTTGTGCATCTGAAACAGAACAATTTCACGCAACTACCCTGGCTAAAACGTGGCTCTGCAGGAAAGAATTTTGACTTTAAGTGGAGCACAAGTTGGGTGTGAGTCAGCAGTGTGCGCTTGCAGCAAAGAAGACGAACTGCACGCCGAGCTTTTTTTAGCTTGAGTGTAGCCACAAGGTTGAGTGAAGAGGTTTCTTTCCTTGGCTTGGCAGCTGTGTAAGCACATCTCCCAGTATGGTATCCAGTTTTGGACTCCGTGGTACAGGACACACTGACACACTGGAGTGTGTTCAGTGGATGATGGAGGGCTAGAGCACACAGTGTATGCAGAGAGGCTGAGAGAACTGGGTTGGTTTGATCTGTACCAGATAAGGGTGGGGAAAGATATTGTTGCTGTCTTCAGCAACCTAGCGGGAGGGTGCAGAGAAGAGGGAGTCAGACTCTCCTGACAGGTGCACAGCGGTAGAATGAGAAGCAACAGAGACCAGTTGCAACACAGGAAATTCTGATTAGACATGTGGAAAGGTACATTAGAGTGTACCATTACAGTGATCAGACACCTGAACAGATTGCTTAGACAAGTTGGGGAATCTGCATCCCTGGAGACTTTCAAAACTCTGCTGGGTGAGGCCCTGAGCAGCCTGATCTAGTTGGACCCGCTTTGTGTGGGAGTCTGTACAAGATGACCTCCAGAGCTTCCTTCCAATCTACATAATTCTCTGTTTCTGTGAAGGAGTTAAGGCTGTTCAGGGAGGACAAGCCCAAAGAGCCCAGAAAATGTTCTGAATTGTTTAAAAATCTGCAGAGTAATCTACGACTGGGAAGGTAGATGCTGCTTCTCTTGTGAATCAAACCGAAGAGATTGCATAAATTTGTCCTAGTACTAAGGCTGTGTGATCTTGATTAAATCTTCGGATTAAAATGGACACCTTTTCAGAAGATGTTTTAACCAAAATTTACTATGCTCAATGCAAGGGAAATGGGGGGGGTGATTTGGGGGTTCTTGGATTAGATAATTTAATGATTCTTCTTGTTTATGATTATTAAATCTACTATGAATAGCTGTGAGGAGTGGCTTATCCCATGACTCTGAATTTCAGGTCCATGCCAATATGCAGTTGCCAGGGCACAATCTCATTGCATCCTCTGCATGGGGCACTGCTCTCCTGTGTTAACTGGAATTAACTGGAGTGTGTTTGTAAAATGTTGCTGTGCCTCTTAAGGGATTCATGAGCCTGCAGTGTATCAAACATGCCCCTCGCTGCTCCTTAGTCTTGAAAGATACGGCTTTATAACTTATGGAAGGATATCTAACCTTATAGAAGACCTCCTGTAGGTATCTGGAGATTTCTACTGAACATTACCTTCTGTGATTCTGTAATGTGTCTTTCTTTCACGTTGTTGCAAAAGGAAATTATTTGATTGTCTCAGTTTATTCTGTGTCGGTATTAAGTATGCTTTTGTTGCTTGTATTTTGCAGGAAAAGGATATGAAATATGGTCGTGGCTTCTTTTTTTACTTTTTCTTTTAATAACTAGAGGTTAGCCACAGGGGAAAAAAACGAAAACAATATTAGAGGTTTCTGATTCTTTTGGATTCTTAGCCGTGTAATTCTTAAGTCTTCTCCCAAAGAGTACAGTGAGGACTGAGATTTCACTTGTGTTCTTCTCTATCACCCTCCCCTATAGTATGGGCCATATTTGCTTCCTAGAGTCATCTAGGAACCCTCTTTAAAAGGTTGCCTTCTATTTTGGGGCACTAAGGCAGGCCCTCACCTGTAATGTCCCAGAGGAGAGGGGATGTGGCTTCTCATCCGTTACTTTTCAACACGTTCTGTATGTATCTTGTGGACTAGATGCTTGGCAGATATACACATGTGTTTACCTACAGTTGTGGAAGGTTCGATTCAGTGGTCTAAATGACTCCTCTCTGTCTGTGTCCTAAAGGTCAAACATGGGATAAAGATGACATCCTTGCTACCAGGTAGCTGAGAAGCCCTGATGTTACAGTCACTTGGGCTAAGTTAGAGAAGTGTATACAGGGCACATATTGAGAGCAGTGTTAAAGGTATTACTGGGTGCTCTCCAAACATTGTTTTCAAACATTGGTGCAGAAATAATATTGTAGAAAAGAGAGAAAGAGTGTGTTGGGGCAAAGGGCAGAGTCCAGGTTAAACTGTGGAATTAAATTAATTTTGGACTTCTTGGTATCCTGAAGAATTAGCATCCCTTCATGCTCTGGAAGGTTGAAAAAATTGTGTTTAGATAATTTTGAGAGTTGTTTTGCTGTTTAAAATGGAAAAATAGATTCTTGGTCGCTTACATGCAACAGCCAGGTACTACCCCAGAGTTTTTTCTGACTTCATGATTACCTTTGCCTTGGGTACAGGTACCCTTGTCCCTTCAGGGCCACTGCACTAATTTCTTTCTCTCTGCTGCTCTAACGGAGCCAGGTTCTTCTTCACTGCTGCTGGAGCAGAGACATTGATAGTACTGTGTGTTCTGCTGCCTAGGTTTTGAACTACAGCTAAGAATATAAAGTTTATACTGAAAGTCAAGGGGGGAAATACATCTGAGAAATTTTGTGGAGACTTGAAACCTCCCCCCACAACTTTTCTGTAGTACAAATTTTTGCCTGTATTCTGTCTATATTCTGTTCTTTTTTTGTTGACCTATGAACTAGACAGACTTGTGATGTTGCTCTGTCACATGCACCCTCCTGCCCACGCAGCATATCCAATGAGGAAAGGAAGACTATTGTCACAGCTGCTTCTTCCTTGGAGTGTCTTTTACTGCTCAGCTCAACCTTTCTCATGACTGTTTTGTCTCTCTCCTGAGCTCACTGATAGGAAGGACTTAGAGACAGGCAGCTTCTTACCACCAGGTACTTTCCAGAGACCTTTAGTTAGTGTGGGAATACAAAACATTGTAAAAACCAGCTGTTGAAGATCACACAAGCAAAGCACCTGAAAGAAATGAATTTACTTCAGGAAAACTGTATTTCAGGTGTCCTCTGTGCAAATGCTACTAGATGAGGACTGTGAGTGTCACCAGCAGTGTGCGGGACAGGCACAGCAGAATATGTGACAGGTGTAGTGCAGCTTGTGTTTGTTCTGTTGTCATGTTTGTGGACAGATCCTGATTGTGTGTAGAGATGAATCAGGGGTAATTATACTCACACCAACAAAGACTAGTTAGAGATAAGAGTTTAGTTAAGAATAAACTAATGATATGTTGCCTCATGCTTTTCTTCTCAAGCCCTTAGTTTATGCGAGCTATAAGGGAAGACACATCTGTCTTCCTAACTATATTTCTAACACTTCTTCAGCATGTGAGTGTATGTAACAGATGTGTGCTCATAATAACAGCAATTTATTTGTTACTGAGAGGCAAACTGGATTAGGTCAGTTCTGTTTCCTTGTCTGTGCCTGATAAGGTTGTTTGTCTCAGTGGGAAACTTCAAGAAAAAGAAATAATGTTTCCCATGCTCAGTTGTTTAAAGTTCCCATTTTGCTGTGTAGTGCTTGAAAATACTGTATAAATTTGAAATTTATTGAACCAGTTAACAGGATTTATTTCCTGCAAACAGAGGTTAATTCTAGTTATGTCCTTTAACCTTAGTCTAAATTTATCAGGTATGCTCCCATTTGATGCTTGTAAGCAAATTTCTGCTGTTTCTTGGAGACTGGGGTCAGTATAACATTGCAAAGTCAAGATAATGTGAGAAGTTTATATAACCTTAGGTTAAAAAAATCTGTTATGATATTAACAGAAGATGAATATATCCAATTCAAGCTTGCCAGATTTTTGTATGAAAGGTACTCACAGACTGAACCAGGGAGTCAAGTGCTGTAGTGATCTGTAATGCAGAGAATGACAAAGAAAATGAATCATTCTCCTTGTGTACAACTGCGCTTTGCCAAAGTTCACAAAATGAAAAAAACACAACGATTTGTTGGTATTGCTTCTTGTTGTATTTTATTTGAACTGTGCTACATTTGAACAATAGGGCTCGAGGAAGAAGGCAGTGCCCTGGAATCAACTTAACGCCTTTGAAGGGACACCTGAAAGATGTCACAGTACCAATTTTTTCCAGTTTAGTCCTGATAGTGAGGTGTCACCTCATTTTACTGTGACAAAAAGCTACTGAAACCCTAAATCATCAACTTTGCAGACCAAAATCTATAAGCATGACTTAGTGCTTCAGTCCCTCTTGGGGACTTGGGGCTACAGGTTATTAGACAAGTTAGTTTTGGCCGTAGTGTTCTGTGTTGGGAATCTGTACTCAGTGGTTCAGTGAACATTTTTCTGAATTAATATTGTCTTACCCTACAGGTTTTAAGATATTACTTGATGTACATGGAGTTATACCTGGTCCAAGAGAAGCTTGTGTCAGTACTCTGAAGGAGGGCCACCTGTTAGCCATTGCCCCAGGAGGAGTTCGGGAAGCACTCTTTAGTGATGAGATGTACACTATTCTGTGGAGTGATCGGAAAGGCTTTGCTCAGGTGGCCATTGATGCAAAAGTGGTAAGTATGATAGGTCCTGGAAGAGAAGCAGAGAATGCCAACTTAACTGGTACTTTCTTCCAGGGAAAGGTGTTTTGATTATCATATATTTGCTGTTACATTGACTGTCATGAGTATAGTCTACTTGCTTTCATAACCACATTTCAATACTCTTTTTGTTGCTTTTGATAGATAAGAAGGCTTTAGAGTCAGGTAAGAATAGCGTGGTCAGAAAATCCAGAGTTTAAAAGAATGAGAGGTGAAATAAAGGATGATTTCTCTGTGACAAGAGTCTGCTATTCTACATGTAACTGCTCAGGATTGTGATGGCTTAACGCCTGACCAGAATGGTTGGGAAGCAACCTTACATCAGCATTTCTGTTTCTCCTTTCACTGACGTATGCTGTGACCCAGCAGAGAATAGACTCACTGGTACTGTGCACTGGGATATTATGGCAGTAAAATCCAGGGCATACAGCAGGAGCAGCAGGAGTTCACTGGTGTGAACTGTCCCTTCAGTTCTAATGTATAGCACTGTGCTTGGTCAGCAGGCACATAATTATTCTTAGGGGACCAACTGTGAAAGGCACAACAGCGTGTGATATATTTGAACTGTAAATATTTTAATAGTAATTTCAGAGTCCCTCTCATTCTGTGTTTGTACTTGAAAGGTATGTGCATATACCCAATTGAAAAGTAAGTCTCACACCAAAAGTTTCATATTTAGGTACTGTCATCAAGAGAGACTAGTTAAATTTCTGGATTTTGTACATAAATAGAATACTTTTAAGACCCAAGTGTGTGTCACTTGTCTCACAAGGAAAATAACCTGCTTAAACAGGGTATTTTCAGCAGGTTTAGATTTTACTAATGTATTGTAATAGCACG
>JAWWES010000081.1:112422073-112435826 GCA_035583135.1 Lophotriccus pileatus | reverse complement strand
TCTCACAAGGAAAATAACCTGCTTAAACAGGGTATTTTCAGCAGGTTTAGATTTTACTAATGTATTGTAATAGCACGTGAAAGGCCATACTTAAGATTCAACCGTGGTTGTACTCATTATATTTATTTTATTGAATATGTGTTCAGTTCCTTTTATGCATTCACAAGGGTGTTGTAGTTTCATCACCCCTAAAAAAAACCAACTGAAAGATGCAGTGAAAAAGGAATAGTGTTGGAGGCAGGCTGAAAGTGGGAAAAACATCTTTATTTAGATTAAAAATGAACTTTAAGTCACCTTGAATTATAAGCAGAACTCCTCGTGGAAAGGAAGATGTGACTGAAACATCAGAAGAATGTGTCTAAAATCAGAAACTTCAGCTCCTTGAAATTGTCTCATTTCAGCAGTTTGTTTGCCAGAATTTTTGTCATATAAACTAACTTGGTGCATACAAAAATCTTTACTTCTATGTCAAAAGTAAAATGTTCCAAGTAAGATTTTTCTAGAATGAAGAAATTTGTAACCATTCAGTTTAGGCAACTGCACTTCTTTTTATTCTCTGTAACTACATTGTATTATTTACAGACTTCCCCCCCCACCCCCCAACGCCCAACGTGATACCTTTCTGAAAAGTTTCATGTACTAGTCATCACCATGCTTGTTTCTAAAAAGTTTATAAGCATCTGAGTGTATGAAAATCCCATGAAGAGTTCTGTATTTCTGATGATGCTACGTACAGTGGGTACATGCCATAAAATGATGGTGAAAAACTTCATAGAGTAGTTGCCTCCTCACGGTTCTTGTAAATCTTGACAGCTGTTTGCAGTAAACAAAAACAGCAATAAAAACTTGAAATATTCAACACCATTCCAAGTATTCATCAGCAGAAATAAAACATGGACATGTATTGAATATGACACATCATGTGTGAAGCAATACCATCAGCGTAGCAGAGATGAATCAGACAAGTTTAGTGTCCCAATCCTGTGAATTCTTCCCTTTGAGCATAACTACGAATTAGGTAAGAGGTTTAAACACTTAAGCCACAACTGTGCAAACACTGCTAGATGGGGTGAGGGATGCCTAAATGCTTCATAGGTTCTGAAATTTTGGCCTGCTTTGACAAAATGGACTTGCTGAAACAGTGACTCCCTGAAACCTTGTGGTATTCTCCAGTTTGAAACCTCAGGCAGAAGGTCACAGAAGAAATTAAGAATACTTGTTTTGTTCTTTATATGTCCTTATCTGACAAACTCTTCTGAAATCAATTTGCTTGTTGTGTTTAAGTGAGGTAGAAGATTTTCAGTTAGAGCTATCTTCGTAAAAAATTCTTAATTATTTTTTTTCCCTCCTAGCCCATCATTCCTATGTTTACACAAAATGTTCGAGAAGGCTTTAGGACATTAGGAGGAATAAGTAAGATATTTTCTATTTTTTTTGTAGTTTCTCTTTCTATATGTGTTTAGCCTATCTCTGTAGAAATAATTCCTATATAAACTTCAGATTTAACACAACCTTGTTTCTTGAGATTTGCTCTCTGTTAGAGTTCAGAGATGTTACTAGGATTTAATATCAGCATTAGATGTGGTATTGGCTCATCTAAATTACTTTCCATGTAAGTGTTCCTTTACAGAAGCAGTAGCAGAAAGGAAAAAGGAACCAGAAAAACGCAGAAGGATTTACAGTGCTTTTTTCTCTGCTTATATCTGTTAGGCCAACCCTATGTTTTCTGGTGTCTGTTAAGAAGGAAAGCAAACAGGTTGGCAGCTGACACATAATTCCTTTAAATGTCCTCCTAAAGCTCTGTACTTACACCTTTACATGTGCTTAAACTTTGAGTGATTTGGATCATTATTTAATCGGTAGTTGCTTTACTATTCTGCACTAGACCTGTAGTTCCTTACAAAAAACTTGCATTTGCCAGCTCTTTTTCCTCATCTCTGTGGGACTTCCAGACAGAACAGCAATAGAGGGGTGTTATGTCTGGAGCGTCCAGCTCTGGGATGATTAGATGCCCACATCTCTGCTCATTTTCTAGTGTTAAACTCCCCTTTTTTTAAGCTCTTCAACTTACTGTCTAGCAGAAGGGGCCTGAACAGTCTCCTCCACACCACATGTTCTGCCTCAAGTATAGTATCATCGCCTTCATTAGAGGACTACAGGGGCAACACAAAAATAAGCAGCAATTAATTGTTGCTGTGTTTGGGAGAATCATCCCAAACAGAAGAAATTTAAGCCAAAATCATTCATGCTCCTTGCATTCTGCAACAGAGTTGTTAGAAGAATTGAACTCTCTTGATCACTGAAGGTGTTACTCCAGTTTTAGTAGTTTTTGAATACTTGTTTCTATAGGTTGTGTACAGATAATTCCACATCTTGATCGGTAAGGATTTTCTTATGCCAACGCACCAGTTAATGGAATTCCTTGTCTGTAATTGAGAAAGATAGTAGTATTAGCAAGCATTCTTAAAGAATCACTTCTGGGTACATTTGGGATAAATGTTTAAAAGGTGGCACGTGGCAAAGATCTTGTGTCCTCTTAGAGCTGATTGAAATACCTGGGTTTTTTTCTCTTTTTATGTTGTTTAACTGCAACCAGTGTGGGATCTGAAAGAGCAATTCAGTGTGTTAGCATAGTTGACCTTTAGGCAGATAAGGCTATTTTTGATTCTCTAGACCACAGTGGGATTGACCAGTGCAGTTCTTCCAATATTAAAGTGCTTAACTAACCTGTAAAATGAGCTGAACCTGTAACCTGGTTTGCGTAGCATTCCTGTCCTCTCCAGACAAGGCAGCTATTGAATTTTTCTCCACTTCTTCCTTTTTGTTTCAGATACTCTTTGGAGGAGAGATTCCACACCAAGTTAGGGTAGAAACAAGTCTGATGTTAGCATTAATGCAGCTTTTAGAAAATCAAAGTCAAGGGTAGAACAGAACAAAGGTAGAAGGCTTGAGATGGCGCGTTGTTTGAGAATGTGGTTTGGGGGCTAGATTACAATTTCAATGTTGAGATGAGACATATGGGGGAGAAAAAACTTTACAGAATAATCAATCTCTCTCTCTCTCTCTCTCTCTCTCTCTCTCTCTCTCATCTATTCTCCCTGCCCCCACCTTTCTTTCTCCTGCTTTCCCCTAAAATTTTTTCACATTAGAATTATTTAGGTCACTATATGAACGTATTAGATTGCCAGTAGTTCCCCTGTACGGTGGGTTTCCAGTCAAGCTACGTACATTCATTGGAGAACCCATTCCATATGAACCAAATATGACTGCTGAGGAACTAGCTGCAAAGGTAAGATATGATGTAGATAAACATAGATATTTGTTTTGGTTTCAATATTGAATGTTCTGATAGAAAGCACTGCAATAGATTTTTCAAGTGATTTCTGCCTAGGAGCCAGTTATAAAAATTGATGGAATCATGGTTAGTTTTGTACTTGTATAAGTCTCAATACCCTTAAATATTATCTTTTTGTTACTACAACTTGCAGCTGTTCTAGGTCTTTTAAAGTTTATTACACCCTATATTTGCTTTGAGAAACAACTTACTTTAAAGACTGAAGTTCAGTCAGATAAGACAGCTCTGGGTTGATAAATAGAGAAGCACTTCATACAGGGGAGAGTGTTCTTCTTAGTCTTCTCAGAAAGATACTGATGAAGCCTTTCAAACATAGCAAATCTGTGTTCACAACCTGTTGGAATTTCATGCAAAAAAAAAAGAGAAGGTAAATAATTTCACTGCTTTGTCTAGGGTGTTTCAATTTCCTCCAGTTTCTCACCCAACAAATTAACTTTTAAATGCTTCCCTAATTCAGATTTAGGTGCTTTGTAGAAAGGATTGTCAGGTCCTCATGTTCATACAGTTTATTGATAGATTTCACAGTGCAAGACATAAACCAGTTAAATGGTGGAGCAGTGAGATGGAGAGGGCTGAAATAGCTATTTTTGAAAGCTCTACAGGTGGTCACTTAATCATTCTGAAAACTTCACTTGAGAGAAAGAGACTTCTTCTTGACTATGCTGGTGTCAGTTTAGTTGTCTCTCCTCATCTCTTTACCCTCTGATTAGATCTCTGCAAAATGACCCTAAATGTTTATCTTAAATTGTTTATCTGCATTATCTTAAGCCCTGGTTATGGAAAATTGGTTGTTTCTTTTGGGATTCAGTCTGACAGGACTTCAGAACTGTTGGAGGAGAGAATGTGTATTTCAATGGCTTTCAAACATGCATTGGCATCGTAATTTGTGCCAACCCTCACTTGCTTCTGACTTAAATGCAAATTCTGCTAGATAAGGCCCCTAGAATGTAAATTCCCTAGAATCCTACTTAGAGTGATTTTAAAGTTGTATCTCATGTTTCATGCTGTGGCACAGTATGCATTTTGCAATTATATATAGAAAAAAATTAAGCTCACTTTTTTTACCTAATACAAATTTTAGATCTTTGGAAACACTCAGGACCAGATCTATGAAGTCCTTCTCCAGGACTTAACAGCTGATCACATACTTCATATGAGCAGTGGGAGCTTGTACCAATAATCATCTCCCCTTGCTGACCACTGGTTTACAAATGCAAATAATTCTTCGTGTCTCTGGCCTTAAGAATTCTCTGGTCTGTGCTTCTCTAGGCAGAGTAGGAAGGCTGCAGTGTGTCCTTACCACAGCTTTTGCGTATTGTCCTGCTTTGAATGTTCCCTGTAGAGCTTTTATATAATAAGAATGGCTGCTGTGAACTCCTTGGACTGGTTGGTTTTTGAGTGAAAGGGAAGGCTGCTGTCACATGCAGCTAAGTGACCTAAGTGTGATTTACAGGACTGGTTCCTTTTGGGGACTTGGATGCGGGGGTCATTGCTTTGTACAAGTCAAATGTGCTGAGACACCGTGGTCTTTCCAGTGCTGCTTCTGAGTGTGCGTAGATGTTTTTGGATGCTGGAAGGGTGTTACTGATGCAAACCTGGGCATTTTTACTCTGTTTGTCATTTTGTTTCTGTATATCACTAATAGAGTTTGTGAACTCAGCTACCAGAGAAAAAAGGTGCTAGTTTGTTGATCTGTTCCATGGCAGTGTAGCTGCAATCACATCTTTTGGGCTTAAATATGGAAAAATAGTATTTTGTACTTGCAGTAGTTCTGTGGCATTTGAAAGGATGAAGAAAAGCCTAGCAATTTTGCTAATATATGAGCAACATAAAGATGACATAATCTGACCAAAACCTTTTCTCTTTCCCTACAGACAAAAGCAGCAGTCCAAGCCCTAATAGAAAAACATCAGAAAATACCAGGAAATATATTTAGGGCTTTAATGGAACGATTTCAGTCACATAAGAAAGACGATTAAGGTCTCCTGAACTTAAACTACTATAAACTACTGTTTAGTTATAACATTCTTAAAGTCACATTTGCAAATTATTCATTCTTCTAATAATAGGTTTTAAATACTGTCCTAAAGATACTGCTGTATAATTTAAGGTAGAAGTCACTTGCCCTTTCGCCTGTCCAGTATCAAGCTCAGGAACCCGAACTTCAAATCATTCATAATGGAGCAAAGTTTAATTTTTGATAAATGCATTCCTACCTTGAAAGTGTCTGGGTCATTTTTTTTTTTTTTTTTTTTTTTTTCAAAAATGACACTGAAAGCCTTTGTGTACATGGTCTGTCCTTTTTCGGGTGCGTTGACATCTCTCCCACCTCCCCCCAACCCTTGTCCAGAGGTGGAGTCTTACTGTTTTTATCCTCATTACTGTTAAGTAGGTTTTTCAGGCTGGATTTATACTGTACAACATATATGAAAACTTTCTTTAGGTTGTTACTCTCATACTGTTGAAATACAGTCAACCTTTGGCCTGCAGAACCTCTAGCAACGACTGCACAACCTGTGCTGGAAAGTGTTCAGTTTTACTGGGTGAGCTCAGAAAGAATTTGGAGGAGTCAAGATTGATTAGAGAACTGCAGTGATCCAAGGAAGTTTGTTAGAGAAACCACTCCAATGCAGTGAATGAGAACCCTGCAACACAGCTGCTGTTTCAAGCCAAGCCGTACTGGATATCTGCTATTCACTAGAGACTTGTCCCGTATATTTCCCATTTAATCTACAAATTCTCTTTCGAAAGAATGAGCAAAGCATTTAAATGTCAAGAAGTGGAAATCAGAATATTGTTTTGTAAGATGAGCTCACAAAGGTTTATTTTGAAGGGAAGAAAAAGTGATTACAACGCTCTTTAGAAATAGAAGTTCTTCTGAAAAACAGGAGAGACATTCCCAAATAGCCTTTAGATCTAGTATGTGGGTAAAGTGTTAAACATACATGTTCTTCAAACAGTTATTTACATAAGTTATTAAATCAGGGTTGAGATGGAAGTTCTGTATACTTTCCTTAAGTGAAAACAATTGAATCAACAGGAAGGAGTTGCAGGATTGGGCTATTGTGCACTCACAGCAAAGTGTATTGCTATATTTTTTTCTGAACTAAAGCCTGTGCTTTTATTTCCAAATAGGAAATATCTGAAATATTTCTTCTGATTTCCAGCAAGTTTAATCTACAGTTCTTAAATTAACATTTGGGACCTTTCTGGGTTTGGGATGAGGACAAATTCCTTAAGAAAAGACAAAAGAGGTTTTTGCTGTATGACATGGTCTCCTTTCAGTATTGTTGGGGCTTGACCTTTTCTTAAAAAACCTCCATGCACACCCTCCAAAAAAACCCCAACACCCAAATTTTGAAGGAACAGTTGTATTCGATTTAGTATCCATTCCTCTCACCGTTCAAGCACATGCTTTGCTTTATACTCCTTTAAACGTTTAAATTAGTGACATTACATCAGTGCATGTGGATGATGCCCTTTGTTAGAAAAATATCACTTTATGTGAAAGTGTCCATCAGTTATGGTTCACAAGAAGCAAAAAGCTTACTCATGATGTTATTTTGTATCAAAAGCATTTTATGTGGTGTTAAAGTAAATTTTGTAAAGCTTTGGAAAGAATCATGTTATACAGAAGCTGATGCCCATTCTAAAGTTTTTTAAATGACTTGGGTTTTACTCAAAGGCAAGATTGTGTTCTTTTAAATTTATTGGTGTGTGTTTAAAAAATATTAATGCAATATGTCACTAAAAATGATAATGACAAATTCCTGCATTGGAATATAAATTAAGTATGGCCTTTTTTTTTTAACTGTCCAGCTTGAAGAAAATGTGCATCAGTCTGTATTGTGAACATCTCAAAGGCAGCTGAACCTATTTTGTGTTGAGGTTGCATATATATGTAAAAGAAAACTCAGTCTAAAGAGTTCTGTGAGACATGAACAGACGTTTCTTATCAGAGATTTTGTAAAATTTATTTTACTAAATATGTGGGCTGTTTGCTGCAGTTTTGTCCCTTTAAGTATTGAAAGACGAATAAAAAAAATGAAGGACAGTATTGGTACTCTTTTAAGTGTTCATATTTGTATAGGCCTTTCATATTTATTTCTCTATATTAAAAATGTATAGAAGACACCTTTTGAATAAAATTGACAACTGGAATAGACTTTTGAAGTTTTGTGTTGTGTTTGAAGTAAATGGAATGATACATGGTCTGTCCTGCTGAATCTTCAGGATGGCTTTGAGCAGCATGTCATAGCCTTGAGAAGCCCTTCTTTCCTAGTGTCTGCATAGGGATGGAAGGATCAAAACCTCAGAAGGAAAGAATTAAAGGAAAAATAATTCATACAGCAGTGGAATAAAGGACAAAAGTCACGTAAACAGTAGGGGCTGAGTTTTAATAATTGCAGTCAGTGCTGCAGGAGGCCTTAACAGGCCCTGCAATACCACTTTAGTTAAAGGTCCTGCAACAGAAAATAGGTCATAAATACTGACTGGTAAGGTGTATGTGTACATATTTAGTGTGTGAATGCCTACTTTCTTGCACTGGGAAAGGGGGCAGACCTGGAGTGAGACTCTCACAAGTAAGGTTATAGACCAGCCATCCTTGTAGCTGATTTGGTTTACTGCGCTTCAGGCAGACGTATTCAAAGGAAATTTTAGCAACTTGAGACTAGACCACTCATTGCCTGGTTAGCCTTTGGATATGCTGAAGACATCACGTGTTTTTCTCCATGCGAGCATAAGCAGGGTATGTATTTTTAGGTTGGTTGCAAGTAGACCGACTGCTGTACTGACAGGTATTCATCATTATCTCTCAGCAAGACCCAAATCTCCTACTGGCCAATTTACTGTCCTGTTGTGTAATAGCAGAGCTCAGTCTGAACATCTATTATTAGGATGCTTTCACATGAAATTAATCTCTGCAAATGCAAGGTAGAGCACTTAATCAGCATTGTCAACACAACTGTGTGGTTCATCCGGTATTGGGTTTGCTGTACAAGTGTACCATTATGTTGCTTCATCCTATTATTCTGTACAGAAAGATACAGCTATGATGACAGTGTGTTAGCTCTACAGTGCTTAATCCCTATTAAGCCCATCATAGACACAAGAATGCTTTTTTTCGTATTACTTTTGAATCAAAAAATGATGGTACCAAAAGTAAATGTGAAAGTGCGTGGAATTGCTACATGAGCATAGTAGCACATGTTAGGTACTAGCACATAGTACATGTTAAGTAAGATAATTCTCCAAAACATGTCTGCTAAAACTTCATGAGGCAATCTGATGACACTTCCTTAGATCTATTCCCTTCCCTTTTTTTTTAACTAAAAACTGGTCAAAAGAAATGATAGTCTCAAGATTCCGAAGCTGATCAGAGGGCTGGAGCACCTCTTATTGAAGACAGACTGAAGCAGTTGGGGTTGTTCAACCTGGAGAAGAGAAGGCTCAGGAAAGACCTTAGAGAAGCCTCCAGTACCTAAGGGGGGCCTACAAAAGAGCTGGAGATGGGCTTTTGACAAGGGCACGTAGCGGCAGGACAAGGGGCATTAGCTTTAAACTGAAAGAGGACAGTTCAGCTATTAGGAAGAAATTCTTTACTGTGAGGCTGGTGAGGCACTGGGCCAGTTGCCCAGAGAAGGTGTGGATGCCTCATCCCTGGCAGTGTTCAAGGGCAGGTTGGATGGGGCTTTGAGCAAGCTGGTCTAGTGGCAGTAGACATGGAACTGGATGATCTTGAAGGTCCCTTCCAACCCAAGCTATTCAGTGATTCTATGATACTTTTCTCCTCTGTCGTGGGATATTTGCAGTATTGACTTGTCTGCGTTTTCTTTTTTTTTTTTTTTTTTTTTGAGTAATTTTGTTTTGCACAGGTAGTTGCAGATTTATCACTTAGAACCTTGAATTTTGTCGCAGCACTCATCACATGCTTACCGTATGTTGCTTCATGAAACATTTTAAAATCGTTATAATCATCTCTTCATTTCAGAAAATTGGTTAGAAAGATGTAATAAGCTTTGGAACTGTAAGGATCATTTTCCTAAAACCTGAAGTGTTTGCTAACACTTCTTGCTTTTGCATCTGTGTGAAGAAGGTGAGATACCATTTGGAATTAACATCAGGCTGCATATATAAAGCAGACCCAATATATTTTTCCGCACTGTGGAGCTGAGTTGGCTGTTGTAGAGCATATCCTATTCCACCAGGCCTTGTGTCACAGCCATCATGAGAGAAAGCCCAACACTCCCTGCTGTCCATACTAGTTAATATAATGAGAGAATGCAGCACAATTCATCAAATCGCCTTTGGCTCCTGTTTTCTGGCTAAAACCATGGCATGCTCTGGGAACATGAGGTGCTGAAGTTCTAACAAAATACAGATGGAAGTATCACATTATTCAGAAGAGATCTTAAAAGTTTAAAAGTCAAGAAACAGAACCATTTTTACCTAATTCTTTCTAATGGGAAACAGAATGTGCCAAGCGTCAGGGAGGATAGGAATTTACAACTTTGTGTCATCTTTACAGGGAATTTGTGGCAGATGAATTGGGACAAGTCCCATTGCAGATGGGGCTGATCTTCATATATTCCAGAGGGGTTTGCTTTTCTATTTCTTCCAGTAGTGTTTTCTTATGGTCAGGTCTACACTTTGCTCAGAGCAACTTTTTCTTTCAGTTACTTCCTAAGTGGGAACAGAAATGGAGACCCCAATGAACATTTGTTAGTTCTCTCTTTTATCTATTTGAAGTCTACCAAAGGTATCTGGAAACATTTCCGAGCTCCTATTTCAACTGCTCTAGTGGAGTTGCCAGCTCTACAGACACTTCTTTAAAGTGATTTCTCCTTACCATATAAAAAGCACTCTCCTGACAGATCTACCAAAACTTTTGAAGTGTCCTGTCCATTCAGAAATGAGTTAATTTTCTTATGCCCATCATGCAGTGGATTAATTTTCTTAACTAATGGGCACAGCTGTTGCAGGCTTGCTTGGTTAATGTTTTTTTACCATAGGTTTCCACATTCCAGACAGACATTTTGGCAATTTATCTGGCTTTGTGAGAACAAGCTTGAGGGAAAAGACTAACTGCAACTTTAAATAATGCCTCAGTTCCTGAAGGCATTAATGAAAATATAAACCAAACTCCATAACTTAAGCAAGCACACCCAAACCCCAAACTAGTTTTGGAATTCTGATTCTGCACAATCTTGACTCACGTTTGTGGAAGCAAAATGTCCTGGCTCCATTTTTCTCCTTGCAAAACCTGGCACCAGCGTAGAAGCACAGCAGCAGTGATGGCATTTCCTGGACTTAAGTTGCCATCTGACTTGAGCAGTGGTGGGGGCACTTGTGTGGGAGGAGCAGGCTTAGGAGAAGACCTCAGCAGCGCTCAGGGCCTCTCTGCAGCAAAGTATAACTCAGTAGCATCTAGTGGAAGATGTCTAGTAGTCAGTGCTGTATTAGACTCCTCTAGGCTTTCTGCTTCCCCTCAAAAGCAAGCTACCCATCATGCATGCTACCCAATTCCTCTCTCTGTCACTAGCCTTGGTCTGTAATCTTTCCTGCAGACTCTCTTGCTCCCCATGATGATACCCAGGATTGTTCAGGACAAGGCTTGAATGACACTAAAGCTTTGCCTTTGCAAGGGGGCGAAACAAGCTCAAGTGCCTGCGGATCGCGTGGCATGGGGCAGTGTGTGTTGTGGTGCTGTGGTGGGGCTGCCTTGGCAATCACCCCAGACAGTTTTAAGAGGTGCAGCTGGCCCAGCCACCCTGTTTTCAGTGCCTTATGTGCCCTGGAATATCTTTTTCAGTCTGGGGCTGGCTCAGGTGGGGCTGAACATGCGCAGGAAGTTAGAGCTGAGGAGCTAATGTGGTTAAGTTCTGGTCTTTGTGTGCATCCCACTACCTCCTTTAGGATCCCCACAGAAAGCAAACCTGATAAGGGAAGGCTGCTGTTCTGACAAGTGAGGAAGCTTTATATGAAGAACCTCTGGTATTTTTCTGTCATTGTACAGTATGCAAAAATACAATTTCTTGGAATCAATAAGCTTTCTGCATAGCAGCTGTAATAAATGAACCAACCATCTTATACGTGTAATTTGTCCACCCTTCTGGTGCAGCAACAGGATCACTCATAAGTCTGAAGTTGTGCTGAACACACGACTTTCAAGCTGTTTTGGTTTCTCCATGCCCAGTGCTTCATTTGCAAAGCTTCCTTTATGAGCCAGTGGGTATCCATCTTGACAAGCATTTAAAATTGGAGGATGTCTTCTTTTGCCGCCTTCAGCAAGGTGAGTCAGGAGAGCCTGGCATGTGGGCAGCTAAGCACCCACGAGTGCCCAAAAACACACTTCAAGAAAAGATGAGGGTAGAGAGCTGACTTAAAAAGGCAGCCAGAAAAATCTCTGCCACTGGAATGCATCAATCTGTCTTTAGTTTCTTAACTCATAACATCTTAACATTAATAGCTACAGGACGAGATACACAGCAGCATAGGTAAGTTAATTTACACAGCAGCGTAGGTAATGTTCCTGTGTGCATGTGTGTGATGCCCTGTTTTTTTGGTATAAACAAGAGCACGAAACCTACTTTGGCTGCTGTTGCAAGGCAAATAGCAGACCATTATTATTCAATCCACCTGAGCTTTTCAAATGTCAAGATGATATCGCTCATGCTTGCTTTGTCATTATTATGCTTAATCATTTTTATTAGCTGGTGAACAAAGCAATTTTGGTAGATGTGCTGATTTCTGACAGATTATCCCTTCAAATCATGCAGCAAAACACAGATAGCAACAAGTAATTATTTCCACAGCCCAAGCTCCTAATTTTAATGCAGGTCTGTGTAATTGTAGGAACTAAGTCTGTAGGAAGTTTTCATCAATAAGGAATTTGTCCACCTCTGAGGACTTGGGCCCCATTTCCAGTGTCGAAAGTAGGAGACAGCGTCTGTGTTAGTAGCATGCTCACACTGGGGCAAATAAAGACAGAAACTCTCAGGTTCCAGAATAATGTTGCCATATTTATTATATTATACATACATCAGGATATTCCTGAGCTCCAGAGAAAAAACACTAAAGGACTCAGAGGTTTCACAATGAGGGAAACTGATATATGTAAATATAAAAGGGCAATTTCACCTGTAGAAGGGTGACGTCCCAAAAAAAGACTGAACCTTTCATGTTGGGGCTTTCCTTCTGAAGGAGCTTGATTGCTTTGGCATGCTGTCCTGTTTCGACAGTCCCTGCTCCTTTCCAGGCGGTGTGCCAGGCAAGAGACAGCAGTGGAGACAGGCAGTCAGAGGAAAACACGTGAGTCTGTAGTATCTGCTCTTTTGGGACAGAATGAGGACCTGCTTCCATCAAATTTAATCAGCCTTAATACTCAACTGCTGTTGAGCAGATATTATTTCGCAACTGGAGAGAGGAAAAGACATTTGGCTGAGCACAGGCAGGCTGTGTTGGGAGAAGGTCGTGGTGATTCAGCCCAATATAAATGTGCCACTACTGGGGTGGGGCAAAGACAATTTTAGGAGGTGCAGCAAGTGTTGGCAGCTACATGAAATAAATGAATAAGTCAAATGAAGAAAACATTTCTGGCTCCAAGTAATTCGTATGCCCATGACCCAAATTTCCCTTCCCGACGTCCCATACTGCTCTGTGCTCGTGCTGGGTTTACTGTACCCTTCAGCAGAAAAGCTGAAGGTTTATTTCTCCCAAGAATTCATTTGTCTAACAACAGCACATCTATACTGGGAACAATTGATCCTATACAGGTTGCTGGGCTGGTTTTGTCCCCCTCTTCATTACATACATTTGAGTCCTTTTTTTAGTGAGCAGTGCTGCCCCATTACAACCATCCTCATAAAAAATCACCAATTTTAGCTGCTGCTAGAACGTGCATTACTTAGCAAGGCAGATTGTCTGAAGTTAGAAAAGCTGTCAAAATGCAAGATGTATGAGAAGTAGCTGAGGCCACTTTGTTTGTTCAGCCTAGAGAAGAGGAGACTGAAGGGAGACCTCATTGCGGTCTACAACTTCCTCGAAGGGAAGAGGAGGGGCAGGCACTGATCTGTTCTCTGTGGTGACCAGTGACAGAACCCAAGGGAATGAAGTTGTGTCAGGGAACGTCTAGGTCAGATATTAGAAACAGGTTGTTCACTCAGTGGGAGGTTGGGTACTGGAACAGGCTGCCCAGGAAAGCGGTCACAGCATCAAGCCTAACATAGTTCAAGAAATATTTGGACAGTGCTCTCAGGCATGTGGCAACTCTTGGTGCTGTCCTGTTCAGGGACAAGAGTTGGACTTGATCACTGTGGGTCCTTCCGACTCAGGATGCTCTATGATAGCTCAGCATGGCTTAAATAGTGCAGTTATTCCCCTTTGTAAGACGAAAAA
>JAWWES010000081.1:112387302-112421973 GCA_035583135.1 Lophotriccus pileatus | reverse complement strand
CCTTCCGACTCAGGATGCTCTATGATAGCTCAGCATGGCTTAAATAGTGCAGTTATTCCCCTTTGTAAGACGAAAAAAAATTTTTTTATATGCCTGATCCCTAAAGATGTTTGCCCTGGCCAGCCTGAAAATAGCCCTCCCTGTCTGATCACCTTGTGGAGTTAGGTCTGCTCAGTTCACAGTTACAAGTGCCATAATTTCCATGGCATGGAAAACCCCAAAAATTGCATCTTCTTTGCTGATATCTGAGGGCAAGTGAAGGAATTATCTTTGCACGGGGAAGTGTGAAAAGGTGTGCTAACATTTTGGCTTCAGTTTTTCCATTTTTTTCACCCAAGTATTCTGGCCGTAAGTTTGCAGTCAGTGTTTCCGGTATCAGGAACAATAAGGGCATGGGGAATTTAAAAACACTGCTGCCTTGGCACAACAACATTGCTGAAGCAGAGGTTATTCCTTTGAACACTAGCTGAGTACCTCTGAGCATTCACACCAAATGCTGCATTCGCATCCTGGCAGCTTGCAGGAAGAGCTCAGATTGGTGCCATGTACTGTCTTAGACAGCAGCAGTGCAAGCTGGCACACAGGGAGCCAGTTATTCATGCAGCCTGATGTGAACTGAAAAAGCCAGTATGAAAAAGTTGTCTTTGCAGCCTCTGCTTAAAAACCAGACGTGTGGGACCTGGAAAATGCCAGAACACGGAGCACTGTCCTGCCACAGATAAAAGCTCAGCTCCGGCAAGGCAGCAGGCAACAGTGCCCAGCTCCATTACTCACCCTTCCTGATTCCATTACTCACTGGCCTGACTGGCTGTATCTCCCTGCTGGCTGTGCCTACTCCTTCTGCACTGTTTGATTTGTACACTTACGCCTTGACACCTAGGTACAGAGTCTTTTTATATTTGTCCCAGGCAGTTAAAAGATAAAAAACAGGGAGATCCTGAGCCTAGAATCTTTTCTGCTTTCTTTCCCCTGCCCTAGCTGCCTTCATAAGAGGCAGAGCATCTCCCTTGGGATCTGTCTTCTGGTATAAATTCGAATGGCATCCTCTTTAGTAGTTCTTTTGAATTGAGGTAGTAGATAATGCAGAGAAAATTACTGCTTCTGATAACTCAGGTTTCAGAGAAATGTCAGATAAAGTCTTCAAGGCAAATTGTAATGAACACAAGACTTTTATGTTCTTCCAAGATTTTTTTTGTTTTTCTTTAAGGCTGCCCTATTTTTTCTTCCTCTTCCTTTAGGAAATATAAGAGCTATGATCTCAAAAGAAGTTGCACATGTGCACACAAGAAAAACTACTCCAAAGGATAAAAGTGCAACCAAACAGTTCCCTTCCTATTTTATTTCTGCTTCAGGCAGAAATAAAGTATATTATCTCTATCCACAGTCAGAAGCGTCCTGTAGCATAAGCTGCTGGTGAAAATGAATTATCTATGCAAGAAAAGTTAATTAAAGAAAAGGTTTTAGAAGATCTGTATTCAAAACAACGTTGAAAGAAGTTAAATTCAAAATTGAGGTTTCTCATATTCTATTCGCATGCGCTACTAGGAGAATGGCATGCCTGATTGAAAACACAGTGCAATGATGTGTCAGTCACTGCTGGGGGAAGAGTTGTGCCATGCTGGATCAGATCATTAGCCATATTAGCGTCTAAACCAAGGTACACACTGGTGAGGACTGGGAAGAATTGTGCCATGCTGGATCAGATCATTAGCCATATTAGCGTCTAAACCAAGGCACACACTGGTGAGGACTGCAAAGTCCTGCCACACAACTTGCCCTTGTGCAGTTCCATAGGGCTGCATGGTAGGTGAGACAAATCCAGACAAAGCAGCAATGCCTCTGTACCCTGCAAGAGGCACAGCAGTCTTTAAAACGGGCAGAAGCCAGAGGTGACATCGTGTAGGTGGCTGGGTGACAGGATCAGGCAAGAGCAGAAATGGTCTTTTTCCATTCCCTGCTCCCCAGCCCAGATTTTAAATGTCACCATCATGATGTGTCAGAGATCCAGCTGAGCACTGAGAATGAATACTGTGGACCACACTCTTTGGATCCTCAAATTTCCAAGAACATTTTTCATTTAATTGCATATTTTCTGGAGATGTCTGGTTCTAGCAATTCATACAGGGAAATCAAAGACAGAAGTTTCACCCTGCAATTCTTTCTGCAACAAAGCCTCACAGAGTGCTCTACAGGCAAGGTAAAATAATTGTATATGCTACATAATACACCACTTTAATGAAATCCTGTCCCATTAGGGTGTTGAAAAAGCTGTTATCACCAAATCTCATGTTTTATCAGGACAGAGTAACAGTTTAGGATAAGGTGATGTGACTAAATGTGAAAAACTGGTAACTGCATAAATAGAATGAAGTTGGATAATTATAACTTTGAGGATCAGATGGATCAGGTACAGAATCAAAAGCCCATCTAAAGGATAAATTTGATTCATTATTAGTTACAAGTCACACATAGGAGTTAATGCCACTTTAAAGAAAGATATAACCATGAAGTATAATTATTCTTAATAGCCAGTGATGTCCTGCCTGCTTTCTGCTGGAGCAGAGAGGGGAGAGATGTAACCCCTGTGTGAGTACCAGTGTTTCTCACAGGAGCCAAACCAGCTCATGTCTACCTTTAAATCATATAATGGCACTCAGGCTTCAACCTCATTTTTCCTTTACGAACACGGAGTAACTGCACTGTGTGTGCTGCTCACACGGGTAAGATGTTTGGAGCTGCTCATTAAAGGAGATCTAGTTGACAGGGTGGTGTTGGGTCATGGGTTGGTCTTGATGAACTCAGGGGTCTTTTCCACCTTGGTTAATTCTGTGATTAAGACATGTTATATGCTTTATGCTATAGCAGAGTTTAAGTATGTGGCAATTATTTGTGTTCCTTGGAAATGGTGAATGCTCTAGGACAGTATAGCCCAGCTAAGGCAGGATGTCCTTATTTTGGGTTGGGTTTTTTAGATTTTAAAATATGGGCTAGGTGAAACCACACACAAAAGTCAAAGAAATTCCAAGTCAGCACAACAGATCCTGGGGTGAAACTGTAAGCAGAAGATGGCACAAGGTACCTAACAAAACACTGAGCAGAGAAGTGGAGAGATGGGCTAATTTTCCTGATTTTATCAGGAAATTGTTAGAACATTCCACAGGACATCAGACTTCAGACAAAATGCCACACAGCTGTAATGTAAACACACAGCTCCTCTCACAACTGCTGCACCAACACAGTCAGCTGGTATCAAAGTCGGCATGAAAAGGTGACAGCAATTGAAATGTAGTCTCGAACATAACAGATGGCAAGCTGAGCCCAAAGCAAAAACAAATTCCTAAAGGAAGTCACAAAAACAATATCAGAGACAAACATGCATTTAAAATAAATGAAGAAACACACACAAAAAGAAAATGCCTTAAAGCGAGAATCTTGGAAGAGTTACAAAATCATCGGACTAGAAAAAAGGATCAGTAGGGACAAATGTGAAATACGGAAGGGCTGAGTTTTGTAATGCTGCTCACTCAGTCTGAAGGAGACTCCAGATGTTCCCTCTTACTGTCATGTAACTATAAGTTGTGAAATAGCTGGTGAGGCTAAGCTGAGGTTGGTCACAGTGCCTCTTGTCTCACACTGGCCCAGGGAGCAGAAACTACATTCATTTCACTCCAGTGGTGGATCCACTGGCATGGCAGAAGATTGCACAAAGCTAACAGAGGAATAAAGAATGATGAAGACACAGAGATAATAAATGCTGATGAAGACACAGAGAAACTACTAGAACTGGCTACTGCTAGAGCTCCATAGTCAAAGATGTTAAAAATGAAGTTATGTTCGTATTGAAATGATCTGTGGAGTTTAATGAATTGATACAATTTGAGATTTGGACTTCTACATTCTCTAGAGACATAGGAAATTTCAAATTAATACAAGATTAATATGCTTAAAACAATGAGATAGTTTGGTGATGAACTTCAGCAAACCATAATATCAGTCATAATCCATTAGCTGGATTCCAATTATTTATAATGGTAATGGTCTTAAGCTTATCCTTCCATGTTTTGTGACAGTATCAGTGATCTTGCTTTCCATAAACTGGTCAACTTGATTAATAATGTAAGTCCTGTGAGAGCATATAGCAGTCACACAGCAGTGGGAAACAGCATGTATATCTTGGGTGTGATCATGGCAGTGCAGCTTATGCTCACAGCACTTAACAAGAGCCTGATTAAAAATAAACGACCTGGTTACTGAAAGACAAAATGAGTATCTCTTTGTACTCTCTCTCTTCTTTTTTTTTTTTTTTTTTTTTTTTTTTTTTTTTTTTTTTTTTGTGGATGAGAAATCAATGAGAAATCCTTCCATCTTGGAAAAAGCCTACTGCTGAAGAACAGGCATGAAGCCCACGACATGCTTGGCCCAGCAGGCTAGATGGCAGCAAAGGCAGGGAAAGCCTGCTTTGTGCTCTACAACCTCCAGAGCTACGCTTTTGTCACCAAATTGAGCTGTTTCCCACTGAAAAGAAACACAGATGAACGCATGAGAATAACATTAAAACATGCATTATTGTGAGGACAACATACTTGTTTTGTACTGTAGACCTTGCTTAGCCCAAAAAGTAGGTTTCCAACCCGTCTTCACATTCAATTTACCTGTGGTTCTGTGCTTGACCCTGGATCTGAAATACTCCCACAGCAATAATACTATACATCAGTACTTACTTTTCTACTTTCCATCCTTTTTTATAAAATCACTGGAAAAGTGCACTATATGCCTGTGATATCTGATTGCTATAGTAGGAAGAGAATGCTCCTTCCCATGCACACAGATCTCTAGGTGCACTATTAGCAGTGTTAAGCCAAGCCTTTTACTAGCTCCCAAGCTAAGTAAAGTGGGAGAGAAACCCTACTTGAATAATTTTGCTAGGACATTTGGGACTTTTATTACCAAGTCCCCCTATTTAGTTTTTCAGAAGAGGTTGTTTTTTTTTTTTTTTTACTGGAACTGTAGACATTTCTGTATTCTTTTCAGAGACAAGAAGTGCTCTGAATAAGCATTTTTCAAACCACTTGCAAAATTTTTCTCTCCTTCTGTTGTTAAGAATCTAATTAAACTGTCTACTACCTTTGTTCAGCCTAAAAAGAAACTGCTCTGCTTCTTTCATGTAGGTTTTCATTAAAAGTCCCCTGAAGAAAGCTTTTTTTCCCAGGGGTAAATAATTTGCATAAAACCATGCAAAATAAATCCCTTTTTACCCCAAGCTAACTAGATCCTGCTGTAGCAGCTGCTAACTCAGTTAATGTGTCCCATGCAGCCTGTATTTGTGGAGAGGAGTAGGAAGCCACGTTAAAGGTTAGAAAAGTATTTATAGGTGTGTTTCTATTACTTGCCTACTGGTTTTGGAGCCTTGGGGGAGGAGTCACAGGGTTACAGGGATTGAGGATTTAGGACTCATGTGAAACAAGCCAGTAGTGCTCCAGGGCTCCTGCTCCCTCCATTGCGCTTTTCCAAGTTAAAATAACAAACTACTCCCTTCAAACCCTTAGCCAAACAACAAGAGACACATGAGAAACAAAACCTCTGAGAATTTATCAGTCACATATCATCCCTACTTCCAAATTCACTTTCCCAAGATACATACATATATATTTCTTCCTCTTTTTGAACTTATGACAATTATTTCATTGTTTTGCAGGTTGTTTACTTCTCATCTCCCTTTCTTGATCACCTGAGGGAGGCCAAGGAGCAGCATCTAAGAAGGAGTGAGTGGGATCATGGCAATGGGACAGAAAGTCCAAGGGATCTAGGTGCTGGCCTTTGTTGCACAAACTTTGGCTGTGTCTTGAGGTGGCATTGCACACACAAATGTGGCAATGAAGTCCAAGAGGGCTATTAAGCATATTGTAGATGCTGCCAAAGACAGCAACAACTTGTGTAATAGTTTAATGTTTTAAGCAGTTGCGCAGGAGGCAGAAGTAGAAGCATCGGCATCTTCCCTGAAGTTTTCCCGATGATTGGGGTCAGGAAAAGACTGGGGTGAGGCTCAGGTCTCCCTTCCCCACTACTCAGTGGGTATCACTGAATGGCAATGCTTTCAAGAGCCTGAAGGGGGGATAAGAACAACAAAGTATCTTCTATCCTTTGTGACCTAAGCCCTTCTCAGGGGATGGAGAAGTCCTGGGTTTCTGCACTCCCCCAATAGGCCTGAGATCAGAGCCCAGAAATTCCCCTTTCCCATATCAGGGTAAAGCTCCTCTTGCATCTCCCTTCCTTGGCACTGTGAACCAGCCAGGGGAGCAGCTGGGTAGTGTGGCCAATGCTGGAGAGCACTTTGGCTCTGAGTGGCCAAGGAGTGGGGAGGACCTGCTGACCTGTTCCCTGGGGAGGGAATTTTATTTTGGTGGTCTCCCTTCAAAGACAGCAGTCAGAGCTTCAGCCACAGTGGCCAGAGCACCCTCTTCTGCTGATCTGGGAGAGATGGCTATCGGGATATCTCATGGTTTCCTGGGAGTCTTTGCTGGGATGGCACCTGTAATGTTGTCCAAGCTCCAGGTCAAGTTTTCTCCCACTCTCAGAGGTAACCTGGGAGCCACTTGCATCACTCCCATGTTCAGAGATGGGAGTTCCTGTGATAATACTGCCTAGAAGCATAGAATAGTTACCGGTGGAAAGGATCTCTTGCAATCATCTGTCCCAGACTGTTGTCCAAGCTCGGCCAGCTTTTGTCTTGTTTGCTCATAATTTCAGAAGCTCAAAAGTTAGCATCTTTTTCTGATCCACCAGGATAAAAGAGTTTTAAAAAAGACTCAAGAGACATGGTAAAATGACCACAGTGTACTTTATTTAATGATTTTGGTACCTTGTGTTGCAATAAAATAAAAAAAATCTACAAAATCCAAATATATAAAATTTTCAAGTTTCTCTTTTAAGTTTTACAAGAAAAATCAAGTTGTAACCAAGGAAATTTGTTAGTATGAAGCACTACTTTCAACTTCATTTCATCACAAATTGCAACTTACTTAACAGACCAAAAGAACTATGGTACTGCAGTACATCAAATACTTCACACACTGTGTTCTTTACTATAGCACATGTAACCTCTGCCACAGGGGGCAGTGGTCTCTAGCCAATAAAGACACTCTTCACAATCTGAACTCTAAAGGAATGTTTGTATACATGGATTCAGAATATATATATTTACAGGAAGATTTTTCTTTTTTTTTTTTTTAATAACTATTTTGATTCTTCATTTCAAATAAAATACCAAATACATTTTTACAATGTTTACAAGTCAAAGCACAAGTTCTGCAATGATTATCATTCACCTCTAGTCACTGTGCTTGTACTGGGGGGGGATATCTACACTGTTCCATAAACACAAATGTGATCTTCCATCACTTTGTTTCCGCGGTGGTGGCTAAGGAGTATAAGCACAGTAACAATTATTTTAGCACAATCAGTGTATAATGCAACAGTTTACAACAGAGAACTGAGAAACTATTGGTCCATTCTGTTCAATTTACTGTTTATCTGCCAACTGTTACTTTAGTCTTTGTCACATAAATTGTGTACAAGAGAAGAGTTAAATAACACAACTTGACTAGGAAAGAGCACACATTTTTTAAGGCAAATTAATAAGCAGCTTATGGTGTTTTTTTGTTAAACTATACCCCAACAGAACCTAAAAATAAGATGTATGTTCTGCAACTGTTTCAATAATTATGTCTTGTTAAACTGTTCTCCTCTATAAATTGATCAACATGGCTTTGAACCTGGTTATTCAAAACTGAAAGAATTCCTCCCCCCAAATCCCCAAATATAGAAAGTGCATGATTTCATATGTGCCAAAAGAAAATAAAAGGCAGCTGAGGTAGTTAGATGTAAAATGTATCTATGAAAAATAACTGAAAAACTAAACCCAGGACATTTACAGTAAAAGCCCACTCATTTAGAATTAATTTGATATCATGCAACAACTCAAAGCAGGAAACTTTATGATTTCTGAAACAAAAAAGTAATAATAACATTGGAATAAACAGAATATACTACTGGAATTTGATTTTCAAGTATTTGAGTGTATTTGCATGTGCATTTTTTTTTTACAGGCTTTATGTAGTATTAGGAAGTCATTTACTTTTTATCAGGTATCACATGAGGTCTGGTTGACCTCTGGGACTGAAGCTTCTGGAAGGCAGAAACGTACCGTGAAAGCCTGAAGATGTGCTACTATGTGTGCCCAGAAGCACCACCATCTCAGCTTGGGTGAACTTCTATGCACCTGTCCTCTACTGAGGTCACCAGAGAGTCACAGAGCCAGGGATCCTGCGCCTACATCTCCCAGGAACTGACTGAAAAAGTGTTCTGGGAGGCTGCCTGGGATGTACCCACATGTCTGGATCCATGCAGGATGTGCCCATGCGGTGGGGATCTCCCACGTGATGTTCCTGCAGAGCTGGTGTGTACACACCCAGCAGCTCCACACACCTAGCAGTCCCCAAAGAGAGGATCAGCCTCCACTTTGGACCACAGAGTTACAACTCCTCTTAGGCCTTTCTGCCTGTGCCCAGCACCATTGCATTTCAGCTCTCACAGGGCCCTTTTCTCATCTGGAGACAGGGACAGAGTTCCCCCTCCTGCAGACAGGACGGTCTCTAAGAAGGTGTTACCTTGAGTCCACTCAGGATGAATAGGGATTTGGGCTGTGATCATGGTCACAGAGGTCAAGCTAACAGTCCCTGGCAGAGAGATAGACCCAGCTTTCCCTTCTATTCCTGCCTAGGAAGAGAAGCAGGCAGCTTTCTCTAGCAAAATGCCCGACTGGAGTCTGTGAGTGCATGAAAAGTCTTCAAACTCTGGGAATGAATTTCAACAACAAAAAAAAAAGTCTACTTGTAGGACACAGATGAATTTGTAGATGTGTTCCTGTCTTCAGTAGCAACAACCTAATAACATCCCATTACTCTTATGAGTCCTACTGTTAAATCCCTTTGCTAATGATCACAAAATGGGTAAATGCAATTTGGTATCACGAATTCTGCACTAGGAACCTGGCTTGAAGACCATCACAGCAGGGAGCATCACAAACCGAAATAGTTTGGGTATTTGTTGATGGTTTTCCTTTTTTTTTTTTGAATTGGCCTGTAAAAAAGTAGGGTTTGTACTTCTGAATTTTGTACATATGCCATTTTTCATTTTTCTTTTCTATTAAATAAGGAAATCCTGAAGCCTTTGCTTTTTTCTTTTTGTTTTCTTTTCCTTTTAATATTACCTTTCTAAGGCCCTTGTATTTTAATAACAATTTTCAAAAGTGCTGTGTGGTTTTAACCAACTTAATCTCTGGCAGCCCAAAATGAGGAGTCACTGATGTTCACAGACTGCTGAACGTATGTGCTATGGCAGCAGAGCTGGTAACAGCCAATTGCATTTGCACATCCTGCACATCACAGCCTATTAAAATTTCCTGCTAGAACTAAATGGAAAACTAGAAGACCAGACTGTGAGATTCCTTGATGCAGCATGATATTACAGCTTTCCCCAAAATGTTTGTCAGGAGTTTCAACTCAATTGGTCTGATTTTTTTAGGGTGACAGGGAGTGGGGCTGAGAGAATCTCAGTTTCTCAGAAAAGCCAAGGCTTTATAGCTTTATGTAAACCTAACAGAAAAGAGATGCTCTGTTTTTAAAGGGGGTAGAAATATTTTTCAGGCCTGATTTCATGAAACACAAAGACGACAAAAGGCACACTTTTGAAATGGATACAAAAATCTTTTTGTCTGCATGTGAAACAACGGTGAAGGCAGTCCTTTGTTTTCCCCTATGCATATCAGTTTGCAGAGGAAAAAACCCTAAAAACTGCTTCTTTGAGGACTTTACTGCACCAGTTATCAACCTGTTTTCTCAGCACTAACCTCTTCAGCTTGGGCATCCAGCTCAATGTTTCAGTGTGTTGCCACTGTGCGTATTTGACATACTTAGGCATCCTCTTCACTGTGCCATTGACTTATTTGCCAACTTTCCTTTCCAAATACAAATAATATTTCCAAGTCTCATTACATGCAGTTAACATCTGCCCCAACAAGAGACAGTCCCCCTTCTCATCACTAATTCAATTGTGTCAGAAGCAGCCATTTTGGAGAAACTGGGAGAATAGGATCTACCTGCACCTGCCTGATCCCTTGTGGCATTGAGCTGCCTCTGTCCTCTTCCTGTGTGACCCATAACTAAAGAAGGAGATAAAATTTGCCAGGATCCAGAGGCTTGATCCATTTTCAGGGGTTTCAGTGGTGAGGCGCAACAGGCAAATATCACAGAGGGCCAGGTTGGCAGTATGTAGGGGAAAACAGGAGGATTTTTGCCTGAGATTAGGATAAAATTTCACCTCTCCACCTTGTCCAGATTTTTCTCTTGAGTCCAGTGACTTAGGCTTTATAGAAAGATGTATATTTATCTTGAAATTGAAATGTATAGCTCAAAGGATAGTTTTTATTTCATAGAAAATATTAAAATAAAATTAACGTATTCATAAGCTGCCTGAAAGTTTAAAAAGACATTTTAATTTATACTGGAATCCAGCCAGGTATCTTAGCCTCATCCAGAGATTGGAAGACCTAGAAATGCTTTAGCATTATTTCCAGTGGAATATTTTTTTAATACAAAGCTCGATATTGCTTCCTCAGACATTTTCAATGACTTAGCCTTATCTGTATTGGGTGCACAGTGGCTGACAATTTCATCAGACAGTAAAATTCAAGTGCACTGTAAAGTACTTATTAAAGAGACTCTTTAAAAAATAAATTTTACTTAGAGTGGTGTTGTGAAATATAAAAGTGAAATGCCCATGTGCTTTCTCCTGGGGTTTATTTGACTCCATTAAAGTTAAAAGAAAGTAATCCATTTGCTATGGTGGACCTTTAGGGAAGCCCTTTATGATTATAAACTGCCCATAATCAAAGCAAATCCCAGTATAATAAACGCTTCTGTCCAGAATGCTGGTGTAAGTATGACTTATTGACATGTGCACCAGGCAGAATTTCTCCATCAGTCCTTTAAGACTGTCTTTTGGTTTGTTTTTTTTGCTTAGCTGTAGATTGTTGAAGAAGGTTTTGTAAGCACAGCTGTTCTCAAGTCTGTCTTTTAGGATCGTTTGCCTCATGTGAAATTGCTTTGGATGGCTCACCTGTTTTATTAATAGCCTAGAAACACTTTTGCACACATTTCCCCAAATAAAATCAAATCCACCAGTCAGACTGAAAACAAACTTTGAGTTCTGTATGTTAAAAGATGGAGGGTGAAAGAACACACAAATTAGTTAGCCTTATCTGAGTATGCATTTTGCTGTAATGACTGGAGAATATGCTCCTTTTAATTACTACTGAGTTAATTAATATTGTTTGTAGGAATCCATTTTAAATGTCCAAATTGAATTAACTGACACGCTCCTTGCACATTGCAAATTTCATGAGAACAATGTATACTGGGGAAGAACAATTAAAAGTTGGTTTTATTTTATTTTTTTCTTTTTCTTTCTTTTTTTTTTTTTTAATAGAAGAAGATTACAGAGAGCTGCAGAAAGTCTCAAAGCACAGCTGCACTCTGGAAAATTACTACAAAATCAATATGGTAAAGAACCGTGTTTATTGCGTCCCAGAGGGTACCATTTCCAGTGCACTCAGCTTACAGTGAGAAGATGAATCTCCCATTTGCTAATGCCACGGGACAAATCCAGAAGTCAAACTGGTTTTTGCATGGCTCTGCAGCATGAAGAATAACAATTGTTAAGTTAACATTTGATTAAAGAGGCAGATGAAAAAGCATGGGAAGAAGAGCAGAGCCAGCTGACACTCTTGAGACGAACTTATACATGGAATGGCACCTGCAGGAAAATACAGCGATCCTCATTTGTTAGAATAAACATTAGCTTGTTAATAATGCACAACTCAGAGAATAGAGAACAAAATATCTGTCCCCTCAAGCAGAACAAATTACACAGGGGACAGTTTCTGCCCTTGAGAATCAATGGGAATTGATTTAAAGGAACAGCAGTCCTGTTAAAGGAGAACTGCAGTGGGATGGCAGATCTTTGTGTGCTAATCCAACATGATCCTCATTAGTGGCTGTTCTGTGGGCCAGAAATTATCTCAGAAACAGAAGCTATTGAATTCTAGGTTGCTATGGGCATATACCAAGGCTTTGGAATGATGAAGTAAGATCAGTTGAGCATCAAAATATGACAGCTGTCTTAAAAAAAACTCCTGCTTTGTACTTGAGAAAATTCCTTCAATATTTGCAGTTTTAACTTGGTTTTCCGTCTCTAACCATAGAGGTTATTCGATAGCCAGGTGTTATGCAAAAGAATTTTTGAGGTTTGTGCTATGAGATGCGAAAAGAAAATTTCTTAGATAACCTGAGCAGTCTTCTCCCATTGGTGCATTTTGCCCATGAGACTCAAGCACAAGAGGAAAATGGAAGGAAAACCAAGAAAAATATCATAACAGTTTCTAGCAAACTTTGCCAACATTTTTGAGTGAATCTTTGGAGAAAAAAGGCCTTTCCTGATATGCTACACTTACAGACCATGCATGAGGCTATGGATAACTCCACTGGCTTTTCTACTGAAATCAGGATGAGACTGTTCCTGCTTCTAAATAAGCAAGAGTTGATGATAACATCTACTATAGTTGAAAGTCCTTCAGCGGTAATTTCCATGATGAGCTGAGAGACAGAATACCTGAGCATGAACAAATGCTATGAAGGCTAACCTACTCTATAGATTCACAGCTGTTCCCAGAAGCACTGGGTAGCTTTTAGTAGTAGTAGTAGTAGTAGCAGTAGCAGTAGCAGTAGTAGTGCTGATCTGGAGATCAGTAGCCTCATAGTCTACTGTTCTCCATCTTTTCTTTTTTTTTTCCTGCTCTACACCTTTACACCTTGCCATGTACATGCTCCTCAGCTGTGCATGAAGAGGTTAATGTGAGAACAGTTAGCACTAAGGGAATATGCACCTGCAAATCCACTATTTGTTTACAGATGTACTAAATGAGAAACTGAGACCATGAGAAAATGCACAAGCACTTGAACAACATCAAACTTATAATACTTCATATACAGAAAAGCCCATCTTCTGAGCCTATTTTAAACCTTATGTTTTTTGTGGAAGCCATCTGAGATTAATCCTCCATAAAGAAGACAATAAAATTCTCTGACCTATAAATTATTATAAAGATCTATGATTTCTAAATTTAACAATCACTGCCATATAAAATCCTTGTCTCCCAGGCCTTAGTTTGAGACACCTTTGTATCTTATTGCTAGTAAACAACTCCTGTCAATAGCAACAAAGTTATATCTAAGAAATTCCTTTCACTGTCTCCCTGTGTGTTACAATTAGTTTGTAGAATTTTCCCAGTCAACGTGTTTCCCAGAGGAGAGAGTAATTGCACTATAAGTAGTATTTTGGCACCAAAGTTTGTTGCTTTGAGTTTTTCTTTTTTTTCTTTTTCTTTTTTTTTTTTTTTTAATTTTTTTTATTTTTTTTTTATTTCCCACCTCCTCATTAAAAGACTCTGCTCCTCCCTTTATCCACTGAAACAGCAGGGGCAGCTTCCACAGTGTTTCACAAACATCTCTTAGTCATGACCGGAGGAATCACCCTTTTGCTTTCGTGTCTTTGATCTTTGGCCTCCCTGCAAAAGTCAACAGTGGAGATGCTCCCAGAATGAAACGTGTGTACGGATTACTCACTGTCCCACACACACGTGCACCCTGTGCAGCCTGACTGGATGGGGGCTGTGACAGCACCCTGCTTGAAAACTCTGTATCACGAGGGGCCCAAGCCAGAGCTCTTGCTGAGTCCCATGTTGCTATGTTCCTCCAAGCACTAGAGTTAGGTTAAATATAAAACCATCCACTTATCCCTAGTTGCTTTTATAAACTGCAAGTGTACTAACCTATGTCCTTTCTGATGATGAAAGGATTTAAATGCTTTGCTGGTCACAAGCCTTTCATTATTCAGAGATCAGGTTTGACATAGGCAACATTATAGTTTTTTTCCCTTCTGCTTTGTGTCAAAAACAGCTAAAATCCAGCTGTGTGTTAAAAGCAATGAATACAATATTTTCTTCACTCTTTCACCCAGTACTTAGTGCTGTTACTAAATGTGATTATGTGTTTTGTTACAGATAAACTGTTCCAGAACCAGCAAAGTAACCTCAAAAACAAATTGTATTGCTGTTGGCTAGATTGACTTTTTGGTTGATAAGATGAATAGATGGTCAGTTCTCCATTGATGGTAACTACAGCTGTCTCAGTCTCAGTAATCTTCTTTTAAATACAACTCCTTGCACCTACAAAACAAATGAAATGGATAAATGTTTCATAAGATGAATGATGAAAGCTTAGCTAGGATGAATTTACTAATATTGCATTTCTTCTAGATCTGTCTTTCCGGTGTGGGCACCTTGCTAACACAGCTAACAATGGATTTCTTTTTTTTCCCCCCAAGCTGATTAATGTTTACTCACGGGACCTTGATTACTGTATTACAAGTCACAAATTTGCAAGATTAAAAATGTCTGTTGAATTAATTAGCTGCAAATCAACCTAGGCACAGCTCGACAAGTTCCAAGCTGTTCCAATAAAATAAAAAAAGGAGGAATCGATAGCAGCCACAAATACACGACAATATGCTGGCACTTTGCGACTATAAATAGTGGCAGCTTCCCTTTCTGCCGACAAAGGAAGATTTTTCACTGTCCATACAGTGCTGTCTAAAGGCTAAATCCTGCCCAGATTGGTGTGGCGATCTCACCGATAGATAAAGTGTTCTCAGTGAAATATCTCCTGTGGGCTAGCCTGGTAACCCAGGAGGAACTGGAGCTGGAAACAAGCTGCCTACCTTGTCTCCACTTTCAGCCAGAGGGAATGCCGCAGTGCCGGTGCCAGGAGTAATCACAGCACTTGCGGATGCTGGCTGACAGGAAGGCTATGTTAGTCCCAAAATGGAAATGCAGGGAGCAATGTTGAAAGTCATTAGTGACTATTTTTGAACTTTCTCTCTGTAGTTGCTGCCATTGTCTGACCCAGTCACAACAATTTTAGATCTATCTGTCCGTAAATCAGATCCTGTTGGAAAGTTACTGTTTTTTTCAAACAGTGTCCTTAATGCTGGATGTTGACTCTGGTCAGGAACTCTAGACATATAGAAGCAACTGCCTTCCTTAGTGAGTAGTCTCTTCCTCAGCTTCATACAATTTAAAATTAATTCTTATCAAACACCACCTAAGAAACAATCTGGGATAGGTAGATAATAATGCAGAACATACTGAAAAAAAATCAGTAATTAAAATTTCAGAAATAGCTACTGCGTATGCATGGTATATTTAAATTAACAGATGTGTTGTTTTCAAACACATGCATTTGAAATTTATCTTCAATACATAATCAGTGCAAAAGCAAATCTTTCCTTCTGACAGCATGTATCAGGAAACTGCATATAGGTTGGATAACAAACACTCTTTAGTGTTCTTCAGTTAAAATGAAAGTAAACCATCCTAATTATTGCGAGTTATTTCCTTCATAAACTACTGACAATGACAACTGATTGAGAAACAAATACAAGCAACATTAAATGAAATAAAAGTTTAATTGATCCCTTTGCCATTTTCCTATATGACGTTTTCCTTGATTAAGTAAATGTAATAGATCCTTCTTTATTTTATATAAATTTTCCCCACTCTATTCTTTTACCAAAATATTTAAGATTATGAAATATAGCATTAGACATATTTTCTCCATAACTTTTTGTTAAAGTGCTGGCATAATACATTGCAAAGCTGTCTCAAATAATAACTAGAATGTATTTTCCAGTAATGTTCTTTTCTTTTTGCAGTTATCACTTGATTACCCTTGATGGCAATGCTCTTGATCCTTTTTTTTAGGCTTAGAATTTAAATGAATTGCAAGATTGAATCCTAATAGAATCTCAGGACTCACTGTAATGTGTATACATGCACACACACACATATATATACACACGTATATATATATATATAAATGCATTTGATATTGTAAATTTGCTCCCAAGTATGAGATAAGATTGTACTATTTTTATTATGATAAAAACAAACACTTTCACAGAGGGTATTCATTATAGCATGCTCCAAACTGTGGACACTGAACTTACTCCTTGCATTCGCCATAACCCGGGCAATTTGCAAGTAGCTGTGGTTCAAATGTACCACCCATAGAAACCATGTGTGCTTCACTTGCCTGGCTAGGTATCATAGAGCCTCTCTGCCCTTTGCTCAGCCCAAACTGATCTTGGTTTGGTGAAGGAACTGGGATTGCAAAGGGTGTGCACCTTGGGCTCAGGCAACTATAGATAGGCTACACGTGTAGCTTTGGTGCCCATACAAAGCCTGCCTGAGCTCCAATGAAAAACCAGGTGACCGTGGCCGCAGCGTTAGCAGTGCATTAGCACACAGTGCATTGATAGACCTGATTCGAGGCAGCATGTAGGGATTCAGGCTTTGTCACAGTGCTAACCATGTTCATACGGCTTTTGGAAGGTGAGCAGAGTGATTTTGCTTCTTCCCCAGATATATCCTGTAGACATTGCTGGATGTAGGCAATGGCATTGAATGAGATCAGTAGTTTCAGCCCTCAACACTAAAAGGACTGAACATATTAAAATACTAGAAGTATGTCTACATTGCACAGGATAACTTTACGTTTTCCACAAAGAGGAAGAACAGCCTCAAAACATGAGGCAGAGAGCATTGCCCTTCTCAGTAGTGTGCAGCCCTATAGCCTTCCCCTGAGAGATAGTAGGTAAAGATATGAATCATTGCTAGCTGAAGAGATAACTGCATCTGGCTCTCCCCTTGGTCTCTGCTTACCACCAATCTACTGCTGGAAAAGCAGTCATGGCTATTTCTGTGCAAAGCTCCATCTGATAGCACCCCAGAGGACCCAAGTCCTTCAGGTAAGATAAGTAGAAGATTACGTGCTCAGGGGATCCTGGCAGGCTTAGGTGGGAGATAGGAGCTGAGCTACCTTGTGCTGTTAAGACCAAGTTGTTTCTGACCAAGTCCAGGAGCCAAATTTTAGGTGGTCAAACATCTGGCATTAAAAATGTTCAGGAGCTGCTAGTTAGTGCAGTTTGGAGGATCACAGTATTAGTCTGTGCTAATTAGTATTAGCCCCCAGTGTGCCTGTGCAGGCTTCTACACGTGTACTGCAACGTGCTGGGTGTCTGGTCCCCGAGTGTTGTGGCTTTCATCCAGCTCATGCACTTGGTTTTTCTCTCTGCGGGCTCTTTGGTGCATGAGGTGGGGAAGGGAGTGCTGGACTACAACCAGGCCTTGCCCTGAGTGGACTCATAGCACACAAACACAGTCTATGTTTTGCCTTAGTACTGTGTTATGCCTCTGAAGTCTGTTCTAGACATTCAACTAGCAGCTTTTTTACCTTGAGGAAATCACTTACTAGTGAAATTCTGTTTTTCAGTACCAGTATGCTGGTACTGGTGGCTGAGTGGACACACCTATTTCACGCTAAAAAAGCTTTTGTGAGTTCAGTGCAGAAGACATTCCCAAACTCAATGCTTTGTTAAAAGGATGTGGATTTTCCTGTAGCAGAACAGGTCTTCTGTAGAAAAGCTGCTAGTACTCTTAGGGATGCAGCATGCCTAGAAGTAAGATCCAGAAGCAATTGTTTCCAAAGATATCTGAAATAAGAGGCTGAAATCTACAGATAGAGAAAATGTGCCCATAGCCATTTTATCTTTCTTTCTATGAATATGACATCTAGTTACACTGACAAATCTGTTAAAGTTTTAAGTTTATCCCAACCATTCCTTGAAAAGAGATTTTTGGTCGCACTTTAAAGTTTCTTTTAAGGTTTGTTTTCTTTTTTTTTTTACATTGCCTTACATGAGATTTGATATGTTAGTTGAGATTTGATGTGTTAGTTGGCCACTTATACCGCAATTTCTTGTAAAACTCTATCAATGAATACAGTACCTATAACTCTGTTGTAATTATACACAAGCTTCTCTCTGACCTCTCTGGCTCATGCAAATCACCCTGTAAACGTGCTGAAGAGGACTTTTTGCCCTGCGTCTTGCATATCTGTCCTCTTTGCCCCAGGATTCAGAGCAGGCATGCCGCTTACTAATGGGTACATAAGGTCCGCTGCATAAGAATGAAACCCTAAGCTTTCAGAGCAAAAGGTATGTACAGGAGCCAAGCTTACACATTTAGAAAAAGTTCCTTTTAATGAACATGCTGGTCAGCAACTGGCTTTTGAAAGAATCACTGGAAATGACTGGTTTCAGAGACATTTTTCAAAGTCTTCTTAAAAGCATCACAAAGCAGCAACTGTATCAAAGTGGGTATATTCTGAAATGTTTGAACTAAAAAGGGAAGAAGACATGTTTGACCCATGCTGAGCTAGCACTAAGTTTAAAGTATGTATTTCTGGTTGAGCCAAGTGACATGTAGGCTCTTTGAAAAGAAGCAAATCTCCAGCTGGCTTCAGTTTGGAGGAAGGAGGCGAAGACTTCCACTGCTGTGGTCTGAATTCATGCAGCTGTTCACTCAATACCAGGGACCTGATTTTGTCATACCAGTGAAGAAATATCATAAAAGTCCTGCACTAAGGTCACTACAGTAAAACAAATTGTGCCAAGGGATCCCTCATGTGTTAAAACAGCTTTGTAAATGATCTGTTGGTCAATGACACTATTCCCCTAACTTTGCATGAGCAAGGCTTTGTAATGTTCATCTCTGTCTCTCCTGTAATGAAGTCTGCTCATACCAGATGTGAGAAATCATCTCAGAAGTGGATTGCTCAGCAATCTGCAGCCAAGTGAAAATAATGACGGAATTGGTTTCAAAAAATCACTACATATGAACTGCAGTAATCTGTTTTTTTTTTTTCTTTTTTTTTTAATTCCCAGATTTAAAAGAATCCATTCTTATTTTGCATTATATCTCTTTTATCAGAATAAAGAGGAATCAATTCAATATCATAATGAAAAGACAGTTCTATAACAACGAAGGGAGGATTTCACAACTTAATGTCTCTGGTATATAAATGGCTGTTTGCCATTTACTCCATTTGGCTTTCTGCTGAGAGCATGGGCTTCATGCAAGCTAGTCTAATTGCTACAATTAGCAAAATTAAATGGCTTATTGTGTATTTAGACAATTATTCCCATGTTCTGCTTTGTTATACTACAGAATTAGTAATTGCAGTGTTGGGCTTGTAAATTCATGGACACGTGTTGCGATTATTTTCATCACACACATCTTGTGGTGGCTCAATGTAAATAAGCTTGTTTAGATAGATGCACAGATGCAATTTACTCCACTTCCCACCATGCACAGGAGCAAGAGGGGCAGCAGCATGACCCCAGGAATCTGCTGAAGTCTTTTCCTTGGCATTGTGCAGGCAGTGCAGGGGGTGCAAAGTAAATCTTAGCATCTCAGTCACTCTGGATTGCAAGACTTCGGGGATGGAGCAGAGAAAGGGCAACAGTGGCTTTGGGAGCTGAATCACTGGCAGAGCCCACTAAAACTCAGTACAGCACCACTTTTAAGGCTCTTAAGGAGTTATATGACCAAATCACGAAGACTTCAAAATTGTTTGTGTTCTAAAAACCCCAAAAGGCTGGTTGTGGATATATGCTGACCAAAAAGTAAATGAACATATTGCATGATTGCGAGTCCCTTTCCAAATAAAGCAGGACTTGTACTTTTAGTACCACTTATAAATTGCTCTTCTGGGGAAAAAATGATGCATTGGCTAGACCATCATATGTTTTGAACTAACATGGGTGTTCACCACATATTAAAAATTACATCTCCAATAAAATTGTAATTTACCCTCTCTACTTAAAAGTTTACAAAATCAGGCAGATGAGGCCTAGCACTGAATTTTGGAATGAATAATTCCTCCAATGTTATAAAAATTAATTAATAGAGAATTTGTTTTGTCAAAAAAATGTTATTTATATGTCATCAAACCCATATAGCCCAAGAACAGAAACATTATTCTAGCACAAGAAACATATTTAAATTGACATAAGCAAAATCAGAAATTATTTCTTTCATTATTAAGTATGCAGGAAAAAGGTATCGCACATATTTGCAAAGAATTTTTTTCAGAAAAATTGTCTTCTTACAGAACAAATAACTTCTAAAGTAAGAAAAAAAATTTATGTTACATTTCTTATATGTTTTCTGAATGAACATGGTATACATTACCTCTTCTTTGTCTAATTAGAATAGTGAATAGTAGTTGAATTGTCTTTTCTGTAACAGACAAATACAGACTCTCAAAAGTTTAGGACCAAGTCTTTAACCAGATAAGTTATCATTGAATCTGCTGGCAATTTTTTTGGTTCAGTAGAACAATGCTTTCATAATTCTTACTTCTAATAAAGAGATGTGATTGCTTTTCTTTACAAGAATGTGATTATGAAAACATGAACATTTTATTTCCTTGTATTCTGGAATGAAATTTAGAAGGTCTGATTTTTTTAATTATTTCAAAAGCAGAAGTTAATTTTCTTTACAATTTTTTTTTTCTTTTCTGTTTGTGGGTTTTTTTTTTCTTGGTTTTTTTTTTTTTTTTTTGCTATTGCTGTCTTAATTGAACGTTATTGATTTTAAAACTGTCTGTGGTAAAAAGAATAGTGCATATTGACTATTAACTGTCCTTAAGGCCATCATAGAATTTCAATGTGGATGATGTTTAATCTTGGCAATTTCTATAAAAAGTTCTTACAGCTTTTAATGTGACTATTCACAGCAATGCAAATTATGAAACTGTCCACTTAATCATCTGAGCGTGAAGATTTCAATGACCACCCTGTTTACAGTGCAAGTATCACTGATGTTATGAATGTAACAGAGAAAGGTTTTGGACAGCAAATTCTGAATTAGTGTATAATGATTTCTCTCCCTCAAACAGCCAGATTGAATTCTTAGGACAAGATGTATATATATAGTGCTACATATACATATATATGTATATATATATATGTGCATATGTATACGTTGCTCTGCACTCAGACCCTGCAGTAGTAGTTTGCTTAAGATAAACATTTTTACAAACATTATTAAAAAAACTTTAAAACGCTGGGAGAGTAAAGAAAGTAAATGCTAGGCATGAAAACCCACATGGATAAATAACACCTCTGTGCCCTTCCTTCCAAAACCAAACAAGAGCAAATCAAACAAACTCACTCCAAACCTTCTTCAGAAACCTTGCAAAACAAGCACTGGTGCAGACTTTAACCCTTTAGATTTTGTATGAAGCAACATTTCTTCAATTCCTTAAGCCCTGACCAAAGGGCTCTGAGGAAGAGCGAGAGGATGAGAGGGACATCGGAGCAGGACAAGCCTCACTGACTGCTGTGATGTGCCCCTCTCTGTAGGAGGTACTGGAGGGTGGGTAGGGCTTGTGAAGGCTGCCCACTGTGCCTCATTCAGGCTTAAATTTCTGAGTTGTTAAAGCAGCAGCAAACACATTCAGCTGTTTCCAAAAGAAACACATCTTGGATCACAAAGCTTACCATTTGCCTTGTTTGTAAAGAAAACCAGCAATTTCTTTGTGCGAACTAGCGTTTGATTCTGGAGTGAAAGCTCTACTGAATTTGACAGGACAAAGGACTTGATCCAAAAATCTTTTTTAGCAGTTCTTGCAGTGGTATATTTTGTGACAAAACATGAGTGCTTTTCTCTGAATAATCACCTATATCTTAGTGGAGAGAAGGGCAATCACTTTGTACAAAGCTTCAGGTTTGGGCTATCAAAGAATTGTTTTATTTAAAAAAAATATTATAGAGGCAGTTGGCTACTGCTTAATTTGAAAATACCTAAGAAACCCTTGAAGCATGGGTGTTTTCTGACCTGTGTAAAGTTCCCTCTGCCTTGCAGATTCCTGCATTTTCACAGATTTTTTTTTTGTTTTGAGGAACTCGCCCCAGCGAAGAACAACAGGTATCGAACATTTCACTAATAAAAAAAGTCAACATTAAAAATGGCTAATTGAACGCATACAAATAAACACAGTCTGTGAAACCTTGGCCATTTCATAGTACAAATATTCATAATAGGAAAGACTGAAATTAACCCAGCAGCATATACAGCAGTGAGTACACTGGATATATCTGACAGTGAAGATTACAATACCAATCATCAGGTCTTCTCCATTCTGACAATGCCATTTACAACAATAACTCTTCAGTTCTGCTTCTCTCTCCTAAAATGGATGGAAATAGTTATAGCAAATTTTTTCTTATGGAATCACTTGGTGTCTTTACAAGCCACTTACGTTTGAAGCAGGATCCACAGTTTATAGGGTATTCTAAAAGTACCCATGTAGGCTTTCATATGGCATTACACTGCAAAACAAATCCATAATGTGTGAAAACCAGGTTTACATCAACCTGAAAAAGCCATTTGATAAAATTCATGGACCAATTCTTAAAATCTAAGCTATAAAGAGAATGAAATGTATTAAAAGATTTGAGGTTTATAAAAAGTAACCTTTTATACCATATTTTTAGTTTACAAAAATATTGAAATAATCCATGAGTTTTTCACTCTGCACCAGATTTAAAAAAAATACTATCAAATTTTGACTTGCACCTTTAATGCATTTGAAAGCACCATCAGGGGATACTTTTAACATAAAGGATAATACCGTTGACTAGATTTAGGGAGGTATTTAAAACCCAAAAGCTTGCAGCAAAGCACTCTATTACAAGAGATTCAATGTAATTTTTAGACGCCTCTGGACAAAAGTCTTGAACAGGCAGAAGAGACTCTTCCACATAACTTGCTTATATTATGCTTCTGTGAATATACTTACTAAGAGGTGGCTGAAAGCCTTTAAAAGACACCATTTTCACCTCAGGTTGGGAAAAAACAGAGCTATCTCTATGTATTGAGAACTTGGTTGGTCTTCCCTGCTTCTTTTTCTGGTAGGGCTTGTGCCACTTGTTATCTGTCCCTCAGGCAATATCAACCTTGCGGTTATACAGTGTTTGGCACTAGAAGGGTATGGCATGTCACAGTCTCTTGTCACCCCTGCATACATTCACACACTGAATCATGCATTCTCAGTCCTGAAACAGAGAAGTCTCAGTGTGTTCATCTCCTTGTAGTTTCTTCTGAAATGTCTGAATGGGGTCCTCCAAAAAGTCTAGAATGTGAACACTATACTTTCCCTATTCTTTCACTTTTTTTTTTTTTCAAATTGTACACTGAATCATGATTATCATTTAATGTATATCACTACATGTTAGAGCTCCTTATTTCTCCTGAAAACCAGAAGTGAGCTGCATAGGATTTCTGTTGTAAGTAACATCAAGAAGTTAAATTGCATTTAAAAAAACCCTTTGAAGTTGTACAGAAAATGAAAAGTTATGATAGTATTATTTTTTATGACCTAATTAATCAAAATTTAGTTTACTTTCCATTGACAGCCTTACAAACACAACAGTGTACCTTTTTAATTAAGAACTATTTTGCAAACCCAATCTAACTTGAATGGCTGGTTTATGGGAGTGCTGAAGACTATTATGCTCCTATTTTTTTCCCCAGAAAAGAGTTTTCATAACAGCAACATTGTGTGCTAGTTTTGTTATTTTTGAAAAGGTGTGATTTTGTTTGTTTTTGAAAAGGTGTGATTTTGTTTATTTTTGCCATTGATTCTGGAAATATAAATCATGAATTTCTAAAATAAAATGCACTACTGGCTAAAGTTGAAAGTTCTGGTTTGATTGTAAGTACTGTACAGACAGAGTTTCATAGCAGCAAGGGGTTATGGGTGAGTTTTCCCCAGCTGAAGTAACTGATCTGTATGTGTGGGTCAAGGTTTTTTTTAGGCTTTCAGATGACGCTGCTGTATCAGTGTCCTGCAGACAGACTGCACACAGTGGATCAAATGATAATCATGATGATAGCCAGACTAAGAACACTATATCTTGCTGCTCTACTTGTAGTACACAGTTTAGTTATTCCTACAGCCCTACTGTCAACCCTTAATTTGGACTGTAACGTTGGAGCTTCTTCAAGCTGTGTTTTTGCTTTGTTTACAATGTGGTTTCATATTCCAAGCGCTCCTGGATAAGGGCATCATCTTTATACTGTAGCCGTGGAGGAGCAGGGGAACATTCAAATGCCAAGATTGCCTTCCTCAGGCTCCTGTCCAACACGTGTCTCTCCCATGCTGGGTACCTGTTCCTGAACAGATCAATTTTAATGACAGACTCCTCAATCCTTGGTGGCCGGGATGAAGGTGTGGATGGTGCGGTGGGTCTCACCTGAAACACAGGCACACACCCATCCCTCTCTGCAAATTTTTGATCCCGCTCGCTCGTGACACTCCGGTTGTTGGAGATGGACCTTAGCGTGCTTGTGGCCACTTCTGGGGGCAGGGTGAAGGCAGTGGCAGGGTCCTCACAAGCACAGCTTGGCGACTGCCCAAACCTCGGTCCATTGGGGTGAAAGAAGGCATAGTACATTAGCATAAAAACAATGCCTGTTAAAAAGCTGCTGAACACTACACACAGTGCTGGTATGGCAAATGCATCAGAGATCTGAGGGGCTTTGTACAGATACCAGAGAACACTCAAGGCAGTATTTTCTAAAAGGATGACAAAATAGTAAATGAAAAGCCTACAGCGTGTCCTTCCTTCCTTGACATTGAACCAGCTGAAGATATAGATTATCCCAACAACCATGTCGAAAACTATCTCCTCCCATTTAGTGATGCAAAACTCTGTCTCGCAGTGAACGATCCAGAAGGTCATGATGCACCAGTGCAGCACAATGAAGATCCCAAAGTACAGCTGGAAAACTGAGGCAAACAGAGCAAAAGTAATGACCCTTGCTGCAATTGTGAAGAAATGCCAGCAAAACTGGATTATAACAGCCATATAACTGATGGGTTTCTTGTCATCACGGGAGTCACGCAGGGCCTTTTGGTAGGAAGCCAAAGCCCAGGCCAGGGATACGAGAGATGCTGCAGCAGTAAGACCTAGGAGGAAACAGGAGATGCAGTTAAGGCATAATTAGCATGTCAGTGCTTGGCTGAAACCGGTGAGATCCTCACTGCTTTAAACACTTCCTCCACCATGGACATAATAAAACCTCTTCTATCTCCTTTAGCTCAGAGAAATGGACCCCAACTGCTGAGATTTCATTGCCCTTACAATGCTGGATACACAAAACCAAGAGTGGCTATCAAACCATACTCTGAACTGCTTCTCTAGCAATTACACATATGAAACAAATTAACTAATTCACAACTTTGAGCAAGTTGGAGATGGGCATCTCTGTCAGCTCTGTGATTTAATGGGACCTACTGTGGTGGTTGTTTTCAAGAAAGAATATGAAAGTTTTGATTTTGATAAGTCATTAAGAAAACCTAATATAAAGCAACCAAGTCTTTCTAATTAAAATGCCAGCATCATATACATATAAAATAAATCAATAACAATGTGAGCATAAATCTGCATTTAAAAAATAAATTTATGTAACTCTTGTTACATCAAAATGTAAACTGACTGCTTTACTCTTTCTAAGGGAAAAAAATTGCTCATTTTGATATTTCTACCATTTTAAACAGAATTTTAATAATTATAAAATGTCAAAACGTATTTTCTTCCAGCTGGAAATTAAATTTATTTTAGAAATGTTGGAGTTGTCTACTGAGTTAAAATTCTGAGTAAAGATGCTCCTAAAGTAGGGGTTTATGACTTAAAATAGCCATATAGCCATTCTATCTTTCATATGTCACTGAATTGCCTATTTACAAAGCACTAAACTATAATATTTTGGTAAAACTTCAAAATTATTTAAAAAATTTAATATGAAATTATTTCTCGTAAGACTTCAAACATTAGTTCTGTGAAAATACAGAAAATACAAAAATACAAAAACTGTAAAATAATTATTTTTTAAAAAGACCTTTTTATATTTATTTTGAATGTGTATTATTATTCTCTCCTCTAGGGAGCTTGACTCTTGTCTGTAGATAAATTTTTTTAAAAAAAGTTAATTTGAAACTGAATCTAATTTTTAAACTAACCTGTTACTTCCATACACTACCAGAAAAATACCTTACATTCCCATTTCAGAAGTGGTATAGTTCAGAATAATTATTCAAATGCTTAATACTTACATAGCTTACATTTCTGTTAGAAATGATAATAGTTCTTCTTTACTAGAAGATTAATTTTTATTTACTTATGACTCATATCAACCTGCTTTGGATGGAAATGGGAATTGCAATTGAAATGCAAAATCCCAGCCTTTCAAGTGTATTTATTATTTAAATAAAATTGCAATAAATGCTGTATACAGAGGAAAAATATATCAAACATTTTATACTTAAAACTGGTTTATTACTAAACCTAATTTTACATACAGCTAATGAATGAATTCATAAGTCTCAGCATCCCAGACTGAGAGTTTATTCATAGACCATTTAAAGATAATGATGCTTCAGCTTATTCTATTTCTAAGCAGTTCCTTAACTTTGAACTAGTTATTGAAGTAAATCAAACTGACATGAGGAAAACATTTCTTTTGTCTGCTGTTAAAAGGTGTTTAATCATTTCAACAACCTTTGGTTCTGGATGCATAGCCAGGATTTTTCTCCCCTGTTCAAGAATATATTACTTAACTATTAAAAATTTTATGAAATGTTATTAATACAAAATGGTAAATTTAAGCTGAAATACATATTGCTATTTACTTTGGAGAAAAAAAAAGATGTTATTTTAAAACAGAAAATGTAGGTTATGGAAATACTACCCAATTCTGACGGAAAAAAAATCTATTTAGGCAATTCACCTGGCTTAACACATTAAGATTTTGCTCAGTAAGTAGTACAGAGAGATTAATTGCTTTCAGGAGGGATCATGCTTGCCAGTGTTTCTCCCTCAGTCACTGGCAGGGTGCTAATAATGTTGTGAGCTCCCATGGATCCACGAATTTAAAATCCCTTTGTTTTAAAAATAAAAATAATAACAAACAATCTGCAGAAATATAGAGCGAACTTGGGATTCTAGGGAGAATTTTTAGTAAAACTTCATCATTTTAATTCCCACATATATGCCTGGATGACAAAACACCAGCTTTACTGCTGGAATCCTCCTTCATGGAGAAAATAAACTATCAGCAATGGAGACAGGAAGGAGACATGGTGTAAATTGCTATTTTCATTTCTGACTTGTTTGTACGTTTTCTCACACTGGGCTGCCCTTCTGTGTTTGTTATCTCTGAAGACAACACTAGGAGCTGAAAATGTAAGTTCTTGTCTTCCTGTAGGAACGTTTTAAATATTGAAAAAACACAGTTCGCTCCCCTCATGAAACGAAAAGTTTGGAAAGGTAGATGAATAGGATAAAAGGTAAAAGAATCTTTCAATACAAATGAGCCACTCTGAACAAGAACTCAGAAACAGCATTATCAGCACAGGAAAAAATAATGTGAGCAGGAAATGCATACATTTTCTTTGCAAATCTAACTTTAATGACCTCACGCACTCCCCCTGAGGTTTGTAGAGATATCATCAGTTTTGCATTAGGAAGAGTAAAATCATTCAATAATGCACACAGAATATAATGTTAAATTCATAGGAATTTCCAGTGTTCTAATGCTAATTAATTCAGAGTCATTGTCTGGGACAAAAAGAAGCAAGTACAATAGCAATGTAATTCTATTATTTAAATAGTCATTAATAGGGAATCATCCTTTGCTTTTACAGAACAAACTCAGGGATGCTGGCAAACAGGAGGCAAAGGAGACAAGGGAATGTACAAAAGGGAAGAACTGTCAGTTAATGTATTATGTATCTACCCTTGTGCTACTGGCAATGGTGTTAGGGATACAGAATTAAGATAAGGTTAAACACTTCATGGGCTCCATCTGTTCCTCTTTATTGATGAGACTAAGCACTAAAGAATTATTAAAAGTAAATTAATAATGAGAACAATAATGTAAAAGTGATGCAAATGGCAGTTTGGTAATAAATGTCACTATATAAATAATTCACTGGGAATGGTCAAAGATAAAGTGAATTATTGTAGCACTGAATGGATAATTCATTAATTAGAACATACTGATGCATTTGCTGAGTATGTGTTCCTATAAACCTCTTTATCCCTATTTCAAAAGAGGAACTAAAATAGATTCCTATTACTATCAAAACAAAACTTTAACAATGCAGATGGTTTAACTTCTGCAGTCAGGAAGGCTTATTTGACACCCAAAAATGAACAGAAATTGTACGTGACTTGTGGAGCCACCATTCATGAAGAACAAGAACCAGCTTTCCTACTTGCTCAACTTCATGTACACTTTTTGGGCACTGCAGCAGCTTTATGGTGTATTTGACAGTCTTGTATTATGAGAGTCTTGTATTAAGGGTCTTGATCTCAGAAATTAAGATAAAATAGCCATTCCCAGTGAATATATACACAAGCAACTATATGCTCATCCATTACAGACTGTTGAAAGAGCAGGAAAATTCTCTAAAATGGCCTTGGGAAGCATGAAAGCATGTTCCTGTTTCTTCCTTTTCTAAAGCTGAACCTTCAAGTATTTTTCCACAGTACATGATTTGGTCTCTGAAGTTCTGTCTGTAACAGGAAAGAAATACAGGCTTTGCACAGGTAAAGCATCACTTCACAATGTGCATCAGGCAAATTATGTTTTTGTCTGTTTCTAAAATGGACACTTGACATACTCCAAATAGCAATGAATTGGGATGTATGAGTGGGATTGTATGTACCTACTTTGCAGCTTAGTCCATTAACAACAGTCACAATAGTGAGAAAATAATGCATTGTATCAGGACAACTTTCTGCTAAAAACTAATTATAATCTGTTTTGAGTGAAAAATACAATTTAACCTCTTTTATTCTGTAAGGGTTTGCACTACTTAATTATGTTATTTGTTTAAAGGAATGACAACTTTTTAATTACAGATGAGTTTCAGATATTCTAAAGATAGTACACTATCTGTCTGATAAACAAAGAACAGAATTGCCTTGACTGAATTATGATTTTATTTTTTTCCCTGGAAATTATTAATTTCTCCAACATGTGTTTGCATTTTATAGAGTGCGGCATATCTACACCGATAGTTTAAATATAAAATATAATACACTGCAATGAGCTACAGCTCCTTAGAGACAAGATTAAAAACCCCACTAACAAGACTTTCACAAAGGAAAGCAAATATATATGAGGGAAAAGAGAATGTATACAGAGATGAATACATTCACAAATGTAAGATTTCAGGGAAGCATGCAAGCTCAAATAACTACAGGAGAGCCAATGAAATTCTTCTCAATAGTATTTGTGCGAAATCTGACTGAAATGTTTTGTTCATGGGTAATCCAAATAGAATTGCTCACGACACATAAGAGTTTTCCATATTACATCTCTGCATGGCAATTCACAACTTAGTTGTATCTTGCTAACACCTCTACCTTTGCATGATATCCCACAATATAATCTTTAGACTAGAGTGTAGCTGAAAAAAATAAAGGTCTTATTCTTACAGTAATTTTATTTTACTTGAGATAGTAAAGGCATATTCAAGTCCATAAATCACTTTTTTTCTAATCACTTCAGTCCATAAATCCTATATAGCATAAGTACAGAACAGCTCGAGTCAGCTGGAAACCATATATAAATTGATGAACTGATCACAGAAAGTGCTCCTTGACATTCAACCTGATTTCAAACTCCTGCCAACTGTCTGTCTCTGCTTCATCCTTCCTTTTAAACCTGTGCTCATCTCACTATGTCGTGGAGTAAACTCATCTAAAAGCCGGAATACCAAATGCAGCAGGACATCTGGGCATGACGACATTGTCTGGGATCCGGGACTGTGAAACATTATTTTAAGAAAGCCTATTTTACGAGTTTCCTACTCAGCTGGAGAGGTGCTGTTAGATGCATCCAGCTTGCAGGTGCTTCTCTGAACCAAAGCCAAGGTTCTCTGATATTCAAACTTAGTCCTGTAGGAAACAGCATATCATGACTGCATCCCCCCAGCTTCAGAAAATGTCTTGCTGTATTTACACAGCTTTGGCCATGTTGCTCTGCAGGTATAGCCACAAGCTAGAGATTCACATGGAGGTAGGCTTGCAGGTAACCTGACAATTGTCTATGGGTTTCTGCACTAATTCTTTTATTCATATACACAGTCCAGCAATGTATGGCATGGTGTACACACTGTGCTTCCATACATGGTTTAGTACACAGGACACTTTGCATGCTTTAAGGGCAGCTTTTGATCACATCAAGGACAACGTGTCCAGGTCATCAGTATGTGTTTCATGCTCTTGAGTTTCACTTCCTGACCAATACTGTGAGATGAAGCCTAAAGATGAATCTTACTGTTTTTAAGCTTTCGTATTATCTGAAGGGATAACAATATAAACTCTCCCCCTCACCTGGGTTTTTTCCCCATAAGCTTGTTGCCAAAATAATCCTATTACTTTCCCACGTCAGCAAGTTTGTCATATATTAGCTGTCCTAAATCAAGATGAAAAGCACTCTCTTCAACTGAAATAAGCTGCCTGAGGTCAGAAAAGGACTTTGTTCTTCTTCTTTAAGTGCCACTAGATCTGATCATGTTTAGATAGAAATGCCACCCTACTGAAATATTCCACTGCTCTAGTTTTACACTCAGCTTGTTTGCTGCCCACAAACATGGGGCTGTCAGTGTCTGAGGATGAGTCTCCAGTAGCTCACATTACCATTTCTTGCCACAGGCTGCATTCACAGACAGGGATGTTCAGGGCAGCACAGACAGTTTCATCAGCTTGCCAACATTCAGCTCAGCTTTCTCCCACAGTGTGCCGAGGTGGGGTAATACAGTGTAAGGGGTGACAGGAACTCTGTTGAATTTTAAGTAATTGTTATGCCTGATATTACTCTTCCTATCTGTTATGTAATTATCATAGAACATGGTAGCATATATAGGAATAATTTCTCCCATGATTCCTCTCAGCTGCTTTCTACAGATAGACACTTCTGGTGAGACAGCTTCCAGCTGTTTCTTTCATTTGGCTCACGATAACAACAACTTAATTGCCCTGGAACTCTAGAAACATTCTATGTATTAATGTTACTTTCAACCTTACTTATTTTACTTAATTTTTACCAGAAGTGGTTTGGATTCTGCGTAGATGACAACTGACAAGTGTTTGGCTTATTGGATGTATCTTGAGCAGATTCTTAGGGTCTTTACAACACACCTGGGTAATGATTTATCTCTTGCTGCACTCAAAGTAATATCCACCTTAGCAAATCTAACTGCTAGACATAATGTTGAGAAGCTTCTGCTGAGCCACAATCCCGGTCATAGCTTTAAACACAATGAATGATAGTCATATTTTTTTTTTCAAGATAACATCAAGAACAGTTTCCCTTTGCATTGCCCCTAATTCCAAACTAATTCTTTTACCCAAATTTTGGTGTATTTCAGGAGTTCTCTTAGAAACTATGAATAAAATCAACACACATAAAGAGAGGCAACTTGCCATGCAGGGACAACAAGAACCATGAAATCATTTTACCTGTTAGGAATCCAAGCTTAGACTTCTGTACTTTCACAGCTAGGCTCCTTGTCTGTTAGGCAATTTGGTAACTTTTATTCCAGTGAAGTATGCGCAGCACAAACATACCCACTGACTCCAGGCTCATTTCCATGATTTCTACATTTCTTCTTAGGCTTTCAAATTGAGGTTGCTGCAAGTATCTTACAGAAATCAAGGGATTATCTGGAGAATGCAGCAACCCCGAGCAGAACAAAACCCCTGCCATTAGCTCTTGAGAAGAAACATCATAACATAATGCTAAGCTAAATATAGGGCACCATCTATGGGAGAAGGCTCCACCTGCACTGCTCTGTCCAATGTACTGTGTATATGGACACCTATGAAATCAGTACCAGCTGCAGTAGCACTTCTCCCTGCCACCCAACAGGAAAAAAGGAAAAATATATAGCTTACTAGACCTGTAAAAATCCTGTTAAAACATGAGTTTTGGGGACATGCCTTTCTGTTGATCCACATTTCTGTGATTCTTCCTGTACTCTTATGTTGAGCTTCGCTTAAGCAGCTTCTGAACAAATTTTATCCTGGTATATTTCAGTGATTTGTAGGAACCAGGCACACACACTTCCACTCCATGGCCACTAACAAGATCAACTGGAACTGTTTTATTGGAAATGCTTTGGAAAATATTCAAGTGATAAAAAACCCGAAAGATGTACACAGTAAAAACCACTTAGATGATTTTAGTCTTGTGTGAAAACAATTTTTTTTTTTTTTTTAGGAGTATGCAACTTTTTAAAAAAAATACACTGTACTTAGCCTACAAGACAGCATAAGCATGAATACGGAGAAAATTAGTGTTAACATTTGTTTCTTTCGTAAAGTCATTGTGTCACCTATCCCAAGGTTTGTATGCTGTCCCTCCCAGCTCACAGGGCAGGGGCCTGCCAGACCCTGGTGGCTGGCTTGGGGCTGCTGCAGGTGTGGGCTCAACCCACACATCAAAAAACCCACACATCAAAAAAATGGTAAGAAACCAAAACTTTGGAATAAAACCTCTCAAAACAATACAAAACTGGAACTGAAATGGGACAAAATTTGGAAATAAATATGTTGAAGTAAAAACATGGTGGTGCCAGAAATAGTATTGATTTCCTAATCAATTCTCCATAAAACTGTTTTCTAATGTACTGGGTTTCTGTGCTCAGGTGCTGGCAGGGGGACACAGGTGTGGCCTCCATGAGGAGAGGCCAGGGCCTGCACTATGCCAGACACAGATGGCTCCAGCCAGTTTCCAGCCAGCTCCAAAGTGAGACACCACAGGATACAGGTGAGACCGTCAGCCAAGATGGTAGTGCCTCTGGAAAAAATATTTAAGGAAGAGCAAACAAGCCTGATAGGCAGAGGAGGGGTAAAAAGAAGGATATGAGAACAGCAGTACAAACATTAGGGTGAGAGAAGAAGGAAGAGGAGGAGGTGCTCCACGCACCTGTGGGAGAGAACCATGTTGGTGCAGGTAATTTCCCACCACCTGTGAAGGACCATGATGGAGAAGATATATGCCCTTCAGCACATAGGTATTTCTTGGAGGAAACTGTGGCCTCTGGAGAGCCCACACGGGAGCAGGTTTGTCCTGAACTATATCCTGTAGGAGGGATCCCATGCTGGAGCAGAGGAAAAGTGTGAGGAGAAAAAAGCACAAGAGATAAACTGTTGCTGACTAATTGCAACCCCCCATTGCCCATCACCCTGTGCCACGTGGGATGGGGGGGCAGAAGGGTCGGGGATGAAGGAGTGAAGTTGATGCCAGTGAAACGGGGATACAGGGGGAAGAACTTGTTATATTTTGTCTTTGTTTCTCATTATCCATATCTGCTTTCACTGGCAATAAATTAAGTAAGTTTTCCACAAGTTAAGTCTGTTTTGCCTGTGATCTGTGTTTTGCTAGAGGATCTCCCTTTGCTGCAACCCACAAGGATTTTTATCCTCTTTTCTCACCCTTCCCTGTTGAGCAAGGGGAGTAAATGAGCAGTTGGGTTGGTGTCTGAGTGCAATCCAAGGTCAAGATATCCTAGTCACCTCATGCCAATATACTTTTGCATGCACAAACCGTGCATACGGTCATGGCTTGAGGGGACAGGTTGTACCTGCTCCTTCCAGGACCACTCAAGAAAAAGCTTTTTTTCCTTGCACAGGGATACATAAAATACACCTCAAACTTATGTAAACCCTCCTTCCTCAGAAGGGTGTCTTGCCACCTGCTAGCACCCTACAAAGCAGCATTGGCTGCCTCAAAAACCAGTTGTCAGTGAATATAAAAGCTGTCACATTATTTCCTGAGATTTAATGAGAGGATGTGGGAGCAGAATGTACCCAGGAGGACTGGAAAGTTACTACACATACAATTTTTCTATGCCTGTAGAGAATAGTACAAATTCTGAAAAGGGAAGTACATATCAACATTTTTTTAATGTAACCTAGTCACAATGTATTTGCTATCTTTTTTTTTTTAATAGTGAAACATGCAAAAAATTTCATAGTTCAGTAATGTGTTTCATAGATATGGAAATATATTTTAAGTGACATAACACAGTTGCAATCAGTGTGCATGCAATACAAACTACAGAGCATTGCCTCATGAACACTAGTGAATACCTTGCGTTCGAACAAGTGATTAAGAATTCAAAAGTTTAAAACAAGGGAGAAAACATCCTCCCAAAGGATATTTACCTTGACTTTAAAAATGCACATTCTTTTCAGTCTGACTTTATCTACCTTTGGTTTTCAGCCACTATTTTGGCTGAATTTCAGCAGTGTTCAAATGACTTCAACATAATTCACGGACCATCAGAATTTTAAGATTAAAGGTTTCCAGGACATCAGTTTTACACTTAGAAGCCCTCAGTACCCTTGAAAGAGTATAATGTCAGGGCATCCTTAGAAATACGTTTTCTTTCTTTCTTTCTTTCTTTCTTTCTCTCTTTCTTTCTTTTTCTTTCTCTCTTTCTTTCTTTTTCTTTCTTTCTTTCTTTCTTTCTTTCTTTCTTTCTTTCTTTCTTTCTTTCTTTCTTTCTT
>JAWWES010000081.1:112374219-112387202 GCA_035583135.1 Lophotriccus pileatus | reverse complement strand
TTTCTTTCTTTCTTTCTTTCTTTCTTTCTTTCTTTCTTTCTTTCTTTCTTTCTTTCTTTCTTTCTTTCTTTCTGTCTGTCTGGGGGAGGATATCTCCTTCCCTTCTCGAGATGCAATGGCACTGTAGAGACCAGGGTATTATTTACAAAGAAGACTTGATGAGTAGTGGCACGTCCAAGTAGATATTTTTTAATTAATACAACACTTGTATATTCGATTATCTAAAGACTAAATGTTGGAAGACAATAAGATGTTTGAATTTCCAGAGAAATATCAACAACATGGACAAGGCAACTTTAAAAGAAATTTTAAATAGCTGAAGACAATTTTCCTAAGCCTGCAATGAGCTTGTGAAAGACATATATTTTTACAATTAACCAAGTCTTCTGATGTGTTTTTCACCAGCATCCCACAAACAAAAGAGCTTGAAATGATCCTACTGGCTGCAATATGGTGGAACATATCTGAAATAGTATCTGGCGAATTCAAACTATCTCTACTAAGAGAAGAGATCTTTTCAAGAGATAGTGAGTATCACAAAATACAAATAGCAGTATCACACTGGCTCTAGAAATGTCTGCTGAGGATTTGGAAGAGGAAGGGCTAAATCAGTATTTCAAATACACCACAGATCTTGAGATTTTAATGTTAGGTTGTGGTTTTTTTTTTTTTTTTTTTTTTTTTAAAGATATTGCACTAGCAGTGGCCAGCAGCCATCACAGAGAAGACTAGAAGCCAAGATGCATTTTGGCATGAAAAATATCCCAAATACCTTATGCTAAGTTTTATTATGAATCAATAGGATAGGACCAGGTCACTGACAACAAAATACTGACTCCATGAAAAAAGATATCATGGGGCTATCACTCCTCTTAAATCTCCTTAAGTCATAATTTTAGGATTGGTTTTCAGTGGTTCATGCGGTCATATTGACTTTCTGAAAGGGGATAAATTTCAGCCCTCATTAAGCAACTGATATTTTTCCCACTTGCACAATAAAGTCAATCTGAAGTTAGTACCTTATTTGACACAATTTGTCTAAGAAATATTTTATATATGTATCATTTTTTGAGTTTGCCTTTTAAGCTTCTCTAAGCTTTTCATCTTTGAAGAGATGCTGAGGATAATGCCTGATATGGGGCTCTGGGATAAAAAGCAATTATCATCACTCTGAAAAGGAAATCAATTTAGTGTTTGTGCAATCCCTCTTAGCAAAGGGAAAACTGGAGCTGTTAGCTTTGCCTGGTATATGATATTCCTTTTGATCAAACTGAAATATTGCAGTCCTCACTCTTTGCCATGTTTCTTTCACTTTGAAAAAGTTCAAGTATATTTTCACAATAATTAATTAAACAGGCTTATTTTTCTGTTAGTGAAAAGCAATCACTAATCTGTTCTCCTCCATCCCAAAAGAAAATCCATGATTTCACCTACTGTGCAAATAATGTAACTTTAAGCAAAGTCTAACAAACTGAAGCGTATTCTGAAGATTAGTTCTGCTTCCAGCTCATGCCCAGTTTTGGATTATTTTAGATTTCATATTTATGTCTTTGTTTTCAATAGTAGTTACAAAACTATTCTTTATCAGTAACAAAGCTCTACAGCTATATCTCTACATATTTTGATATATCTAGAATATATCCACACAATATCCATGGGTAAATACTACATGTCTGTGTACATTATGTATATATGGTATATTTACAGTTATACACTACACACAGACAGATAAACTGGCTTAATTTCAAGACACTGAGCAAAATAATGACTCAACATTTCCTCTGAAAAGCTTTTCCAATATTCATCTGCGGCTTCTGCCAAAAACTTGCATCTTTTTGCAAGTTTAAATTAATCTAATTTCCATTTCTGCTGCTCATCCAGAAGATTGAAAAGTTCCCTTGGCTCCTGTCATTAAAAATTTTTTGTATGTATAAGTACCCAGAGAGGGTGATTGAGTTACTTCTTCAACCTTTTCCTAATATTCTGGGCTAATCAGTTCCTAAAAGACATATATCAGTGGTTGATTGATGGCCTCTGGGACCATTTTTTTCCTCTCCTTTGAATTTCCTTCAGTAGGTCCATCCTCCAGAAAGTGTGAGACACAGAACAGGGCACAGGCTTTTAACAGTGGTCTTATTGGTGTTCAAAGTGACATGATCACTTCAATGTGTCTACTGTGTGTTTTTCTTCCTCTTCATCCATGGATCAATATAAGGTTCAAAGCCACAACTTTACACTGAGATCTCCCAAAAAAAAGCTCTTCTGTCTGCTGGCTGCTACTCCATCTTCTGGATTAGCGGTTTTTAAGACAGAGGTTTTCCCAGCCTGTAAGTATAATCTGTGTTTATGATTGTCAAATATACTTTTCTGTATTAAAACATAATTAGTTGGTTGTGATAATTTTGACCAAATTACTCAGATTAATCTGTGATGGTAGTTATACTAAAGAATATTAACTATGCTCATGTCTATGTGCAAAGCCTGGAAAAACTTAACCAGTCACTGCAAATAATATGTATCAGCATCCATAAGGCTATCAAACAAGATGAGAGCAAGGACAAGTATTTAATAGGTGCTACTAAGCACTTGCTCACTCATTCTTTCTTAATTTTAGTATACATCTAGATGACAGATTTTAGTCCACTTTATATGAGCTCTACTCATTCCTACTTCAAGATCTCATGTGATTTTTAAGTCCCACGAACTTTAAAAAAAATAAATTATACATTATTCATTATAGTTGCTGTCATCATTGTAACTTGTAAGCTTGTCAATGAATTATAACAGGTCTGAGTAACTACACCTGAGTAAAAAAAAAAAAAAAAGTTTGCAGAATTCTACTATCTAGCCTCTAATCCTTTGTTACCTGAGTACACAGTTGACATTTCTATTATTTTATACTAAATTAAAGTCAGGCTAATCTATACTTTTTAGTTATATGCATCTTTCCTTTTATAATTTTTAGATTTGTTTCTTTAGGCATCTGCACATCAGTCTGCTGCATGGTAGTTGGTAAGAATGACCAACTGATTTCAATAGAATTTGACAGAGAAACAGATGTCTCAAAGATACTAAATTCTGTGAAGTTCAGGGAAAACAGCAGCTAGAGAAGGGCCCAAAGAAATGTTCCCACTTAAGTAAAACAGACTTCAAGCATTTCATTTTTATGCCTGAATTTTAGGCATTTTTATGCCTTCAGGCATTTTTATTGCAACAGCAAGGGACCAATTAGTAAGTGAATAAATATGTTCCTGGCAGCTGGCAAATCCACATAGATGTAACTTAGAGGTAATCCCAGCAGATACTGCCTTTTAGCCATCCAAACTCAAAGTCACGAGAGAGAACTTGGAATAAGGCAGGGAGCGACCAATATATTGTGGCAACGCAGGGGATCTGATAAAAAAATGGATATATTTTCAGGGCAATGGTTAAGGGCAGGAAATGAGGCTTCATAATTTTTGCTGCTTGAAGAACCTATATTAATAGGTACTCTGCTTTTCTGGGATTCATCTGCTTCTCCAATATTTTGTTAAAAATTAATGTTTCTGTGTTTATAGACATCCACAACTGGGTCCTCCAAACTGGAAATGATATAGCTAAGGCTGGACATAGAACATAAACAGGGCTCTGCAAATGGAACTCGAAGACTCATTATATTTTAGAGATTACTGAGTGAGTACTTCAAAGAGCAAATAAATGGATATTAGTTTTATAGTAGTATGACTCTAAATCAGACACAAAGGGGGAAGTGACAGTCAGCTGCATACCTAATATTTATTTGATTTATTGGGCTTTTTTATACAATATGACAGCAGATTAGCAAGGCATTTTTCTGATATTGAAGATGATCAAGAAGTTATCAATTCACATCACCGGAACCGTAACAAACAGAATAACAAGTATTCAATCTACAATTCAATCTTCAGTAACCTAACTAAACAATTTGATATAAAAATCCAGTCTTTTCTCAACAACTGATAAAAGCCCAGAAGCAGTAGTTCTAAATCTACTGGTGAATATACTAGATGAGCAAAATGCCTCTACTTTGGTCCACCTTATTAATTCTGATTTGGAAAGGAAACGCAATAGTGTGTGTGCCCATGACTGGGAGAAGGTTATGTTACTTCCCTTCAACTTTGGTAGTTGTTTGGATGTGCACCTGTAAACAGCTCTTCATGTGGACTCCAGGAAAAAAGCTTATCTCTGCTACTACTACACCGAGAGAACTCATTCCTCTCAGTCAATTATAAACATAGCTACTCTTTAGAAAACAAACTTCATAGAAAGCCCTCTGAGCCACGGCACAAATTATACTGCCAAACAAAGAATCAAAACCAACACCATGACAAACTTATATCACATTTCAAGATTTGAAAGGTAATATGAAAATACGCTTCAAAGAATTCAGATTTCCAGTTACAGAAAAAAAGTGCCATGATCTATTTGAGTAAATATCTTCCACAGAGAGATGAAATAAATAGGCAAATTATTATTTTTTTTAATAATTGCAGTTCTTACTAGAGCAAATGCAAAATAACTTTCCCCAAACACTCAGGCACTGGTGGGAAGAAATATTTCACATTAATCAGAACTCCACTTAGCATGCATGTAGATTGTCTCTATGTTTCTATGAGTTTTAATGTCAGGATACCAAAATGAGTTATATTTTGAGCTACTAGTATTTAGTTTGAACTCTTAGCGCCTCATGGCCTGGTTATACCCTACTGAATGACTGGTTTGGAACAGTGTATTATAGGCACTGGTATTAGTTTAAGAATAAATGCAACACTCTTGCAATAACCTAGAATATTTAAATTTTTAATTTTTTTTTTTTTTAAATCTTATTCTGATTTGGGAGGCAGGAGACAGAGAGATTTTGTCTTGATTATGATTAGAACAATATATGAGTATGAGGTTATATAGATATTTTCCTTATTCTGTTCTTGAAAAGTAATGTTTATCTAGGGGCAAGACTGTGATTCAATTTATGCTTGGTCAGATACTCAATGCTTCCTTTCCTCTACCAAAATAACCATAAGCTATAGCTTAAACATCTTGCCCATTTCAGTTCTACAGATTTTTCTTCCACTGTTTCTAACCCTAAAAAGATTCAGCATCACCTCCCTCACAAATTTAGTGGAGGCACCTACCTTGTCACTTCATCTGCAAGGTTTTCAAACTACTCTTTTCCCACTGCTCCTCATATTTCTTGCTTTTCCATAGGTTTCCCAGCTCCTATATTTATTTTCTGTAGAGGTGCTCCAAACCCTTAGCCCTCCTCTTCCTTCCCCATGCCCACCTCATCTGGTGTCTCCACAGTCCACATGCCCATCACAGCAATGGGACAAGGTGCCCAGGCCTCTATTTTTAGATACAATCCCTTGATGACAGGAAAAGTGAGATCATAGCTGCCTGGTTTAGGAATGTGTTGTGGTCCTCTGTAAAACCAGACAGCTAATGTTATGCTCTCTTCTCTTGGTGGTAGCACCTTCTCCCACCAGCTCACTGCTCTGGTTTCTGGCCTATATGTAATCACACACAGGTCTTACCTGTTGTTCTTCAGGCTTTCCCCCCAGGCTACCTCATCTGCTTCCCTTAAATAGGCAGATCTTTTCAAAATCCTGTTAAATAAGTCTGGTATTTTATTTTTTTTTAAAGATCCTGCTACAGCAGTAAATTCCATAAGAAGCTAATATTCTCCTTAATTTTAAAGAAAGTTTTAGTTTCGTTACCTGTTTCATATTTTAATATGAGATGTCATATTGAGGACAAAGGTCTGTTTGCGTAACTGTCAAGTCAGCAAGGATATTCACTTCTTCCTGTTTTTTCCAAAGAAGCCTTCATTACCTAGGGCATTTCAATTCACTTTCTTCTGTTCTGACTGGCTCTCCTATTTGCTGAATTATGTCATCAGAATAATCCCTGCCCTGTATCTCTATAAATTTTTATTACCTCTCTTTCTCATAATGAGGTGAGAAGAATCTGAATACTATAGTCAAGTAATCAGGTAAAGTTCTGTAGAAGACAGAAATTTATTTGTAATAATTTGCTATCACATTGTATTTCTGTCTGCATTAAAATACTTAATGTTACTCACAGAGTATCCAGATCCATAAACTCATAATTTAATATTAAAATAGATAAAGTCATAGGCATGATCTCAACACAGATTATTCTCAGTGCAAAGAGTTCATAAACTGCATATCTTAGAGGCTTATGGGAAATGCAAGTGATGTTCATACAAAAAACGCTGTCTGACAATATTCAGTTCGTAAAATACATTATTTCTGTCCCCAGTATAAGATTCCCTCTTCTTTATCCATGCTGAAGAGGTGACAAATTTTCCTCTTATAGCTCCATTGTATTCCTCTAAGCTCTTCAAGCTGAGCAACGTATTAGCTCCCAGAATGTGCGTTTTTCATGAATGGGACGTTTAACAATACTTTGCAGATCTAACACCTTTCCTCAAAATATTTTAGTATTCTCTGTAGTCATTACACTATTCTTAAAATAGCTCACGAAGAATGTCAGTATGACATCCATTTACCTGATGCATGAACCAGGGAAAAAAGGAACTGAACGAACCCTAAAATATCAATGTACAAAGCCTTTTCAATAGGAGGAACCCAGGAGTTTTAAAGCAGAGTCTATTATCCTAGCCACAAAGAACATGCCCTCAATGGCACCTCAGTGCCACTTTGCAGCAGGCTCCTTGGCTAAACTTTCCAGCAACCAGTTAGCTGCCTGCACTGGTGCTGTGCTTATCAGTGGACTTGAGCACCACTGCCCATGAGCCAGCACTACAGTCTGTGCCTGCACTGCAAAAGCTAGCTTATCAGCATTGAGTTGGATCTTTGGAAACTTGCTTCCTCAACAATCAGGTTACAAACAAAGATTAACAACAACTTGTATACTTTGGAAGCCAGGTCAGTACCACTCAATCTATCAAAAACCACTGGGCTTTGAAAATAGGTCAAAGCATCAAGGAGAGAATGTTTTCAAATGAACCTTTAACACTTCTAGGCAGTGACAGCGATTTCATTCTTACAAGTACTTGGCTACCACAATTACAATTCAGAATTATCATAATTTTTATTTCTTAAAAGCTATATAAATAAAGTTATCTTACCGACCTAGCAGCTTTCCACATCCTAGATCAAGAAGTGCTTAGTTTATCCTCTTACAAGTGCAGATGAAGTTCTGCGCCTGCGCTCACCCAAAACAGTGTTTAACCACTATCTTTCAAGCATGCTGAGAACGCCTGCCTTTGGGTGAGCAGGAGAAACATTTTCCTGGAGCTTTTCCAACCTTAGATACCATTCATAATGTTATCACAGTGGTGATAGATTTCTTCAAGACTTCACGTTTGCGCAAACAAGCTTCTAATGGCTTTCATGCTAATTCCCTGGCAGTAACTGTAGGTGAACTAATTCTTCTTGGATTAGTTTTATAGAGGTCTAAAATTTCAATAGTTTTCCTCATCTGAAGGAGACTTGAGGACCAAGTATTTATCAGCATAAATTCTATGGGTCATTAGTGGAATTTGATTCACTAGACCCTTATGGGCCTTTTAAAAATATCTTCTCTGGTAAGCTTAGTACAATTATTCAATCCAACACTGTGACTTGAATTTACTATTTCTGGCCTGCACCTGGAATGGGGCAACCCTGGGTATTCATACAGTCTGGGGAATGAGATGCTGGAAAGCAGTGCCACGGAAAGGAACCTTGGTCTCCTGGTAAGTGGAAGTTGGATAGGAGTCAGCAGTGCCCTGGCAGCCAGGAGGGCCAACCCTGTCCTGGAGGGTCTCAGGCACAGCATTGCCCGCTGGTTGAGGGAGGGGATTATCCCGCTCTGCTCTGCACTGGTGCAGCCTTACCTTGAGTATTGTGTGCAGTTTTGGGAGCCACAATATAAAAAAGATACTGAGCTGTTAGAGAGTGTCCAAAGGAGAGCAATGAAGATGGTGAAGGGCCTTGAGGGGAAACCGTACGAGAAGCAACTGAGTTCACTTGGTCTGTTCAGCCTGGAGAAGAGGAGTCTGAGGGGAAACCTCACTACAGTCTACAGCTTCCTTGTGAGGTGAAGGGGAGAGGCAGACACTGATCTCTTCTCTGTGGTGACCAGTGACAGGACCCAAGGGAATGGCCTGAAGTTGTGGCAGGGAAATTTAGATTGGATATTAGGAAAACGTTCTTCACCTAGAGGGTGGTTGGGGACTGGAACAGGCTGCCCAGGGAAGTGGTCACAGCAGTGAGCCAGATAGAATTCAAAAGGGTTTGAACAATGGTCTTGGGCATGTGGTGTGACTCTTGGGGATGGCCCTTTGCAGGGCCAGGAGATGGACTCAATGACCCTTGGTGGGTGCCTTTCAAATTGGCATATTCTATAATTTCGTGATTCCAGACAGTCACCTCTGGAACTTCAGAACTTGTTGTCATACTCTGATGTTTAAACAGCAATTGGATTAAATCCGTATTTTCTGAAATATTCAAGATGAATAGAGGCAAAGATTTGTCACTTGTCTTAAAAAACTTCTTTTGTATCTTTAGAAAACTAGCAGCAGTTTTATTGCCATATTTGTAAGTAGAGTATTAACAAATTTCTCCAACTTTACAAAAGCTAATGTGTATTAGGTATCAGCAACCCAAACTGAATTATGACTCCATGGTAATAATGTCCTCAAAATACAAGTCTATAATGCAAGCACTTAAGCTCACGCAAGGAATGCCAGGCTATCATACAATTACTACTCTTCACAGTATATAATTACAGAAATGGAAGAATATTCTGGGCTTGCAGTTTCTTTATTATTGGACTGCTTGGTAAACTTGACTGGCAGCTTTTCCGTTAATTTTTTTTTTTAACCAACAGGAAATCAAGTCATGCAGTTACTTTGAGTGACAGCTAAAGAAAACTGACTAATAAGCTCACTACATTTTAAAAATGCAAACATCATCCAGAAAAAGGAATTGAAGTAGCCAATTTGTATAATAAATGACTTTTAAGGCAAGCATGATAACAGAACAGGAAAAACGATATGCCAATCCAGTGGGCTGCATGAAGCAGGCATCCACAGCACAGGATGCCTTTATATCTCAAAAGGTAAACGCCATGTATCTTGGCTAAAATGCCAATTAATTAAATAAGTTGTTAATATAATTAGTTTGCTCATTTTTGGTTTCCTGGGATGAAATTAATGAAAGTGCCCTTTGCACTTTTGAAGACAAACACATAATCACACATACTTGTCATAGGAAATGCAGGTCCTTGGCCCTCAGAGCAGAAGGGTGGAATAAGCGACTTTGCCAGTACGTTTACCTGATATAAATTAAAGCAGCTGTCATTTACCTTTGCTGTCAACAGTTTCAAAGGATTATTGATTCAGCTGATGAGCTCTGGAGGAGCGTAGCCATGTTGCCTTTCCCAAGGCCATGGTCTTTGCGCAGAAGGGAGCAGCTACTTGCCTTCCAGGGCATCAGGGGATCATTGTGCATTGGAAAGCTCTTCTACAGTCCCTGGCTGCAAATTAAGGGCTGCTCTGTGGTGAGTGTAATTGCCTGTGTTTGTGAAATAGGTCAGCCTGCCAAGCAATGCAAGGCTGTTTCCTCAGTTACAAAGCATCAAAGCCCTAGAAAACCACCTAGGCTAAATGTTTGAGGGAGAAAACGAGAGAGGGAGGGAAGAAGGAAAGTGGACCATTGTAAGCAAATGGAAAACACTTGTGATTCTTTTGATCAGGAAGAATAAGGCTCACCAGAACTGCTTTTCAGCAGAGGCACATAGCCACACAGAAGGAAAAGAGTGCGGCACAGGAGCACAAAGAGCTGTTTCTTAATACAGTTCTCTCTTGTGCTGACTGTACTTGCCAACACTTCACCCTAGGGGCAAAACTTTTCACTTCTGCTTGTTGATCCGTGGTACAACAAGGTGCAAAGGCAACACATAACTCGATAGGATTTGAGTCATGTTAAATCCATCATAAGAAATTTGTGAAATGTCCTGATTCCAGTTTCAAAATTAACTTAGGCTTCAGCATTAATTAGGTGCTTAACCCCCCCGATGTCAGTGGGAATCAGACATTAAAGCATTTCAGATAAAATCCTATGGGCCAAGATCTCCACATTTAAAAATAACATTGATGTTAAGTTTGCTGTAAGACTCCTACTACAGCTCAAAACAAACCCTTATGTTGAATCCTTAATGCCAGTTCCAATTCAGTTATAGCTTTGGAAACATAACCTGAGGGCACATTGACCCAGTCCCTTGCTCAGAACATGTTCCTGCCTGTCTGGGAAAATTAAGCTTTCCCTGAGACTTGAACTATGTTTTCAGTGGTAATATTCTTCTGCTAACTTACAAGCTCAGTCTTGCTGTGCTGTTTCCAGGGTTCTATCCAGCTAAGATACCTGTGTATCTTTTTCTTCCTTTGGTCAGTCATGCATCCATGAACTTGTTTTTCTTCTGTGCTGAAGCTCCTACTTAAATAACAGAAATCAGTGAAAAATCCAAGATAAGGCAAAACCATCATTAGAATAAGCTTCCAGGAGGGAAAACCCATCATCAGTGAGAGGCCAATAGATTGCTAGAGCAAGAGTCCTTTGACAAATTGCTAATTCCTTGCAGCATAGTATGGTTTTCTCTAAACCCTGCAAAGTGAGTGTGAACAAATGTACGGATCCTTTCCAGCTACTGAAGCCCTGAGCACAGTCACACAGGAACTTACTCTATGTGTCACCAAGTGCACAAGTGCTGCACATTAATTTGATATAGGCGTAGACAAGCAAAACTAGCTATCTTGAAATTCAGGCCAATGCAAAGAGGAACTCATTCACCATATACGCAAAATGCAGCATAGGTATATGCTGGCATATTCTGGCATATCCTCCTGGGGTCATTTTGCCAAAAACACAGCACAGTCTCCCATCCGATCAGACCCATTATTGTCAAAGACATAGCGTACAGAAAAAAATAGACATAGTCAACTTTTCTGCTGAATTAACTAATACACAGGATCAGAAGAAGCTGCAGTATAGTAAACTGCCCCACTAATGTTTACCCAGCTGAAATATCAAATATCAATCCCAGAAAATGTTTAAAAATCCTATCCATGATTCTGACAGAGATGAAATCATTTTCGCCACCTTACAGTTTCCGATTATCTTCTGTAAGCCAAAGAAACATTCTGCCATAAGTATCTTATCCTAAAAATTGTGGCTTTACTCAGAAAAATTTCAGATGTTGAACATACTTTAGGAATTTTCAAGGTTAATTGTCAAATCCTACATGACATAATGTCAACTTCTCTGTGGTAAATAGAGGCTTGTGATCAGCAGACTGTCAACTGTATTTATTTATAAGTCAGTGTTCCTAGAAATACATCTAAAGGCTATACTTAGAGGTTATGCTACAATACTGCAGTGCAACAAAAACTGGTCACATATGGAGGTAAACAGTTTTGAAAGGTTAACCCTCCTCAGTTGTGATATGCTCTGACATCCTGTGGATGCCAACAGGCTGAAGACAACACAAGAGGAAGAGCTGTGGTTATGTCAGGAAAAAAGACAGCTGCTTATTTGGATGAAGTTTACAGCTTAAAATGCTAGGATGGAAAATCTGCAGGGTATTGTAGGAAGGTCAATGATATGGGTGTTAAGACCTGAAACAGGCTCACAACTGACTTAGTCCTGAGTGAGTTGTATGCCTGAGATCATGAATATTTATTCTAAGTAATCAATTATTTATATTAGATAGCATGTAAGTACATTTATTATAAACATATTTTAAATATAGTATTAGTTAAAAAAGAAAAGGCATCTAGCACAGTCACTCTAGACAAGCATGCAAAAATTCTCAAAAAGATTGTCAAGGTCTAATTTAGTGTAGACTTAAAATAAATATGTCTCACACTCATCTGTCCTGAGACAATCTCCTAAGCAAATATGAGCTCAGTGTAAGTAAATCCAGTCTGTGATATTCTCCTCTTCCAGCCAATAGAGCCTACGCAATCAAACATTCTTCTCAGTTAAAGAGCTCTTAATATTTAAACCTCAGACACCCCATCTCAGCATTATTATGTCTCTATTCCCATTTTATACATTAAAAACTGGGACATATATAGGCTCCTTAAAGAAATGTAGCTTATTTAAGCAGGTTTTTTGATACTTTGGGCACTGATGAACCATCAGTTCATCTCATTCTCTCCACGTAGCTGGGTTAGGTATTTTTAGAAATGAAATGCAATCTGACTCAAATCTTTGTGCTTGATATAAGATATCTAGGTAAAATGTAATGGAGGGGGATGCACAGACAGTCGGACCTTAATTCCTATGAAATTGCAATCGTCCCAACCAACAGAATGACCTCTGGGAAAAGTTGCAAGATTAATTCATCTTCCCTTGTTTCAGGTTCTTACTTTTCTATGGAGCTCTATTTTTTCTTGCTGAGAAGAATAGATAATTCCATGATCAAGACTATACAGAAAGCATCATACTTTTCCCCCTAAGTCCATCAGTAAGTCTTCAAATACATGCAGTGTATATTTCAGACAGCATATTCCATGGAGATGAAAAAAATGAGAATGAAATTAATAAAAAACCCCACCAGTACATAAGGCATAACTAATACTGTCAGTCACACGTAGTCCAAAGTAAAAATACAAGGCTTTGTAATCTCCAGTGAATTAAAGAGACGTTGTAGGCTATTGTTTATATATCCTTATTATACCAGGTAGAATTGTCCCGTTCTCACAGTAGCAGCCCTACTTAGGATCATTGCTGGGTTAAGAACTGGCTGGAGGTTCGGGCCCAGAGAGTGCTGGTGAACAGGGCTACATCCAGTTGGTGGCCGGTCACCAGGGATCAGTGCTGGGCCCAGTCCTGTTTAACATCTTTATTGATGAACTGAATGAGGGGATTGAGTCCATCATTAGCAAATTCGCAGATGACACCAAGTTGGGAGGGAGTGTCGACCTGCTGGAAGGC
>JAWWES010000081.1:112350897-112374119 GCA_035583135.1 Lophotriccus pileatus | reverse complement strand
CCTGGAGAAGAGAAGGCTCAGGGGAGACCTCATCACTCTCTACAACTACCTGAGAGGAGGTTGTAGCCAGGTGGGGGACGGTCTCTTTTCCCAGGCAATCAGCAGTAGGACAAGTGGGCACAACCTTAAGCTCTGCCAGGGCAGGTTTAGGTTGAATATCAGGAAGAAATTTTTTACAGAGCAAATAATCAGACATTGGAAGGGACTGCCCAGGGAGGTGGTGGATTCACCTCTCCAGAGGTTTTTAAGATGAGACTGGATGTGGCACTCAGTGCTGTGGTCCAGTAACCACAGTGGTGTTGGATCAAGGGTTGGACTTGATGATCTTGGAAGTCTTTTCCTACCTGGTTGATTCTATTATTTTATGATTGTAAGGATTCCAGGAGCTGTTCTTAATGGCACTTAATATGTTTGAGAATATGCTATATTATTTTTTTATGGAAATGTGTTATGATGGTCACAAAAGTACAATTCACAGGGGCAAACAACCTGTCCATGGCATGTTAACTCTCTGTAGAACCAGCCAGTAAGTTGTCTGGTCCTGTGTTGCAGGATATGGCTGAGACTGTGCAGCTCTGCAACACCATTTCCCTGTGAGTCCATATCCCCCCATCCTTCACCACAACCTGTGCTGATTTTTGGCTGGGGTAGAGTTATTTGTCTTCACAGTGGCTGGTATGGGGCTGTGTTTTGGATTAGTGCTGAACACAGTGTTGATAAAATACAGAGATGTTTTTGTCATTGCTGAGCAGGGCTTACACAGAGCCAGGGCCTTTTCCTCTTTTTGTACTGCTGCACTGGTCAGGAGGCTGGGGGTGCATGGGAAATTGGAAGGAGCTGGGATAGCTGCCTGCAACTGACCAAAGGGATATTCCATACCATATGACATCATGCTCAGTATATAAAGCTGGGGGAAGAAGGAGGAAGGGGGGGGAACATTTGGAGTGATGGTGCTTGTTTTCCCAAGCAGCGATTATGTTTGATGGGGCCCCGGTCTCCTGGAGGTGGCTGAACACCTGCGTGCTCATGGAAAGTGGTGAATTAATTCCTTGATTTGCTTTGCTTGTGTATGTGGCTTTTTCTTTCCCCATTAAACTGTCTTCATCTAAACCCATGAGTTTTCTGGCTTTTAGTCTTCCAGTTCTCTCCCCAGTCCTTCTGGTGGGGGTTTTGATCAAGAGGCTGCCTGAGGCTTGGTGTCTGGATGGAGTTAAACCAAGACACAGGCTATGCTGACCCAGCTTTACACGAGTGTGACTGACTCCATGATGGTGTTGAGGGAGCACCCTTAAAGATTAAGGTTAGGACAAGTTTCAGATGGCTGATGTTATTCGTGCAGGAGCTCATGCCGTCCTTTAGGCAGGGCAATTAGAGTGATGGAAACCTTGCTCTTGAGAGGTGATAGGCATTGATGAGACCTGCAGGAGTGGATGTCTGCTTCTTTAGCTGATAGAAGCAATAGAAAAGGTAAGATATTTAGATGGCTGATTCAACACAGACACCATGTTGTGATAATTCCCACTTTGTTTGAATCTTTTTAAAGTACCTGATTACCTGCTAAGAACAGTGTGATGAGTAATTATATTTATTATTAGAATAGCAAAAGAAAAGCCTCTCATATATAAATACTAATGAAGAAAAATTAAGAAGATAGAGTTACCATACAGGCTCAGGCAAAGGTGAGCCTCATAATATCTCCAGCAATGGCCCATATCAGTCACATAGGGAAAAGTACACAACTAGGACAGCTCTACTCTTCTCTCTCCCTAAATGTGAATTTTTGTTCCAGCTACCTTCAATGCTCTTTCCTTTCCAGACCACTTCCAGCTTTGCTTTGGACTTGTTTAACATTTGTCACCCAGAACATCTCACACCTTAAATATACTCTCTTTGAAAAACACATCTGTTTATTCATTCTTAATGTACCATCTGCTAAAATTCCTTCTCAGTCATCAGACAAGGTACCAAATGAAAGTGCAAACCACTGGTTACTACTCATTGCACTCACAACTTCTTATTTCATTTATATAATACAAGCTTTCAGATTTCAGAAAAGGCTGAAAACATGACCCATGTGTGTTCAATATCTTCAGTGTAATAACACATTTACTCTTATTCTCCAGAGAACAGAAGATGAGCTGTTACTGGGACAAAGAAACTGCAGAGCTGAATCAGGCACTGTATGATTGACTCATCCCTGGTGGAGGGTGGACAAAAGCCAATGCCAGGTTTTTCCTGCTGCACAGTGGGCTGTTCCAGGCAGAAAGATGAGGAAGAAAATGACACAGCTTTTCAGTTAACTCCCTAAGGATGGACAAAACCAAAATGTCTGCCTGTACAATACTTTTTTCTATTTACCAGTCTTCATTTTTATACGCTGTGAAAAGCTGTGAAATAGTTAACAGAGTCACTTCAATGACTGCCACTGAACCTGAGAACACATTGACATAAAGGTTATATTTCACATTGCTCAACACCATTTATTCAGAATTTCTGCAAACACAGGCACACATCACTTTCTTCCTCTGGTGTTGTTTTAATTTACTTCATAACTACAGGAATTAGGAACTTTAGATATAACTAAATGAAGATTCTGGAAGACAAAATATCAGCCTCAAACAAGAACAAGTTACCTTCCAACTCATCTGCACTGAGCTTCTGGCAGAAGAAGCAGAATGTGAGATTTTTCTTTTTTTATTCTCAGTTTCTGAGAGTGCACAATTCTCACAACACACACTAATATGTCAGGCACATCCTGTTGATGATGGAAGAAACTGGAAGAGAGTCGGATTGATTAAGGGCAGCAGACCCGCATGTATTTCTTATAAACACATGAAATAAAAGGATAAAATGGAAGCCTGCAACATACCAGTCACTCAGTGTTGTTCAGCATCTCTGTTTATGAGCCACTGAAGTTTGAGGCATCAGGCCTGCTGACGCCATTTATAAGAAGGATCAAAGAGGTTAAGAAAGCAGTTAAAAACCCCATATAATTTCAACATGTACCTTTGCAACAGGCTTGCATAGAAAGCAAAAAGAAGCTGTTAAACCTCCTTACCTGACGTTCTTTCTTTACTAGATTATATTTTCTAATTCTGTCCAGAAAATAAGGATGGAGAAGTGAAGTCTGCTTGTAAAAAGAGCTATTATATTTAAATGGCGGTGAAATCAACAGAATGTGTACAGGGCCTGCTGCCCTCAAAGTCCCTAAATGCTACTTACTTGGACAATTGCTATAGGATCAATTTTGGCGATTAGGCAATTTTTTAAAAGTGTTGGCTCTAGAGCTGCTATAGTATTATATTCAGAACCAGCAGTTCCAATTAGCTTTGGAAAGTGTTACTGACATGTACTTCAGCATGAGGGCAGTTTTTCTTTTCCTGTAACAGTCCCATGCATTTATTTCTATGGGTTGTATAAGAAATTTCCCCACTGGTTCACAGGGGGGCTGTGTAGGTATCACAGGGATCAAATCTGTTACTGTTTTCTTGGCAACGATGACCACCTTGTGTCTTTTGCAGAATTTCATCACAAGGGACATTCTGCAATAAGAGCAATGCACACTGTAGTAAACTACCAGCTAAAAATATATACAGAAAAAAATATGTATTCAGTATTGTGTACAGTTACAGCACATAGAAATAAGCACTAAAAAACACACTTTGACTCAGTAAACCTTGTCTGTAACTCAGGGAAAAAAAAAAAGAGCCTTCAACCTGGAAGAATCTGTGTTATTAATTTCCATTGTATGGAGTCTGAATGGTTTGCTATTTAATAGAATACAATGCTAATGCTTAGTTATGGCAGCCCCTTGCTCAACACATAAATTTTCATCTTATATAGAAATACATTTTTTCAGCAGGTGAAATGGCATATTTCTGATCAACTTACATGGCTTAAATGATGTAGGAGGTGATGTAGTAGAAGTTTTCTCTTTCTTTGTGGTGACCAACTGTGGCAATCGAAGCCTTTTTACTAAGGGCAGTTTAGATTCTTTATCAAACTAGTTCTGACACATTTCAATATAATTTCACTGAAGACATCTTGTAGAAAGGCAAGTTTTTCTGCTTCCCTGTTTATCAGTAATTGGTGGTTAGGCCAACTCTGATTCATGGGTTATAAACATATGTTTCAGTCAGTTGATAGGACTTGCTTCTATCAAAAACATATGTTGGATTAATTGCTTTATTGTGAAGAATTATTAATTATTGCATTATTTAGATCCTTAGCACAAAAAAGTTTCTGCCCCATGGTCTGTGTATTTTTATGTCATTTAATTTCACAATAAATCTTGTGCCTCCCCTACCCAACAATAAACGCTGTGACAAATAAGAAATTAAATAAAATCCTAGCCACTACACCTAGCTCCCTCTATAAGAAACTTATGCTAAAGTTAAGCTTTCCAGAGAGTTTATAAGATAATTAATACAGGCCTTAATGGATTATGTAGAAGACACAATCTAGAGCTCAGAAGTTCATCATGAAGAGCATTTGGCCAAATGCCTGTACTCATAGCAATGGGTTGCAGTGCTTCATCAAATACAGTAAGAAATGGGTTGCACCAATTTGCTCAACTTAGAAGTGATAACAGCTGTTGTTCTGGCATGTTACTTGGAAGAGAGAACATGAAAAATTCTTGCTTCCTGAGTTATTTTGGTATCTGTGCCTGCTGTGTGGTGTGCAAGAAGGTGAGAGACTGAATTCTGTGATGACAGTTGTACCTAAGTGGCCTAAAAGTGCAAGGAAATGCAGTTGGTTATAGGTAGCCAGAGCAGGAGGCTACTATATGCATCTGTGATACAAATCATGTCATCCTTGTTTGCTAATACCAGTCTGATCCCTTGCAACCTCTACCAGCTTTTCTTCATTTATCACCTTTCGGTCTGGATTGATTGATACATGCCTCCTACAGAACAGCATACACATCACATCTACTTGTAATCCACACTAAAAAGACCTCATAACAGCAGAGCAATTACCCACAGCTACTCATTAGGTCCTACCAGAGGACAAAACCAAAACAATGTAAAGACTATATCACTCACCCTGTTAGACCTGCAGTGTCTTTCATAATAAGAGTTCATAGCTTCTCACTATGCTCTAGTAGGATCAGAGTTTGTAACATATTCCTTCTGCTGCCAGGAATGTGTGAATAGGCCATGCAACTTTTTTTTTGCATTCAGAGTCCAACCAGACTGGTATCTTTTCACTAATCTTTTCAGGAATAGTATAGATCTGAGATATTTTATTTACAGAATAAATGCAGAAAACCCAACAAATTATTCTTGGTGTTGTGAACTGTCAATGCATGTGATAGTTTCTGTGCCCATTCAACTGCAAGGCTATGAGGAAGAATCAAAGTCAGTAATGAGCTGAAGAAATGTTCAAGATAACACTGTACTGTCTACTATTGAAGCAATAGCAATAGAAACACTGTTCCCAATTGCCACTGTAATAATTCAGCAAGAGTATGACTTCAATAAACACATAAACCTCATAGTGCTGCTTCACAGCCAGTGAACTTGAGATTTTTGAAATTAATTAAATTGCAGAAAAAAAAGCATCATGTCAGAGAAAATTCTGCCTCTGCTTGGCCAAAATACAACATATGGCTTGGTAGGAGAAGCATCATGGTGTATCTGGATTGTAAACATTGTTCATTGGGAATATTATATGGGAATTGAAGCTGATATTCATCCCAGGGTTGTCCCATCTGCAAGCATCAAAGATACATTAATGGGAAAAACACTGTAGTGGGAAGTTGTACTATTTTTCTCTGGTCTGAATTAATATAATCTCGTAGTCCTGACAAATTTTAACTGCCAAATGGCTTCTTAGGTAAGAACAATTAAATGCAAGGAGTAATTAAGCATGCAGGAAGTTTTTTTCTCATAAACAGCTGTTGAATTTCTAGTTCTGATGTTTCTTCTGTTCACTAACTCCCAAGTGTTCTTTGGGTAACAGGTAGATGCTTAAAGGAAGTAATACAGCATTTATATGATGTGGATGATCTCTGATACAGTTGCTTAATTAAACAGCAGCGTTTACACAGGCACAGCCCAAGGCACAAAGCTCTATTTGTTTTAGATCCTGGCTATCAGGCAGCCATCAGGGTGTGGAAAAAGTGCTCTTAAACTAACAGCTACCTTTTATTAGTTGACAGGCATATCTGTGGTAAGGTATGTCAGAGAGAGACCCTAGAGTCTGAAAACTCATTTTGCTTTTTAGTGAGCAGCACTAGAAACAATTCACCTAAGAGTTTTCTGCTTGATTTGTGCATGGGTCCTGTTTACATTCTTGTGCTGGGTAAAGTGTAAGCTGTGCATTTTATAATGGTAAAGTTTTATACAGTATCTATCACCAAGGTGCTATGCAGCTGAAGTGTTTTGATACTGCCAAAACGATATCCATGCTGGCTTAAAACTTAAAAGATTAAACTGGGGACCTCTATACATAAAACCAAAAAAATGAACACACTACAGCCAGAGCTAAAAACACAGATTTGCTAGGCAGCACTGTAAAAAACTAAGCAGACACACGAGATGACCTACTACATGCTCCCTAGTGGGATGCACAAAATATTATTGATCCAAGTTTAGGCCAAAACAAGTTAACACCAGTTAGACTGATACATTTTTACTGCAAAGTCTTTCAGGATCTTTGTCTCTTATGTAAGAGCACTTATATATTCCAATTAAATATTAAATATAAATATGAATATTATTACTTATATTTTCCAGTGTAAGCTGACATCATAACTGTAAATAAATTTTATTGAAACTGATTTACTCACAGCCTACTAGAGATTAGATTTTGTCATTCTTGCCTCTGAGGATTTTATAAGATATATAGGGCCAAATTAAGTCAGACCTAGAAGCAATTTAAAGGTGCTATGGAAATTTAAATACTCTAGTTAAATGCCTTAATGCTAAAGGTTTGGTCTCACTTTTACCCAAGTATTTAAATTAAGCTGAAATATGAGCCCACATAGAGACTTCTAAAGGACTTTTCCTAACTTATGAAAGTTGAGTAAAAAAAGTAGTTGAAAATGTAAGCGTGATATTTCTCCACTGATATTAAAAGGTTCTGCCAACATTACATGGTTAGAATGTTATTCAGTGTAACCTCAAACAAATTACATCAGGCTCCTCTAGAAAGGCGAATTACAAATACAATTGATTTATGGAAGTAATTGGGGATACAGGGGACACACAGCAATATTTTGATGCATAAACATGATGAATACTTGATTAGTAACTGCGACAATTAACCATTTTTCATTTGCCAGAAACAGAAGACAGCACAACACTGTCTTCTCTTGTGTTCACCTACTGGTCCAGTTTTCTGCAAGCCACTGCAATACTGCGGCAACATGCTGAGTGGCTGGTGTAAGCTTTGGGTCTTCATCCATCACCAGAAAGCCCCTTTAATAACAAGGTTCTATGTTAAGATCATGTCAGGTGTTAAATTGATACAAATGGGTATTGCATTTGAGCTCAGTCAATAGGGCCACAGAGATCAGTCATTTTACCATGCTTGTGTGTGAGCATTGACTAATTCTCCTTCCTCTCATTCCTCTATACTTTGGCTACTGCGGGTTTGCAATGCCGTTGCACAAGAAACCCTTTTTTTGCATCTGGAAAAGTAACAAGCGAAGCTGCCTTGATTTTCTCAGACCCTGCTAATGCAAACACAGTTATATAGTGCAATACATAGATGCTGTAGGGATGTGGAACAGTTCAAATGCACCTGTTGAGAGTGGATCACATAAACACGTCATGAATTGACTCATCACTGCCGTTGCAGCTGTTAAGAGGACTTATACACCAGATGTAATGCTTGGAATTGCTAAACGAAATGAAACCTCTCTAGCGCATTTTTAAAAGGAATGTCAGACTCATTTCTAAGAGCATCTTTGATACCGCTGATAATACTGTGATCAACCAGCATCTTTATAGACAGACTCAATAGGTTGAAGTCACATAAGGGTCACTACAGATTTCAGGAGTTTCTGATAAAAACTTCAGTGAAGAAGTAATTTCTACTGAGTTACACATCTAAGGATATGCCATTTGCACACTTAAATACATTTCAAATGTTGATTTCTTGATATTCTCCACAGTCTGGGAAATTCTTATTTTATGATTACTCTTACCAGGCTATAGCACTAGAAAGGTTACTGGTGGCCTGCTTATGTCAGAAGTCTTGTCTTTCCTTTCCTGTCCTGTCTTGCATTACTCTTAAAAATGCTATCTTTAAGAATGAAGGAGCTTACTAATACTCCCCAATATCTAAGGTTACAAAAGCCTTTCACGGATAAGGATCTTCAAAAGAAGCAGCGTACTCACATTTAACATAGGATGAAGAATTAGAGTGAAGAGAGAGACATTTCAGATCTGAATTTTAACGTGTATTTTCATTGTCAGTAAAACTAAAGCAGAGTGAGAGAGCTATCTAAGGAAAAAAAGCCACATCATAGCTCAGATAACCATCAGTTCTCTTATTGTCCCAAATTAGAAATACATTAAACAGCCATGAAGAAACTGACATTAGAGATATTCTAGGTGATGTAGACATTGCTGACTTCGGAAATAAGGATGCTGGATTTTAGACTTTGTGCTTGATGAAAATGGGATCTACATTTTATTTAGCTGAAATCACCTTCCCTTAATGTAAAACAGAGGTAAGAAGAAAAAGCTCAAATATAGAAAGAGATGACTCCTAAAATGAAGCAGGTGAAGATACTGTTGTGGATTCTGACAACTACACACACAGTGAACCAGGAGACTTGCTTGGATGTAGAAGCTTCTGTATCCAAAGCAGTAAATAATATTTCAATCTGAAGAAGCTACTGGACAATCGTTTCAGTTAGCCACTACCTCAGCTACAGACAATAACAGACTGCAAAGCTCATGCTATTGTCAGAAACATTAAGGGCTGCTGTGTAGATGTAAGATGAAATGTGGTTAGGCTAGGGAGGGCAGCATCCTTTCAAAGAAGGAAATTAGGTCTGTTAGAAACTGCTTAGAAAATATAGCTCACGCTATACCGATAACTTCACTGACAGTCACTAAAGACTCAGTCTCTGTGATGCTGCACGTTGCAGTGTAATTCCCAGTGCCAAGATGGATGCCTTGCTCTTGGCTTAGGTGAGGTACAAAACAAGGCGAGGTAGATGCTTTGAGGAGCAATCCCTAACAGCCTGAATCCTGGTTCAACCAGTTGGAAAAGCTGAGGAAAGAGCAGAGCTAGAAAACCTGAGCTTAGGAAGAGAAGAGACTGGTGTTTGCATCTAGATGAGGCTGAGATGGGTCCATGCAGTTAGGGCAGCGAGCACTGGGAGTCTGTTACACCAAGGGTAACATGGTTGGTTTAAAGGGTTTTTTCTTTTTGCACTGGTGAATGGGCCATGTGAAGCAAGATGCCTACACTGTGCCTTACAACTTAGCAAATCATTTTAATCTTCAAAGTGCTGTGCAAAATAAGTAATCCTTGCTGAGCTTCTGTGAAATATGTTCAGTTGCTTGGCCACTACTGAGATGAGTGCACTGTGCAGGTTTGGATAAGGAAATTTACTGTCTTAATTTTATCTCAGGTGCAAACAACGTAGGGAGAAGGTTAGGAAACAAGCATGAGGTCTTGCAGTGACTCAGAGGCTGAGATTACACTGAAAATTGGTCATTTTTGAGTAATTATGTATAACTGCTTGCATTATTCTATTCCATAGCTGATTCAGGTCACTCAAAATGGAAGTAAAGTAAAAAGGGAACACAGTAAAATGTTTGGATTCGGATTTTAAACAGCGAAGCACAGTGAAGATAAATCATTACCTATTAAGACTAAAATAAAGGCAGATTCCTCTTCAGACCAGACCTAGAACTAGTTCTCAAAGACCATAAAAATATATACTTTTAGCAAAATAGCTGATTGACTTTATCTGTCAAAGCTTGCTTTTTTGTTAAAAAATAGCCCACACTGTAAATGATGTATGATTTTTGCATTGAAAATCATTTTGTGTGTATGTATGAAAAGACTAGAGGAAAAAATGTAATACATGCAATTCTCTCAGCATCTCCTTTACCTTCTCTATATATCAGAAGCACAAAAAACAAGTTCCTGTCCTGAACTTGTAAAGAGCTGTTGCTGAAAATTGAGTTACTTCTTTTTCTTTTTCCCAATGACAGTAAAGTTGGCCAAGCCATTTCTAAGGTATAAGAATTTGGTTTCACTCATTAGGCACATTCAGATATTCTCACAATACTCTTATATTTGACCTTCTCTAAGCAAACCTCCAATTTAATGAACAGCCTTCGAATTTAACAAGGCTTTTTGGCTAGAGTGTGGAAGTTTCTCCTCCTGGAAAATAGGGGTAAGGGTGTGCAGCCCACCTCCCCTCTTCTCCACAGGACTCCCAGTTGCCTACTTCGTCGTGTTTAGTCCTGCCCTCCCTTGTGCTACCAGCAGCCCTTGTGCAGATTTGCAGTTGGTGGTTTGGCAAGATAATCTGGTTGAAAACTTAAACAGTTTGTTCGTGCACAGCGTTAGTTTCAGCAGGATCTGCATGATCCCAAAAATCCTACCAAACACAAAGGTAAAAAATGTACCAAGAATAGGGCAGGAGGACTGAGCATTTCATCAGGAATGTGACTTTAAATTGGCATAGGTCCCTTGAGATACTGACCGTGAAAAATTAATTTTAGGTAACAATTACTTTCACTTTCCTACTTTGAGCAAATACTAATAAAAAAATGCTTTCCAAAGAATTAATGTGTTGCAGGACCTGAATCTCTGTGTGAAGCATTTTCTGTGGCTTTAGGTATATCATTTCAGTGATCAGAGGCCACTGTTATCTGAAAGATGTACACAATCTGCTTTGGCAGGGCTAAAGGTTCTGAAGAACTATCTTGAAAAATGCCATTTGGACAAGAAAAAAATATCTTTCATTCCATAAGATGTGTTAAAGACATTTATCAACTACGTAGTCCTTGGCAAGGACGTTATAACAATTAAGAGGGCCCAGACTCAGTTGAATGCCTGGATGAAGGCATAACTTCAAACAATCAAATGCACCCGCATCTTGAAGTGAGGATAATTTTGTTCATAATAAACTTTGATAAAAACATTCAAATGCCTAAGGGAAAGTATTGGCTTAAGGCTTTTGCTAGAGTCTAAAATAGAAATACAGGTTTGAAAGATCAATACAGCCATGTACAAAGAACTGGCCAATAATGGAGTTCTGGGGTGATTTTTTTTTCTTTAATTTGTTTATATTTTCCAAACTTGTGTTTTTAATCACTGAAGGACTTAAAAAGTCCTTACCTTCTATCTCTTCCATCTCCCCCATACGCCTTAAACTTCACCTCATCTTCAGAAATATCTATATTCTGAAGGAAGCCTTTGAGAAAAACAGGATCTTAAAAAACTTGAACACTGAAGTTGCCCCATTTTGAGGGTAATGCCATAAGCAGTTACAACAGCACAAGTGTGAGTGATCAGCTTCAGGAGGGGACAGGAATGAATACGTTGCTTTGGAACTTATCTTTTTGGTTACAGGCTGAATTTGAATGACAAGTTTATGAACCCAGCAGTTCTCAGCATCATTTAAGATACATAAAAATTTGTGTGTGCCTATCTACTGCTTAGGTGTGCAAATGATTAGTTTACATGCAAATTAGATTACATGCTGACTGTTTACATGCTGCCTGTGGATTTCTTTACAAATGATGCCTTAAGCATGATTCTTTGCTGACAAGTTACTGGAAGAACAATATTGAAGGAAGAGTATGGGGCAGGGTTTGTTTCTTTCAAATCCAATCTACTTAATGTACAAATTAAAGGTGTACTGCTTTGGTTGCCAGTAATGTAAATTTGGGATAGTCTTAAGAGTAACATTACTGTCTTACTTCAGCAACTATGAGAATTGTGCACCTGAAATTTGGGGCTAAATTCTGGTTCATAGAAAGGTGCCTTGGTGTTCTTTTGACTACGTAAGGACCAAAATCTTCCCTAGGACTGACACACTGCTGACTGACAGAGGACTATGGCTATGGTACTCGAATATGCATTGAGTATCTACTTGATACAAGGCAAGAACAGGAAGCAGTAACCTGCCTTCCCCTGCACTGCTAGCCACTTTTAGAGGTGTTTGAAGACTGAGACAGAAGTAATCAATTACTTAGATGATGCACAAGTTGAAACAGCAGCACCCTTTGCAGGTGTGTTAAAGGCTGGAAGACCATTTGGCTAAAGGCCCGTATGGTGCTTAGGTTTTGTGTTCTGCTTTGCACAGCTTAATCTGGTTGGTCATAAACGACAGCAGCATGAAACTGCAGTGAAGGAAACCAGGACTGATGGTTTACAGTCAGACACAGACTGTGTCATCCTGAATCCCCTAAAATAATGTTTTTGAAGAAGGAAATAGACTATCTTTGACATACAATGAAGGAACTTCACAACGTAACTTTAAAACATCAAATCTTGTAAAAATTAACATAAGAATTGGAAAATGTTAGTGGTTTCTAAGCATACAGAGAAAACCTAGTGTGTTTGAAAAATCAGAATATGTATGCTTGGTTACGTTACGTTCCAAAATAACAATCTGAGCCTAAATTGACAAAAAAAGAGGGTGAGGAAAGAAGCAATTCAAGTTGCACAAAGAATTAGGTTCTCTGTGATTATTGTGGGGGTTACTATTTTCTTCCTTCAGAGGAAGCTGTAAGTTGTGTCATTATCTGCAATTCTTTTAACAGCAGCATGGTGAAAAGCTGCCAAAGCATTTAAAATTAATTCAATCAGGCTAAGAGGAGTATGTCAAACTGACTTCTTTGCCTGCAAATTACAAAATTATCTATAGTTAAAATTAGTTTCTAACCATCTTTGAGAGGGAGGAGATGAGCTCCTAAACTACTGTATGCTGTGATGAGGTTGTGATGTAAGCTGGCCCATCAGCAGGACTTGCAAAGTCAGTTGCTCCTGGTAGAGATGCTGAGGTCTATATATGGTGCACATGTGATAACCACTCCAAAATGAAAGAGGTGATAATAGTGTAACTGTAAACTATGAATAGAAGGTTATTATCAGGAAAAACCACAAACATCTAGGTACTGAATTATGTTCTAATTTCTCTTCAAAAATCAGCATAGTGTAGCCTACTTAACTCTTGTGTATAGTAAAATTAATTTTTAACTTATTACTACTATCTAGAAATGCCAATAAAATTTTCTTCAGCAAATTTGGTTTCAGCCACATCTATCTTCCGATTACTGTCCTTCAGGATGGGGGACCATTACAGTCAATTACACTGTTATCTGACTCAAACATGTGGACAGCTCAGTCAGTGACTTCAATTACTTTCTCATCAAAGCCATGTTGGACAATCTGTGAAATTTCTTCTTTTGCCTTCTAGGACATTGTAAAGGACAAATGATTTTTGCATTCTGTTCATCAAACATGACAGGAAATCTTTTAGTTTAGTTATCTCAAGTCAAGTTCTACCAAAAAAATGTATGTATACCTAGAATGTCAATGGGCTCATATCCCTTGAGATCTGACAAGCATTGTACACCTTCAGCTTCATGGACAATTTTCAAAAACAATAGGCAAAAAAGCACATTGTCACTAACAATCTAAAATAAATATATTCACAGAATCTTTTTCTTAAATTAGCCCCCGCACAATGCAAAAATGTTTTCAAGTGCTCTCCACTGAAACAAAGATTCACAACCACTTGTGCTTACATGCTTTAGCCTTGCTGGAACTAGTGGATGAGGTGTATGTTTTTTCACACTGAGTAAGACTTTTGGTCCTAGCTGTAACTGCCAAGACACCACTCAGCAGTCATTTCCTGGCTTGCTCTAGAAATTTGAAGCATCACAACAACAAAAAACCCTGAAACTGTTTGTAGGTTATTTTGAATGTGCAATGAACTTAATAATAGTTAAGTACTTCTTATTGTTACTGGAGTCCATGGACACGTGAATAAAGAGATAAACAGGATGCAATTACTGGATGTTCATATCATCAACACAAGGATGTTGCATTATTATTGTAGAAAGCAGGGCAGATACCTATAGCAGATGCATCTCATAAAACTACTAAAAATAATTTTCCCATGTGGGCATAATTAAAACTTTTTAATTCAGACCACTGATTTCCGCAAAAGAAGGTGTACTGCAAATGTCACTGATTTCTGTTCGATAGCTACAGCTGCTGGTCCCTGCACCTAAAGGTGGCATTTGAGCCAATGTTTGAATAAAAGTAATCATGGCCTCAGATAGAATAAAATTCTGTGAAATTATAGTCTAAATACTGTTCCCTTTAGAACAAACAAAACTGCAGCTGTACATTTCATGAAGAACAGATTTAAACACATGCAATCAAGATGAGAACTGCTCAGGCATGTGACAGCTCTCTTATTGCAGAAGGGACAATTACTCCTACAGGATTTCTAGAATCAGTGAGGGACCTGTGTCACCTGGTCAAACTAAGGCTCAGAGCAGCATCAACACTGAATACAACAAGTCAGGATATTCAGGTCTGGACAATCTCTTCCATGATTAATTCTCTTCTTGATGAATTGTTGTTCCCTGTTATAGACAGTCAGAACATTTCCTGTTTCAATTTATGATCATGGGTTATCATACTCCTGTGTGCAACACAGAGAAGAACCTGACAAGAGGAGAGAATAGTATTTCCTACATGTTTTCTCAAAGTATCTCTCCTACTGGCCACTGTCAGAAACAAATTATTGGACTAGCAGAACCTGCCTTTACATCAAGTGCAATGGCAGAAACTCCACCATTTTTCTATATAGACCATGGAATAATAACTACCAGTTTTTAACACTTCTGCTCAGCAAAGACTTATGTATGGAAATATGCAGCAAAAAAAGGGTCTGACCTACAGAGATTCCAAAAAAAAATGTTTGGCATTAAATGCTTCGCATGTAATCTGGAAAACTGAATTAATTCTCTTGATAAAACAAAATATGGCAAACATCATTTAACAACAGAACCTGGTGAATTATGGAGCATGGATCAGGAATAGAAAACAGCATTGAGAAGGAGCATGCAAAAAACCATGCAGGTGCCAAACGTGCATTTGTTAGCAAACGTGTCATTGTGACTGAACTGGAATTGTTGTCTCCCACTGCTCTAGCACTTTCACACCTCTGTTCTTACATAAATGTGCAAGAAGAAGAAATTGCAAGTGGAACGGTGGAGGTGGGGATGCATGATTAGAACCACCCCCACTCTGGGAGGCACCCAGGCATTGCTGAAAGAAACAAGTTCAGACCTGAAGGAGTGCAGTCTGGAGGTGATGTTGAAGCTGTTGAAACCAGTGACCTGACTGGTTTGTTAACATGACTTAGAAGCATGTGTGCTGTAAAGGGTTTGGGTAATGCAATAGAGTGCTATCACATAACAAGAAGACTGGTTCAATGGGACTTACTCAAGCAGAATTGTTATCAGGGATTAAAGTGGGCTGGTATTGAGTTTATGATCTGAGCACACTCTCTTGATTTCTTCACACAGAGTTCACATAGACTAGCAGAGTGAACTCATTTAAATATCTCACATCAATTTTTGAGTTTATGTTCCATATAGAGGCACATGGGGCACTGGGATTTCTCTACTAAAGCTTAAAGAGAAAGTACACTGCACTGCCTTCTGTCCACTATTCCTTTGTAACCACTTGTTATACTTGGAATTTTTAGCCTTGAAATTTTAGGCCTTCCACTTGTAATTAAAGCTCTAACACCTGCTGCTTCTTTAAAGGAAATAATTTACTTTAAGATAAGTTTGTAGGGGGAAACAGTACCTTTTGTTATTTAAATTTCACTTATGTGCTCAGAGCACGATGGTTACATTGTTATTTGAAATTTATTTAGTCAAGACAAAAGTGGATTGCATGACATTCTTGGAACTATGAGATCCTCATTAGCTCTGTCAACCCATATACTAGCAGTCTTCAACTGGCACCTTCACAAGAAAGAGATTTGAAGTAAATATAATGCAAAAAAAATTGCTGGAACATTTACTCTATTTAAAAGAAAGCTGAAATGCACTCCCAAGTCTTTGTTTCTTATAAACACAAGGTAAGTTACAAATACACATTAGAAGCATAAAGTAAGCATGGCAGATCTTTTGCTCTTTTTTATTTTAATTTTTTAACTTTTTAAACTTTTTAAATTCAATTTATAAAAGAAATAGTGTTGGGAGTATAAGTGCCCATGTCTTTGGGCACTTATAAAAAAGTGTAATCGTTAAGGATTAAGTGTAATCATACGAAGATATGCAAAATTTGCACAGATTTCACAGTTGTGCTGTGGACTTCGTTTTTTGCTCTGGGCAAGTGTTTAAAAACCCTCATATCCTTTTCCTCCAAACTTTGTCTGTTTGCATACCGATTTCACTTGAGAAGAGACAATAACCTAACCAATGAAGGCAGAGTACAACATGAACCATGAGAAAATGCAAATCCTACTCTCTTCACTGTAACTGCATGCACTAAACTGGCAAGGGATAAATTAATTGCTGCAAATATGTCAATTTTCCCCTGAATGAACAAATATGTTGTCTAGGAAGCTGCAGAAAAGTTTTACAAGGTCCCAGACGAGCAAGTTTCGTATTCAGTGTGGTATAGGGATTTCAAGTTTTAAAACTTAGTGTATGGCGCTAGTTTATGCAGTTAGTGGTACCACTTAAACTGGTTTAAGCAGTTACCACCCTTCCTGCCCTGAATTGGTTCCCACCTCCACACCTCCCCCACTATTGTCATGGCCTATGTGAAATCATGTCCCTGCAGCAAACTGGATCACAGATGTCATTCAACCAAATTGTTTCTGTCCATGTTATTGTTCAGCGGGATCAGTTCTGCACAAACAGAAAGTGTGCATAAACAGGATGCTTGGGCCCCGAGGGTGATGGTTAATGGGTTATACTCTACCTCGAGGGTGGTGAGAAGAAGAGCACCACAGGGGTCTGTCCTGGGACCTTTACATCTTAATAACCTGGAGGATGCAACCCTGTGTACTCATCAGATGAGCAGATGACACCAAACTGAAGGGACCAGCCAATAGGTTCAAAGGCAGATCTGCCTCCTGGACAGGCTGGAGAAACTGGCCAATAGTAAATTTATGAAATTCAGTAAAGACAGGATAGTCCTGCCCCTGCAAAGGAATAATGGCTGGCAGAAATGCAGACTGGTAGGAGAGTAGCTCTAATGAAGAGGCCCTGAGGACCATGGCAGTCAGTAAATGGTACATAAGCCCCACGTTCCCTGGTTGAATGGCATCCTGAGTGGTATCATTAGAAGCACAGCCTGTAGACTGAAGGAACTGATGACTCCTTTTATGCAGCACTCATTAGGCCACATGTACACACTGCATCCAGTTTTGGGCCCCCAATACAAGAAATGCATCAATCAACTGGAGAGAATTCAGCAGAAGGTTACTGAGATGGTCAGGGGCTGGAGCCCTTGCTGTGTGAGAAGATGCTGCAGGACCAGGGCTTGTTCAGCCTGGAAAACCCATGAAATCATCAATAAGATGGATCCAGGCTCTTCACGGAAGTACAAGATGGGAAGATGAAGGCAATGGGCTTAAGCTGAAACATGAGAGGTCCAAAATGAACAGAACTAAAAACCTTTTTGTCCATCAGGACAGTGAGGCAGTGGCACAGGGCCCACAATAGTCTTACACTCCCCATCTTTAGAAATGTTCACGATGTGACTGGATAAAGCCCTGAGCAGCCTGGTTGGCCACATTACTGCTCCTACTTTGATCAGAGGTCACTTCTGACCCCAGTGATGGTGATGCACACCGAAGCTTGAACTGGCTCTGCTATGGACCAAATATGTAAGAAAGTGTTCTATTTATCTGCAAGATCAAGTAGTTGGGAAATATGTCAGCAAATGAAACACAATGTTTTAACCCCCTGGAAAAGGAATTCTGTGGTATCCCACTGTATATATTAACAATTACAGGATAAGACAAAGAATTTCATGACCAGACATGGTGTTTATCCCTTTCTCTATTCCTTTCTCTATATATAGTCTATGTTTTTTGTGTATTTATATGTGAGCATGCAAGGAGTTCTTGAGTGGTTTACCAAGCGCAAAAATTCCTCTGTACAGAATGTTTGTTATTGTGTTGTATATGTTTCTTAGCTGTCTTAACAGTATAAAGAGTTAAATGTTTTAATAAGCTTGTAGAGGGTCAGAACTGGTTATAAGGGTGTGGAGAGACTCAGATTATGCAGCACTGATTATATGAAATCAGACAATGAAGCTGATCTCTACAGACACACTGATACTGAGTGATTGCGGTACTACACGTGCACAAGATTATCTTGGATATATTAGGAAATAATTGGCCTGTTGTGCTTGTGTGCATTGTACTTCAAGGCATGGGTAAAATCCTGGATTTGTGAGGAAAAAAAAAAATCAATACTTCACAATTCTAACAGACCCTCTCATGATGCTTGAGACACAAATTACTGATTTTCCTTTCACATTATATTGTAGAGTAGGCACGTGTGATCCTCACCTTTTCAGACGAAGAAACAGATGCAGTTAGATTGAATGGCTCGCCCAGGATCACATGTTAAATCTGTGATGGAATCACAAAGAAAACCCACGTATTAAGGGCACCATGTCCTGTGCCTTTCTAAGCTTATCTTTTATCATCTTTCACTGTTAAATAAGAAGGTTACTGGGTCAAAGAAGCTGTTTTTTTAACTGCCCGTGAGCCACCAATTACAACCTACCTTAGTTCCAGTGTCATTTCTTAGCTTAACAGTGTTATTCCTATCTGTACACAAACATGAGTTACCAGCTTTACCCTGGTAGGCAGTAAGTAAGTATTCTTTGCAATAAGAATGGAACCACTGTGAAAGACACTGATATATATCTGATATCATCTTGTAATTTAGCCTTGTATGAGGAGAAAAAGAGAACTTGGGAAAGGGAGAGCAAGAGAGAAAGCAGGGAAAGAAAAGGGACACCACAAGGAGTGCAAAAGGCCAGTGGAAAGGAATATGGACACAGAAAAAATATGAAGGTGGAAAGAGGAAGGAATAGAGGAAGAGGAGAGACACAGAAAGAAGAATTAAAACATGGCAAAGAAGGAAGACAAGTAGGAAAGCAGAAAAAATTAAATAAAAGAGAAAGCACAGCAAGAGGAGAGATGAGAGAATAAGGAGAGATCATACAGGAGTACTAGAACCTGATATCTGATCATATGTAATAACTAAAATATTTAACAGAACTAACTAAACTACCTTTGTTTCAATGTATAATTCAATGGATTATCATGAAATAAAAAAGAAAATTGGCTTTAAATTTATAACCATATTTTCCAAGTTGTAACAGAAAATTAAAATATGAAAAAGAAAGATTAATATTAACAGTCACACCAGGCCATACAAAGTTCAGCCTGATCTGCATAGTGTACAATCTGGAGACAAACTTATGCTTAGTATAACAAAGTGTGGAAAGTTTATACTATGGCTCACTGTGTCTCCTAAACTAAATCCATAACAAAATACACTCACAATACTGTACTGCATGATAACATGGAAAGTGCATCATGGATAAGCTTTATGATACTTTTCTTTTTTGACAGACTCTTGCAAAACACCCTTGAACTTCATTCTGCAATCAATACAGCAATGTTTACCATGAGCACCATCATAGAAAAAGTTATTACTATCTTCTATTTAATTAATTTAACTGTAATAACATTTTTTTAAGATGCCATAACTCACTGGGAGTTTAAAACATTAATCACTTTATTTTTTTTTCAATTTAATGGAGTAGTTGGAACATTAATAAAAATAAAGAAAGAAATCTGAGATTTTCTACATTCTGTCCAAGCCTAAGAAAATTAATTTAGAGAATGTATTTTCGAGAGAAACATAACATTATGTTTAGATATTTCTGTATTCATCTGGAAGTAAAGTATTTGGATTAAAAGAAGATTCAAATCTACTTGGCAGAATTGTTTAAAATAGATGTATTGAGAGAGCCAGAATACAGTTACATTATGGTATGAATAAATACCAGCTCAAAATATGGCCAATTGCAGGGATGTGTCAATCAAGAAAAAAATGTGGAAGTTTAATTTAATAGAGAAAGATAAGTTATGTAATTATCTCTTTATTTCTGCTGGAGATTTACTTTGTTAATTTTCTCTCTGTCATTTTTGGACAGTAAAGCCAGTTCAGCCTGCCTATCTATGAAAGTCTCTTACATTCTTTCAGTGAAGTAGCAGGGGTGAAAAATCACATCTTTATTCATGTTCAGACAGTGGGTGGGCACTATGTGCCTTTGCCTTAGGTTTAGTATTTCTTACATACATACTCCATCTCTTAAATTTTTCCATTTCAAGGTATTGACTACTTTCATTCTTCTATGTGAAGTACTCTCTTTCTTCTTGCAAGGGCGAGGACACTGACATTGATTCTCATCAAGCTTTAATTTAAAGAGGACAATATAATGGAAACATTATGTGGACATCTGTCTTCTGTCAGCTTCACAATTCGTCATAATCCCAAAACACTTAATAAAATATATGTTTTCAACTGAGAAAACTGCCCCCTTTAAACTGCCCCCTTCTGGGCAAATGTCAAGTTTGGGGTTTTTTGAGGTTTTCCCTAAAGGACATGGTAGACAGGAAACAGATTAAATAAAAATGACATTAAAGAAAAATCCCAAGTACATTAGCCTCCTAGAATGATTGCAGTCACTACTTTTCAAAAGAAGCCCAACATCGGTCTGCAAAGGGGGTCACATGCTACCAAAAGACAGGAATTTCATCCAGTTGATCCTTGTGCCTGCTGTGTGATGGGAAGGTGTGGAATGGGGCAAATTATCATTTCCAGAGAACAAAAACCAAAAAGTCAAAAGTCAAAGTCACAAAAACCCTGGGAAATCCAGTAGTGAAGCATTGCTCCAAGGCTGACATCCAACTTGTTGTAATACATTTCTCATCAGCTTAAGGTACACCAGGAAGAAATGAGTGAAGCTATTGTATGTGACCAGGTACAAAACGTTTCTGTGCCCCACGCTGACCTCGCCTGACTTCTGTAAAGGCCAGGAGCAACCAAACCCATTGCTGTGTACTCAGCCTTCCCCTGAGAGGGATTCTCTGTGTTTAGAAGGGCACATCTGAAAGGTGAATTATTCCTGTGCTCCACATCTTGTTTCCTTGATTTCCCAGTCTGGTGGGAATAAATCTGATTTTGACTGAGGCCATTCAGTAAGAATAAATGTGAAATGTAGTATTAAGTATCATGATTCCCAGTCCCCAAAATGAAGCAGAATGATTTTTTGTTTTAACCATGCTCCTAAAACATTCCATCCAGGTTTAGAACTGCTCCTTCCAGTCAGCTCAGCAGCAGGGGCCTGCCCAAGAGGCAGGGGTGCTCTAGCAGGTACCCTGTGCTGAGCTCACTCCTATCACTGCTTGGCAGACAAGTCATTGCTGCTGACAACAAACCCACATCACCACCACAAGGGTTAAGGAAGTGAGGTCCAACTCATTATCAGTGGTGGTGTTACAGCAGTTGTTAGGAAAAGCATTAGCACTCAGCTGATGGCTCTCTTGTGAGGGGTCTGTGGCAAGACAAGATGTTTAGAAACCACTTGTAGTTATTTCTCAAGATTGGTCCTAGGACTGTTTTTACTTTGGTTAACCCTATTCTACCCTCACCCAGGCACAAGTAAAATTGATTTTTAATCTGCTCATAGTTTCAAAGGAATCACATGTTGATATCAGGAAAAAGATACTGTCAGTGAGGGTTCAAGAAGAGGAATGGTAGGATTACTAGAGAAGATCAAGTAGTTTCAGAAATCAGTGCATGCACATTTCAAGCCTTGAAATAAATTTGAAAAAAGGATGATACCTGTTTTGAAAACCAAACTAGAATTTTCAAAAGCAGTGCCTGGCCTGAACTTACTTTAAAAATTTTAAAAATATACCCACAGAGAATATACCACAAAGACAAATAGAAAACAAAAGAAAAAAATCACTGTTCCTTGGTCTTGGTCTGATTTTTCAAAAGTTACCACACTATGCATATTATTTTCAATTAATGAACTTTTAAAGCATTATTTCACAGCTAGGGTACACTGAATTATAAAGAATTGCAGTTTAGAAAATTACATGCATCCACAGCCTGCACCATTTTTCCCTTTATAAAGGTGGGCAAGCAAAGTGTGGCTGTCATTTTGATTACAGCTGCATATATCAGCAGAAAACTGAGGATGCATGTCTGGTGAATCACAGGATTGGATAAAAATAGATTTACTTAGTCACTGTTACAATTATTCACGTGTGTGTATAAATAGGTTTATATTTAGATGGAAAATTTTCAGTAGATATAGACTCACTGTTTTGCATGCACTCCAACACAGCACGCCTGATGTTCACAGAGCAAAAGGGTCACAGTAGTTAATAGTCCAAATGTAAAACCCACTTACTATTGTGTGCCTGATGAGACCACTGAAAATCAAATGTTTCTGGTTTTAGATAAGAGGCTGCAGCCTGCTGACCTGGCTGGTAGGTAAAGGTGGAAGGTTATAAACAGGTACGCTATTTCCCTGCCGGAATGACCCAACTCCAGCCATTCTGTTGCCCCCACCATGTGCCCCATCAATACCACCAGCAAGGAAGCTAGTGTGGAGGATTTTTCTCTGATTCCTGCCCTTCTCCTGGGCTCAGACTCCCTCTCCTGGTCCCTGGCATCACTGCATCCTTGTCCCTCTCTTTTTAATCCGGCCCCAATGATTAAACGTGTCTTCAGTGCCACTGTCCCCCACAGAAACTTGGGGTCGACTTCCTGGAGCAGCTACTTGTGTCAGTATGGATCTACTTTTGCTGGTATTCCATATTTTTCCTCTGGCACATAGATATCCAACACAAGTGTCACCAGAACAAGGTGACAGTTTACAGCATGTGGGTCTGAAGGGATGTCACATCCTCGGCATCCCTCTTGTGAGGTGCTTCTCTTGGTATCATGGTGACGAGACAAGCTGTCACCTTACCTGTAGGTACTTGCTGGCAAATGCCCCACTTGACAGCATGGCCAGTGCCTCTGGTTTTACCATAAGCCTTATTTTAATTTGCAAATCTTAATGTCAAATAATATTTCTATTTCAGTCTTGCAACATTTCCCATTTTCAGAAGTGTCCTGGCTCAGGTAAGATGTGGGCACTGCTGT
>JAWWES010000081.1:112317673-112350797 GCA_035583135.1 Lophotriccus pileatus | reverse complement strand
AATATTTCTATTTCAGTCTTGCAACATTTCCCATTTTCAGAAGTGTCCTGGCTCAGGTAAGATGTGGGCACTGCTGTTGGGGCATTCTGCTGCCCTAGTAAAACAAGCATGCGTTCCCATTGTTTCTGGGGACACAGAAAGGCTCTAGAAAATGTAGATTAAAATTCTACAGAAGATGGGACTGGATGACGCCAAGCAGCAAGAAAATGGACAGGAAGAGTGGTGGTGGATATAAGGCAATAAGTAGAGGAAAAAACCTTGAGGAAGTGCAGGAATATGTCTAGACTGGTGAATTAAATGGGCCAAGAGCTGATGTCTGGCCCTGAGGACGATGTCATTTGCCTCCCTATAGTTAAAATCTCCTTCCTCCTTCACCTCCATCTCCCCAAAACCCCAAACCCTGACAACCAGGTGTCATCCCTACTGCCCTCTGGAAGCAGACTCTGGGGCTGTGCTAATTCCCTGGGTAGCCTAACCATTGCCTGGGAGAGTACTGGCTGCTTCAGGGGCCACTATATACCAAAGTGCACCACACACTGGCCTTGTTTCATGTCCTTCAATACATATAGATAGACATATGGACAATGTGACAACTGGCAAAAGAATGGGGAAACACCAGCCACAAACAGATGTGGAGGGTCACAGAAGTCAGGACCAGTGGAGAAGCAGGGAAAAGCATTATCTGGACAGATTTCTGTACAGGTTGTGGGATGCACTGTGTATGAGCAGTGTGTATGACTCTGGCATGGTTCAAAACAACTATTCATTGATAAATGACATAGTTATCAGATCAGTAAAGCAGAACTGCATATGCTGCAAAGCGTTTAGTTGATGAAAAATTTCTTTATACCTTTTGTGCTTCTGCCTATCTCCACTGGTCTCCCTCTTTTCACTGAGGTTATGGATGAGACCAGAAGTGAAGGCTAATGAACTTTTCCATCTTAGAGTGTAAATCCAGAATCAGCATCACTGAGAGGTGTAGGTGTCTGTGGAAGAGGCAGCAACAATGCTTTACATTCTCAGATCATCAGTGAAAGGGGAGTACTGGGTCTAGTTGGGATGAAGGTGGTCTCTTTGTATCAGCTTGTATGGCACTGTCTTTTGGACTTGTTGGTAACATACTGATGTTCTGGCTCTTGCTGAACAGTGCTTGTACAGCACCAAGGCCTCCTCTTTTTCCTATTCTGCTCCCCATCTCTCCTGCCCAGTGAGCAGGCTGAGGGTCAACGTGAAGCTTGAAGGGGATATAATCAGGACAGGTGACCTGAACTGGCCAAAGGGATAGTCCATACCCTAGGGTATCATGTTCAGCAACAAAAACTGTGAGAGAGGAAGAAAGAAGATGGGGATTCTAGCTTCCAAAGTGGCCATTGCTCAGGGACTGGGGGGGCATCAATCTGCTGGTTTGGAAGCTGGTGAGTGATTGCCTTTGCAACACTAGTGTAATTTTTTTCCCCTTTCCTTCATTTATTAAGCGATCTTTATCTCAACTCTCAGGAGTTTTCTTTGTTTTACTCCTCCTGTTCTCTTCCCTGTACTCCTGGAGGAGGGAGAAGGAGTGAGTAAATTATTGTGTGGGTGCTTGGCTGCTGGCCAGGGTCAACCCACTACACTACGATTTTATCTCCGCCTTCTAGAGCTTTTACCAAAGTGTAAGGAAAGCATATTTTTCAGTCATGCATAGAAACACATAAAATATATATTTAAAATATTATTGTGTAAATAAAAAGGAAAAATAAATAGAGGGATGATGTAATGGCCAGCTTGATTTCAAATTTTAACATTGAAATACACCTTTAGTCAAAGTTGTCTTTAATTATATACCCAAATTTAAAACTGCAGAAAACCACAGAAAAGCTGTATTTTCTAACCAACCTTTAATCTTTATGATTGTAACACTAATCAACATAGCCAACTTATTTTTATGACTTATTTTGATCACTGAAAAAACCTTGCAGTGATCAATTTGAAATAATATTTTCAAATAGAGATCAAAAAACTTGAATACCTAAAGATAGAGATAAATTTTCACTACAATTCCTACTTTCTATAGAGACACAGGTATAAAAGAGAGAAAAAGAATGTCCATCCTTATCTGAAAATTTTATTTCTCAGAATCAGCATATTTATTGGACTGGACATAGTATATTTATCTTTTAATAATCTTTGTGAAATTAATTTTGTACGTATTATACTTTTGCTCCATTATGTCTTTAATCTACAGCAATTCTACTATTATTTTTTGCTTCTGAAATGTTCTGGCAATGACTTCTGGAACCAGGCTGGGGTGCTGCCCAATCCAGGACACTGGTGGTCCATGATGTGGTAGAGAAAACAGGCATCATCTGCAAACTGTGTCCCAGACAGTGGATTAGGTTTTTTTTCTAAAAAAACTTTAGAAAAGGAGGTAAAATTTCTCTGTTATTGCAATGTAAGCTAGTTATGAGCTATGATTTTTTTCTTAAACAAGCTGTAATGGCATAGGAACACACCACCCATTCTTCAATTCAGGAAAGATTGCATGGAAAAAATTAAAAGAAATGCCACATTGCACATATTTACATACACTGTACTATAGTCAGCATAACAGTAAATAGTTTTCTGAAGCTTCCTTTCTCAATGCCAATATTAGCCATTAAAATTATTTATGATGGTCATCTGCATGGAAGCTTTTCTTAATGCAACATTTTCTTTTGGATGTGCCTTTCCACAAAGTAGTTTTCCTCCCCAGCACGCAAAGTCCTGGTGGTGGCACTGGACACACGGACACTTGCTCATCCGTCATGGGCCCAGCAGTCCTGCTGCTTTCTGCCCACAGTGTTAGTTAATCCAGCCTCCATCTCCCAGGGGCCATTGGGCTGGAGTGTGAACATGCTGTTATTGAACAGAGAGGGAAGTATTACTGAAGCATGGCTTGGAAAGGTACAGAAGCAAGGGCTGTCTTGGCAGAGATCTCTTCTTCTTCCTCTTTTAACCCAACATTCTTCCCTTTCCCCACTCTCCGGCTCTGTTTTATTAGGAGTTTATGCAGACTTATGGCAATCGTATAAAGTTTTCTGCATAAAGGATTTTGATAAATAGAAGGCTTGTGGGGCAATCTTATTAATGTATGTGAATAACTGAGGGGAGAGTGTAAAAAAAATGGAACCAGATTATTTTCAGTGATACCCAGTAACAGGAAGAGTCAGTGGACACAAACTGAAACATAGGATGTTCCCTCTGATCACAAACACACACTTTCTTTTTAACTGTGAGGGCCAGGGGACATTGAAACAGGTTGCCCAGAGAGGCTGTGTCCTCCAAACATGGAGTTATTCAAAACCTGTCTGGACATGGTCCAGGGCTGTCAGTGATAGCCCTGCTTTGAGTGAGAGGGTTTGACTAAATGATCCCCAGAGCTCTCTTCTACCCCCATCTAATCTGTGATTTTCTGATTTGCCATTTGTTTCTTCTCTGAACCATTTCGGGAAGGAATTTTGGACTTGGTCTTTATTTAGTTTTGCAGCCAGCTATCCAAGACATGCAAACCTACAAACATGGATTTACAAACCCCATAAGAGATTCATGGATGTTTCTGTGTATCTGGAGTTGATGTTTCTCTGCTTGGTTCTGGGCCCTTTTCTCCTTTGCTTGATGCTGCACCGTAACATAATATTGTAATACATCACAGCAAACTAGAAATGGCACAACCTCTCTCTTGGCTTGACTTGTGTTCAGTCATTTTTTTCCAAGTCTCAGGAGGTGTTTTAACTCTGTCTACCTGACTGCTATCAGTAGGGATCATCTACCACCTCGTAGATGATAGATCTAGTGGCTCAGTGTAACTGGGGTGTTCCTGGATCCAACAAATGAAATTAAGATCTTTGGACAAGGGTGCACCAGCTTCCTATCAGTGTTCAGATGTATTTTGAGTTGTGTTTGTAATATGATATCTGGTCCCAACAGAGCTGGGTCAGCTGCAGCTGAAGAGCTGTATTACTTGATGTTTTACTAAACAGATTTTTATCTATGCACAGTCTGTCTTCCTCTGATCAGCCTCCAGCTTTCCAGACCTTTCAGCTTGGAAGGCTCTCCACTATATTGCACGAAGCCTTCAAAAATCTCCTTAGGGTTTTCTTCCTCCTAAGTCCTTTCTGTTATTTGCTTTCCTGTCACCATGACAGCTTAAAGCTAATTTTCTGTCCCATTCATCTCCTAAAACCCAGTGATGAATAATTCTTGCTGTTGCTTTCTGTTTCTGCTTACCTGCCAGATGCTGGCTCCCCAAAACAAATCATTTCGTAATGCTTAACCATTTCTTGATTTAGCAATCTCATTTTCTGACTTTCTCCCAGCAGATAAATTTCTGACCCACCACATGGATGATTCCAGTACATACATGTTCCTGTTTTGGACTCAGTTTTTCTCGCATCCCTGAGCATGATCTACAGCTTCTCAGTGCTTTGTGTATCACATTCAAACAGGGTCACCCTGACCCTTTTGTCTTTTTTAAACTTGTCCAGTAAACTAGCATTTCACCCCCCACACCATTAGAGATACAACCCTGTTTTCACAGTGTTTAGTGCACAGAAATACCTCCCTGCTTGTCTTTTCCATACCACCAGCACCATCCTGTACAATTATAATAGGCAGCCCAGTGAAAGCAGAGAGATGGCACCAGGCAGTGTGTCTGTTGTAAAATGATTAGGACAGTGCATCCATGCCCACTGTTTTAGGTAGATGACACGTCACAACACATTTCCTGGTCTTCTTTCTCCCCTCCTGAATGCAGGGCAGCAGGGTTTCAAACACAGAAGGTGCAGAGGAGTGCCTCCTGTTAGGCTGGTGGCTGCCTTACACCGTGACACTTACACAAGTAGGACAAAGGGAAATTGAGGAACACAAAGAGTAGAGTTGATGCTTGTTTGAAAGCCATGCTGCCAGTTAGGAGACTATTGCAGACCTAGCTTCATATTTGTGATCCAGCTGTGATGTAGCAACAAACAGCTTCTTGTTCACAGCTGTCTGGATGGGGATGATGTCTTAAACTTTGCTTACAAAAGCAAAAGTGTTTGTGTTACCAAGGTATGATGAAGGGAAATCTAAGGCTGCTGAGGTTGAACAAATAAATGTGAATCTGGGAGAGGTGCCCTTGTGCCAGTACTTGTACCACAGAGGGAGGTACTCCAGGGCACTTGATCTTGCGCTGACCTCTTCAGCTGTTGCAGTGTTGAGTCTCTAAGTGGGTCTTCACTTTTGTCCCTTTATCCATATCCTATTAAGCTGTGGTCAAGAGGTCTACCTTGCTAGCCAGTACTAACCACCAGAAAAGACAGCAGATGTGCTGCCTTTTCCAGGAAAGCCATTGTAATTAATACTTATACTAACCGCAAACCCCAAATACTCTGCTCCCTACCCTAATGAACTTACCATCTTGTTGAGGACAAAACCTGTCACATCCTCCTCATAACTGTCATCATGATTATCTCATCTACTGTCTCTCTGCCTCTGCTTACCCTAAAATACAGCTCCTCATTGTCCATCAGCCCACATCCTCTTTTCCCTCTTCTGAAGTCTCTCTGACCTCTTTTACTTACAGCAAGAGCTTGAGTAAAATATGTGGATTCATAACAAAACTATGTTCTTTTTAGTTCCCCTCCATTTTTGTGCTTTCTCACATCTCCATGCACTAGGGCAAGGCAGATGACAAACCATGAAACTGGTTATTATCTTCAGTGGTAGCAAACAGATTGTCTACCTGCCCTTTGCATTTTCTCGTGTTTCTACTTTGGCCTCCACATGTTTAAATTCACTATGAGTTATTGCTTTCAGTACATCGCAAAATTTGGCAATCTTGCCAAGTGGTTGCAAATGCTATCTCAATGCAAAATACTAATTAAAGAGAAGCAAAGTAATTTTTACAATAATTTCTATGTATTCCTCTATGTGCCTTGAGAGAATCCTGCTTGCTTCAGCTTTCTGGTACTTTTCTATAAAGACTGTTATGATACACCCTCTGATTCCAATTTCTCATCTTTATGTTCTCAAAGTCATACTTTGAATTTCTGCTTCAAAAAACAAGATATCGTGAAAGAGACACTGTTGAAATTGTAGCTGTATTAGACCATTTGGGAGAAGAAAACAGGATGCTTTCATGTATTAACTTATTTGACACAAATTCTCCATTCTGCTCTGAACTCATACAGTTTCAATCGAACTAGGAAACTAGAATTTTGATTTAACAGCATAAAGCACACCAAATTTCCAGAAAAAGTCTGAGCAATAGTGATTTTTTAGCTGAACACTGCTTGAGTGTGGAAAGCAGACAGTGTTTGAGTTTGAGTTTGTTATGCAACCAGGAGGAAGAGCAGCAACTTGAATGTTAAAATGAACAATTTGCATTGTAGTGTAACCATTTTGTTGCTGATAGCATAGTGTTCCAGCATACCACTGCTCTTTCCATTACTGGGAGCTTGATTTCTCATTGCTTTGCACCTCTTGAAGAGGTTTGTCTGTGTAAAGTGGGTAGTTAAAAGATATTATTTTGGTTTAATCATATTTCATACCTACTTTGTGCAGGATGCAGAGAACAGACTTTATGTCACTCCAGCTATCCATTACCACAGACATCATGATCTCTTAACTGACTAAATCTGTCGTATTTGGAAGCATAAAACTATACTCATTTCAGGAACCAGTGCCTTGCCATATTAAATTGTCATTTTTAAAGCAGTTGACTTGCTTGACTCTTGCACTCCCATCTTCTCTTCCACATATTAACATCATAAAGGGAACATAAAGAAGTTTAAATATGACAGATGGCACCTCTGGAGCGGAGGGAACACCCTGCCAGTGTGATCCTAGACCACTTCCTCTCAGCTTGTTATATGGAAGCTGGAGGTTCCTATGTTCCAAAATGTAAACATGGCAGACACCAGCTAGTTCCTGAGGTAGTTATTAGGGGAGATACCAAACACAGGACATACCGAACCTCAGTCCACAAAATCATTAACTCTGTGAATGCATTTTCATTTTTACCATATCCAGACCGTTAGGATGACAGGACAAAATTAACATAAGGGGAAAAAAAAAAAAAACCACAAAAGAAAAAGACAATGTTAATCAGAGCTTTGTGAAGTGTGCTAATTATCTTAGGGAACAAGATGCTGTAACGAAAGACTGTGGTTTAAACTCCCTTTTCTGAGACTCTGGAGTTTGCATTTGTTCCGAGTGAACAGTGTATTGGGTAGGGACTCTGGGGTAAACCTAGAGTGGATGTGTTTTGTGACCAGTGGACTGTGTAATGAAATACTGATGCAATATATCTCCCTTTTTCTGCAGGGGAGTCTCTCTGGGATTGGATATGGCTACATTTGATATTATAAAGAATTTAAAACTGGTACTAAATGTGTGCATATCTGTTCTAAACAACAGGTATGAATTTTGATGCACTATTTATTATATGTGGAGGTTTTTGTGTTGTTTTTTTTTTTTTTTTTTTCCCAAGCAGTATAACAAATGTGCCATGCTGTGCTTTCTTTTAGCAGCTTGGAACTGTTTTATATGCACACCATGTATTAGCAGCCCCAGCAAGAAAGCTGAAGAAGCCAGCAGGACGAGTGAAGCAGCCCAATGACTACAAGCCTGCATCGCTAGTCCTTTGCACCTTTGCTAGAGCCTCCTGCTCATTCTTGTTTCCAGTTGCTTTCCGCTTCCCCTTCACCACTCTGTACTGTGGGTTTCTGGTAGTATATTTACTATCACAGATGCAAGGGCTGAAGTTTGACCTGAGTTCTCATTTGTTTTCTTCATCTTCATAAACTCTAGATTATATGCCCAGTGTCATCTGTTCAACCCCCAGCCACCCTGAAGAACACCACCAAAGCACTTCCATGTCTCTCCTGCAAGAACAAGAATAATGTTCTCTCAGGAAGGTGCTTGAAACACCGAATTCTTTGCTTTGAACTGCTGGAGTCGTTCTCTCCTTCCATCTCTCCTTCATGCTCTTCAGAACAAGTGGCTACAGCCGCACTCAGCAGCTGTACAACCCCAGGAGACAACTTAGCACCGCGGATGCCCGTGAGGCCATCATCCCGCAGGAGATGCAGTCAGAGCACTCTTCCCTCCAAAGGGACCCCCCCAAAAAAACCAATCATTTGCGCGATGCTCACAGCTGCGTCACCTGGAGACAGGGCTGTCCAAGGGCAGCATCGCCAGGACCAACCCCGGTCTGGGCTGAGGCTCGGCCGGCTCCCGGGGCCGGGCTCGCACTAGATGGCACTGCGGGGCTGCTGCGGGGACCGCGGCACGGCAGCCCCGCACCCCCCCACGCTCCCCGCCTGCTCTCCCGGAAAGTTTGTCTGAATGAAGCCCAAGCAAGCTATGAAGGCTTTTCCATACATTTTGACAGCGAAAGATAAACCGTGATCTGCCAGCAGAATGGTCCCGTTCCCTCTCTGCCGTGAATGAAGCACAAAGAAGGATTTTTCTGGGCTGTTTTCTCCAGCAGGCACGAGGAGATTGATGATTTCTCTGACACAAAAATCCATGTGTCCTGAAGGAGTGGGAAATCATACCTCACAGCTCACTTGCCTTAGTTTTGAATTGTACCACTAAGCTATGCCAATGTATTTTAGGAGATCCTTGTGCTCACAAATACTTTGCAGCTTCCTAACTTCCCCAAAATAGATCTGACCTCTCACAGAGACCTTGTTCTGGCCTCTGCAGAAATTTCCCCCTCAGACTGAACATTCACACACAGCAGCTGAATATCGACATCATTCCTAATTTACTGGGGAAAAGCTGGAATTTCTTGATTCTGCACACGGCCGAACTAGCTGGACACAAACTGCTCATTACAGACTTTGTAAGAGAAGCCGCATGAAAGACAGGCTGGAAACAGATGAAGTTCCATTTTAATTGAGGAGGAATTACCTTTGGCTAAAGTGGGGCACAGACATGCTAAGTAAACAGCAGTGTTAGAAGCAATACCAGCCTTTTCACTTTTCACTTCCAAAAAGTGAAGAAATAAACATGTTGTGTTAGCAAAGCTTTGAACATGCCTATGTGAAGGGAGCATTAAACCCTTGAATGAATTATAAATTAATACACTGTTCAAGAACTAGAAAAATATATGGGATTAATTGCAAATGTGACCTGGGATCCTTCGCCTAGAAGAAGTACTCAGCTTATTGAAACTCCTGAAAATCTTTATTGTGATAATGATGAAGTACAACGAGTAAACAGTTCAATAATAAAGGTGGATCATACACTGACTGATTATGATTTCATCTCTATTGACCTATTTTGCAAAGACTATGATTCTATGATTTCAAATCCATACCATACAGGAAATTTAACTGCCAATATGGTAATTTTTGAGGATGTTCCACCTAATTATGAATCTTCTTTTGAAGGAATATAAAGCATAGCTCCCAAAAAACCTCCTAACACTAGGATGATGACTTAGTATTTACACACACACACAAGTGCAGATATATTTGTCTTGGTGACCTTCTGTTTGGTAGCATGACTATAAAGTAAACCTGACCTTTTAAGTGGTTTAGTCAGGGTGGAGGCATTCTGAGATAATGTAGGAGGGACAAAAGGGAAATCATATGGTTATTTCTAACAAGTGAGTGTACAGGAAGTTTCTGGAAGGAATGATCACAGTTGTGATAAGAAAACAGTGCTGTGTTTCCCCACCACAAGGCAGGTGTTGGCAGATCCTAGAAAGGTCTTGCTGTTTCTTGAACTCTTATCAGAACTCACAACTGTTAGGACAAGTTTTTAAATAAGTTCTCATTATGTAGTCACCTCAACAATGGCCGAAGGAAGCAACCCTGGTCAACCTTTACAAATGTGTTCTTCTCAACAGCTTTTGTATAATTGTCATCCTAATCAATACTCGAGTAATTGAAATGCTCCAAGATCAAATTCATGACCTTCTGACTGCCCTCTTCCTCTATCTGCTTTCTCTAACTCCTGTAACGAAGGGTAGCAACATCCAGAGTCCGATGATTGGCTTTGTTGTGCTAAATCCTAACCAGTCCACTAAAATACATCTTCTCCTTACAAGCTCAATAGCATCCTTTCATATTCTGCTTCTGAAATCTAGTTATCATTTTACACATTAAAAATAATCAATATACTGGTGTTTCTACATGTAAGATGAAATTGCACTTTTTTTTTTTTTTAATTGAACATGCTTTTAAGGCTCAATAGCTATTTTTTAAATAATTTTGAGAAAAATAAAATCCTGTTTCTACCTACCTAGCCTCAACTCTTATCTGATTTTTCTTCTCCTCAGAAGCCACAATATTAGTGATGATAAACTTCAGGTGAATGACTCCAAAATTTTTCCATGTAAGCACTTTTATACTATTCCCAATGTATTTAGATGCAATTAGATTATTTTAAAATATAATACTAATAGTTACAGTAATAATTTTTATTTTTAATACAATACAATAGAAAGTTTTGAATTACGTAGTTCATCAACAGATTGTCATGAGACTATCATAAAACCAAGAGTTTCTGCAAGCATATTATTTTCAAATGCTCAAGACTTTGTAGCTTACAGGAGAAAAATATTCTCAGTCCTAAGAACTTGAGACTTAAAACTTTAATCTTGTAATGGAAGCCAGATCTCAGACTCTATTTGGATCCTTAGTGAAATTAACAGGTCTGTATAGTGCAGGAATCTCTACAAATTCCTTTCCAGACTCAGTATACAGTCATGATGAAACAGTAAAAAGATGCTATTAGACACTGGTGGCTTGCATGGACTAAAGGGATATAGTAGTAATAAACATTTTGGCACATATTTTAAAGTTCTGATTCTTTGTTTTTTTTAAACCAGAAATTAAGTAATTGAAAAAAAACTTACATGGCTTTTTTAAGCTGTTTCAAGTGGTAGCATTTGGAATGGTTTTCATGCATTAGGAAGGAATAAAAATAAAGTGTGTTACTGCTAAAAAAATGATGGTGCATCACATCTAGTAGTAAAGGAATATTTAGTACTGTGCCAGGCTCTGTACATTAAACATCGTCATGGGTTTCCCTATTGCAATAGGACATCTCTAGAGGTATCACAACATAGGACTGGTTTGTATTCAACAATCTACTCTTTCAGATAAGAGACATTTGATTTAGATTTTTTTTTAATATTTGAAATAATTAGTTTTGTACAAATTTTATCTTAGAACTTTGTAGTTTGCACTTGATCAGTTATTTTTTCTTAAGTTTTTCATGTCTTAAATGTTGAAAAATTTCCACTGAGTTTGGGGAGTTAAACAAATTGATAGGCATCAGAACTTCTTTTTCCAAGGCGTGCTTTTTTACCTCCTTTGTCTTTAATTTTTTCTTGCTTGTTGAAAAATCTGATCTTTTGATTAATCAGCTTGAAGTTACTGAAGTAAGAGAAGTTAGGCCTTTACTTTCAGAATTAATGAAGGCATTTTCCATTATTTGTGTCACTTGCATAATCTCTCATGCTAACAACAATATCTATGCAAAACATAAAAGATTCAGCAAGCAAAACTAGCTAGACATGATCCAAGTTCCCTGGCACCACATACCTCCAATTTAGTGATTATTTCTGTCCAATGTACTGAAGAAACAATTTCAGAGCTCAGGCCTCCTAAGCTCTATTAGCCTTCTTTTTATTTGATTTGAAATCACTCTAAAGGTAAGACATCACGCTAGTTGCTAGATACTATCTGTTAATTGCTCCTGCAGATAATGAGCACCCTAAGGGGCAAAAAAAGGTTACAAGGCCTATAGAGACACATCAAAAATTCATAATTTATGCTTCTTCCAGCAGTTAACATTGCATGGTTTTTGTGTGCATAGTCTATCTTAAGCTCTTCAGCCTCCAGCTTTTCAGGCATTTCGTTTTTGGATGGTTCACCACTGAACAAACTAGTGAAACCTCCCAAAATCTCCTTAGGGTTTTTTCCTCCTAAATCCCCTTCTGTCATATGCCTCAATTATTTGATGGTGAAGGATTTTTCATTTCTCAGCTCTTTGTTCCTCTCCTCTCTTCCCCATGTGCAGTCCAAAAAAAGTGCCAAGTGGAGAAAAGTGTTTAAAATAATTAACTTGGCATCTTGCACAGCTTGATTGCAAAGCAAGAATTATTAGTACAAATGAGCAATGCCTGTAGGACCTTTGATATAATTGTTGTTTTATTTATGCTGACAAAGTATAATGTTTGTATTTTGCTATTTGATCATTATTAAGATCTGTGGGATGGTGAAGTTATGTCTATAGTATACATGAGGCATTTATAATTATTATAAATAGAACTGTAAAATGTAGTGCAAAATCTGCATATGCCATGTCTGCCTGTGAGAACCTGCTAAACCAAGCTCTAAGAATGGGCCAGACATTTCATATTCCATCTGTAGAAAACCAGTTTCTTTATGTGTGCCTCTTTGACAAAGTGCAATACAGCACTTGCAGTCAAGTGGTTTTGGCTGGCCTCCATCCTTACCTCCTTTGCCCCAACAGCTCTATAAAGCAGCTGGCAGAGGCTGGTAGTGCCTGTGCTGGTCTTCTCAAATGATCTCGCTGATGAAATCTCATGTATCTTCTGATTCACTGAATTCAGATTGTGTCTGCCAGTATGAATTAGGCAAACCAGTTGTATGAGGATAAACACAAGGTTTCATATTAGAGTGTTTTCTGCTGCAAGGCTGCAAGGCTGATCTTGCAGCAGGTGGAACAAGCTGTTCCTTCCTCAGAGAGCTGTGCTCTGTCATTTTTGAGGGCAGACTAGATACGGTAACTCACTGTATGACCTGTAGCAGTATTAAGTCACAAACAGTTGCAGTGTTTTTCTCAGGTTTGACACACAACAGCCATGGTTCAACCATGAGTTTTTGAAGTGCGACATCTTGTTTTCATACTCAACAAACTTTTAGCTTATTCTTGGGTGATAATGTAGGAGAACCTCTGTGGTGAAGGAATTAAAAATTTCTCAGATTCTGCAGCAATTGAAACCCCTGGCATGTGCATGGAGCCACGTGAAATATCTCTGCAAATTTTTCAAGCAGCTATCTTGCAGTGAAAGATGTAGAAAAAGTGAATGTGTATCCATCCCTTGATTTTAGCTATGTTAAAGTCAGGTACTGAAACTCAATTAGTTACCCAAGCTTCATTTCTGGTCCATGGAAAGAAGTAAGCATATCTTTAGGGTAGGTCATCTCAGCTGTTTAGATGCCCTTCAAGAAAGAAAGAAAGAATGTCCTTCAGGTGCCTCTCTCTCTGACCTGGCTATAAAAGTAGCTTAAACTGAAAATTTAACTTTTAAACAGACCTATAGTTCAGTGAGATTAATTCCATCCTTAGCATTCAGTTTCCTCAGTATCAGCTTCACAATTCAGTAAGGTATTTAAATACATGCCCAGCTTTTCATGGTTGAATAACTCTAATCACACGGACTGGTTTAAGTATCTTGTTATACCAGGACTGGATGGTTTCTTGAACTGAAAGCTTAACACTCTGCGTGGCTGCCTCTGTTAGACTGCAGGCTGCTTGTTTATGACACTAATTTTTTTAGCTTTCTTGAGCAGTAATGTCAGTATTTTAGAGGGCAAATGAAAAAAACTAAAACAACTGTTCTATGTGTTTTCAAAAGAAATACATGGCATCATTTACTGCCTCTCTCTGTGCTGCATGCCTGACTAGGAGTTTGAACTGTTTTTGTTTTCCTTTGCCTAACCTTTTAAATTTATTTTTTGTCTGCTGTTATTTATTGAGACTGTTTTATCTAACTCTGTTAAGTGTTTGGGGACACATGGTATGAAATGCTCCACACATAATGAAGACTCATTGTTCAGGCAGGTCCCATGGCAGTTGATGGTAGAGATTACAGTCCTGGGTCATAAATTGTATCAGTGTTGTGTAAGCAGGATATCAGTTGACACTTGATGTTCCCAATTTAAAAAAAAATACAAAAAAGTACCAGTTTTCTGAGCAGCTTCCAATGATTTCTTCATATGAGAACCTAGACATCTACTAAATGTCTCTATTTGGTGTAATGCTGATTTCAGACAAATATTTCCTCTGCAGCTGGCTGCAGAATATCTAGTTTAAGACACTTTTTCTCTCTTGTTGACCTAACTACACATGTCCTTGCACAAAACTCTGATGACAAGAAGTATCTATAGGAATGTGTGGATCAAAAGCCCACTAAGACCAATGGAAAATTAAGCCCCCAGCCAAGCAGAGAGCAGAGAGGAGAACATTACTAAAACAAGCTTATTCAAGATAGCTTGAATTCTGGCAGAAAAAAAAGAAAAAAAAGCCAAACCAAATGTCAACTCATTTAATATACAAGTCAGAAGAAGAACCTGAGACAATGGCAGTTGAGAGCATTGGTGTATTCCACCAGAATCCACCTAAAATAATCACTCACGGTAACCCTGTGATGACAGTGGATGATGTCTGAGAAGCATAACTGAAAATCACTGAGCTGAAATGAACCTGAGCCTGATTCAAAACCAGAGCAAACCATTGTCTATCAAGAGCCAAAGGTGAACCTGAACTGCTAGTGCAAAATCTTTGTAGACTTCCCCTGTGTCCTCCCTCCTCTGTGTCAGATGTCCGTGATGAAGGACCATACCCTGGGGCTGGCTCAAACAGCTCCAGGATGGTGGGGGAGCTGCCTGACCCTGGGTGATTGCAATGATACCTGTCCTGAAGGTCACAGATCTCCTTGGTGTGCCCACTGAGGCTCACAGGAGTATCGCCACTGACACAGAGGGTGGGCAAGGCTGCCTGCAGTCCTTGCATGTCTTAAAACGGGAGTTACACCAAGGGGGTCAGCTGGAGGTGTGGGTGGGATCTCTGTGGGCAGTGCTAAGGAGGGGTGAAGGCTATGCTTCTTCGGGCTGCTGTCAGGGCTGGGTGCCACTCAGGGTGCTGGTGTTGCAATTGTTGTAAGAAAGCAATTTGGTCTGGAAGAAAAGATATGGGCTATGTGCTTTTCTTCAGCAAAATGTTGCAGAAGGACTCAGATCCACAACGCCTCACAATGGCTTTGAGTGAAGCTTGCACAGGGATAAGAATTAAAATGTAAATTCAAGTCTGGCAGGTCAGTTACATGCTTGCACTCTGCTGGCCAGTACCTTTATCTGTTGCATCTTCCCTTCTCAGAACAGCACATTTCTGCTATTTTAGATCTAGCATTTTAGTATCATGGGGTTATGGCACTTCATGGCAGGAAGAAGGTATAATTTTAGCATATTTTATTTTTTATGCCATGCTTTCTCAATCTGCCTCATTTCCTTTTGTTCTTTTTCTCTTAAGCAGAAAGGCAACAGAAATCAGGCACTGAGGAAAATGAATACTGCTCCCTGACAACAAAATCTAGAGCCAACTGTTGCAGTCAGTTTTAATTTGCATTCTCTGGTGAAACCCTGAAGCTTACTGGGACATGAAAACACACAGGCTAGAGCAATTTATGATCATGCACGTAGCTACTGCTTCTTTATTTTTTTTTCCACTTGTTTTTCCTTGCAATTGTTTAAAGGCAATGTTAGCAGAGATGCAGGCTTCTAACAATTGTATATAGCTTTTAGGATGTTTGGATGCGGGGTGAATTCTCAGTCCTGAGCAAAGAGAGGAGGGCATGTTTCTCGTGCCCCTGCTGGGGAAAAATACAAATTTAGAGCCAGTTTGTGTAGAAATCGCAATCTCAGTCCTAAGTTTCTCCACACATAAATACATGAACCACTCTGCACAGTTTGCCTATTCTTGCCTTGCTTTGTGCCGACGTCCACCAACAACTTTGGACACAGTTTATGACATATTGCTAATTTTTGCTGATTATTGGTTTACATTTTGTAGCTTAGTATTGCTTCATTAGTTTCCTTCTTTTCCATAGCAGAAGAGTGAATTTAGTGACCCAAATACATTCCTTCTCATCTGGCACCTGACATTCCTTTAACTACTGGGAGAGGCCATGGTAAAAACACAATAGGAGTTGTACCATTGCAGCCTTTGTAATGGTTTCAGAGGGCTGAACATAAATTGTTTTATTCAAAGCCACTCAGCAGCTAAAACATCCATTTTTGACAACAGAAATACTGGTCGAAAGCATTACCTCCCTTTTCTTCAAAATTTATGACACTATCTTTAAAACCAGCATCTTCTGCAAATGACACAGAGAAAAGTGTGTTTATGAGGGAGAATGGAGGGGAGGACAAAAAGGAGGATGAAATGGGACTTGTCACTGTGGATTAATAAGCCAGAGAATGAATGTTTAGGCAGCAGTGCTTAACTGGAACCAGCATCAAATAGTCACTGTGAAAAACTAATAAACATTTTAGGACTCACCAGTGATGTGCTAATGAATTTGTATTCGTGTTTTTATGTCCATATGAGGGAAGCAATCAAAATCTAAATATTAGTTAGTTAATTAGTACTATCCTTAAGGAAAGGTTTTGTTCCTCTTGGCCATCTTAGCAGCAGCAAAAATGTAGACATTTATAAGTAAGTTCACAGTCTGATGGGCATAAGATACTTCAATCAAGAGCAAAAATGAAAGAAATTGTGCTCCAGACAACGATATTTATTTAAAGAAGTGTATATATTCAATATTAGGTAATGATTTTATGGTGCTTATTGAGGGAGTCAAGAAAGCCTTATAAGTTGTAAAATATCTTGTGACTGGATTATTATCAGTTACAAGACTACAAGATATTAATCATTAGACAGGATATAATAAAAGTCACACAAATATTTTCATGGCTTTCAACTTTATATGATTTCAGGTTTTAATGCATTAAGCTCTTCACTGGGTCAACAGGTATATAGAAAATTCCTCTGTAGCTCCAACATATTTAAAAACACGTAACTGCAACTGTTTGTTTTTAAGTTACACATGCTTATCCATTTGTAAAGCAGATTGCCTACTGATGTGCTTAACTATGGATCTCTTTTCCCAAGTTTGGATACCCAATTTTTAAAGTGTTTCTCAAAGTAACAGGTTATTGGTATGTTACAGGAAGAAACCAAAATTGCATCCCAAAGACATGGTCTAAAAGACTGGTGTTCTCTTAATTACGTTCCTGCTTTCCTCAGACTTCAGATCTTTATCTTTTCTCCTTCCAGACTTGGTGGTCCTTGGGAGTAAGAATTTGGTATCTGAGAACCATAGATTTCCCAGCAGGGCTTAAATTTTATTTAATAGCAGGTATGGCTCATATGTAAAAAAAACCATGTGAAAATCTCTAACTAGAATTGTTTCTTAGTTGAAGACTTAGTTCTACAAATCACTCATGTTCAGATATTTGTCTAAAAATCTTCTACAATACCTTTCAATCTTACTTCTAACTTTTGTATATGCAGTGATCTGTCTCTTCTGTTTTAAGGCTGAATAAAGAATGCTCTAGTTAGAATCAAATCTGGAAATCGATTCACAGTATCTACAGATACCAAGACTGTCAAAACAGAAGATATTTTTAAAGCGTCTGATCTTCCTAATTTGTTCTGCAGAGCCAGTTTAAATACTTCTGAATGTATAATCTGCAAGACTTGGTCTTGATGACTGTACCCTATTGATGAAACCTTGAGTAGGATTAAAATAAGCCCATAATGCAGAAGAGTTCCCCAAGTGTAGTAACAGAGGAACACAAGACAAGTCAGTTGCAATGGACTTCCTACTTCATATTTGTTGTTGATAACAATCAGAGCAAGACACTTCACTGAAAGGTGTAAGAACTTCTACAATAAACAGTTAAGGAATAGCCTGCCATGGAGAAAAAGGCTTTTTCTACATCAGGAAACAGAACTATGAAAGATACAATGGCTGGATTGTAAGCATTTGCTGTTCGAATGCTGAATAATGGTAACAGCACTCATAATAGTAACAATGTTCTTTAGTCCTTACTCACCCTTACTGACTGTGCTCGGCCTCAGTGATACTTGACAAAAAAGGGATACTTTATAGAGGCTAATGTTAAAGATAGCACTTCCTTAACACAATTTGGACTTTGCCACTGTTCAACTTAGTGGTCCTTTAGCTTTCACAGTAGGTGAAGCATGGCTAATGTGCTTTCCTGGAGATCATTTGCAGCTTTGTACATTTTATCCAGCTGATCTTTTCAGAAGAGATTTTTTTCAAAGCTTTGTTCATTCTCATTGCCTCACTTGTATCTCAACTTCAGAAACAAAACCAGGACCCTGTCTTTTGGGAAGCAGATTTTGCTGTCCTCTTATATTTAAGCTTTCTCATACTGGGTAACCTTTCATAAAGAGATGAACTGGTACCCTTTTTTAGATTGCTCTGGGTCTTGGCCCATGTCCTTGTTCAAGCCTCAGCTAAAAGTGAATTTTTACAGCTGCTTTAAGTAACTGAGAATTGAAATTTAGATGTGAAATGCTGACACCACCTTCCCCATTACAGCATTTAGCTGCTTCTGTCATGCTGCAATCAGCCCTGTATTGTAAGTGTCTGTGTTGGAGCCTCTCTGATCTAAACATTGTTAGCTTAAAATATCAATTCAATTGTAATACATTATGCTCTTCTCAGAAAACCCATCTGGCTCCAAAGGCTGCTGCCACATGATGTGCTGCTGCTATGAAGCCAAAGGCCTGTTTCTGTCCTTGTTTGCACTGCTCTGCACCTCAAGGAACAGCATTGAAGTAGCTGAAAGTGAACCACCCCAGAGCAGATGTGAGGAATCAGTCAGCCAGGTGTCTGGCTACATCATGCACTCTTCCCATCTTGTTTTCCCAGTTTTGCTCCTACCTTCATTATCAAGGAAGTGAGAAAAAAAAAATAGAACAACCATAAAAATCACATAACAACTTTGGATTTTTTTCTCAAGCAAATGATTGTAACCCCATTTTTTTTTCCTGCTGAATCACCATTCAAGACTCTTTCAGACATTTCTGAGACATGTCTTTAACACAACACTGACTCCCTAAGAGTGGAAAGTAAAATAATGTTTTTTAAAGGAAATGCTAAGGAAAAGAGATATTAAATATTCATCACCTAGAAGAATCACTTCTTATTGCAAACAATTTTAGTGTTAACTGTATGTGCAGGGGAAAATACCTCACCGAAAACCTCTAGATGAGAGTTCTGGTCATGGCATGAGAGAAATCTGCTGGGACCACAGTGGGTCTGAAGAAAAGACATAGGAAGCCATTTTCAGTTTGCTGTTGCCTTAGACTAATGTTACATGTTTTCTGCCTTCTGCTGAGCAAAACCAGCAAAGAGGCCAGTTACTGAGGAAAGCAGTTATGTTTTGTGCTATATATAAAGATGACAAGCTGCTATGAGCAACCGGAGAGTAAATGCTACCATGCCATTTAGGATCAAGAAGATCACCAGAGCTCAATTTTTTTATGGCTTCGGGGCATCTTACTTATTAAGCTTCGTTACCAAGAGTGACTAACCTAGGAGTTCAAAATTAGCTTGGAATGCCTTTCTGTGGCACAGGAGACCTGGGAAAGATCCAATTTAACTAGATGGTGCACAAACAGCTTTTTCTTTATCTATCTATCTATCTATCTATCTATCTATCTATCTATCTATCTATCTATCTAATCTTTCCAGTGATAATGAACCACTCAATCAATACATTTCTCCACAGAAGAGGAAAGAGAATATGAGAGCACTGAAGGAATTCATTAAAACCTGAAAACAGCCTGAAGTTGCATAAGCTTTCAGAGGGCTTTGACGCTGGGGCGGCAGCAGATGGCTGAAGGAGGGGTACACCCCGCCGTTCACTTGCCCCTGTGACGGGGACGACAGCACAGCTCACGAAGCAGCCCCTGAGCTACTGCAGATTTTAGCACAGCATAAAGCAGGAAGCTGAGATGGGGGTTAGTTTATTTAATTTTGCAGACTGAAAACGGCAGCAAAGCAGGAGGTTTTGTGTGAGTCATTTGGTCGTCCCCATCGCTGGGGACATGGCAGCAGCCTTGCTCAGATACAGCAGCTGGCAGAAGGGGTTTGTTGATGATGTTCTCTGCTATACATGAGTCCTGAAAGCCCCATGGCCCAGGGTGCTCCTTAGTCTCTGGGGTGCTCTCTGAGCCTGCCACAGGGTTCCTGGGTCCTCCTGTTTTCGCTGGGTGGTTGCTCCAGGAAGGTGCCACTGCCAGAGCTCCTGTGCAAAACTCTGTGACAGTCCTGGATGGCTTCTGGAGGGTGACAGGGAACACTAACTGTGGCTGTGCCAGGAAAGCCACACTGAGGGAAGATTAAGTTCACACTTTTGACTCAATTATGTGAGAATGGAAGAATTTCTCTGCACCTTAAAATGGTCACAGGGCAGGAAAGAACATGCAGAGGCAGCATCTATTAGCAGTAAGGGTCTGGGATCAATAGTGATTTTGTAGCCTCATGTCACAAGATCTTCCTGCCCAGGCTATTTAACCCTGGAGAGCACACTGGCCACCCATCCACAAATGATACGCCAGAGGCCCCAAACAAAGCTAAAATTAGAAATTCTCTCTTCAGCTGTAGCACAAAAGCCATTAATGCTTTGTTTTTAAACTGTATTCATTATATACAGAGAACAGAATATGGTTTACCACTTTATTAACTAGCATGCTGTGAGAAATAACACCCACAGGAAAAAGAAAAATATTTTAAATTCATTTTCTTTATAATTTAGTCAAGGAAACAAAAAACTAATAGAACACATTTAATAGGTTTGTATCCCCATTAGGTTAAGTAGAATGTCATGCCTAACACAAAAGAGAGCTCTTTAATACCTTTTTGTAAAACAATGCACCTGTAAATCCCAGCCCAGTGAATAGATTTTATTCATTAGAACAGTTCCACTGAGTCCAGTGGGAAGATGCCCACATGGGTGACCCTGTTATGTCAGACTGGACCTTTTGTTTGAGTCTCACTGCAGCACTGGTTATTCACTGATACTTGCAAAATCCTGAGCACAAAGCAAGAATGCAATGGGTTTCATTTATATTTGCAGTTTGATACCTAGTGTACACCCAACAGCAAAATACTAATACATGTAATATGTTACAGATACTAACTCCCATAGAAATGTCATAATTTGTAGTATATCCTGTATACAACTAAACTTGAACTTCAGGCAAGATACATTTTAAAACATGCATTTCCACTTTGACCCACAACTTGCTGCTAAATTCACTTTAAACAGAGAGGATTACTTTTCTTTTGGCAGAAAAAGTAATTTTGGCAAAAAAAGTAATTTTGCAGATAGACCGAAAGGTGCAAGATGAATAAGAGAAGGCATGTATCATGCACTAAAAGCAAAGATGGCTCAGATCTATGTATTTGGCGTGAAGCTGGATGTGTACGTTGGCTCCATGACTGGCGTTTAAAGGTCACTGCATGATGAAGAACTCACATTAATTCTTATCTTTGAAGCACTGTGCAGCCTTGAGTAAGAGTCAATCACGACTGAATTTTCTCACTGCTATATTAGGCGCACCAAAGCTTCTTCTGTGCCAACCATGCATCACTTTTTTTCCCCAACCCTGAACAAACATACCAGTCACAGAAAACACGGTAACCCAAAATGAAACTAGAAATTTGTTACTTGACAAATGCACTTTTAGCACAACAAAAATGGAGCAGAAGGATATGCAGCTAACTTTTTGACATTCCCCAACAGATAAAATTCAGTGTGTAGGCAACATATCACGCTTGCAGAAACTAAATGCACTACGTTGTGTCTCAGGCTGTTTTTACCACTATGTATATATTAGCAGCTTTGCAAACCCACTATTATATTTTAGAAACTATAGATAATGTGAAAGTAATTTTTGGTTGGGCTTTTTTGCCATTCCCCCCAACAGGAAAGAATTTCTTTTTACAGTATCTCCAGGCTCATAATGACCTTAAATCCTGGATCCATCAGAGGGGAGCAGCTGATGTGCCAGAGAGCAGTGCTGTCCTGCAGAGGGATCTCAGAAGACCAAGAAGAGCCACAAAAAGACTTACAAAGGAAAAGGAAAACTCTTGCATGTTCATATCATTTTGGGCCCCCCGTACTGAAAATACTTTCACAAACCGGGTGAGGCCAGTGGAGGGCCCCTGAGATCAGGGGGTCGTAGAACGGTCCTGTCACTACATGCTCTTGTAAATACTGGCTCTTCATCTGTCTTGTAGACCCCCTTTGGGTACCAGAAGGCCACAATTAGGTCACCCTAGCTCCAGGATGAACAATCCCAATTCTCTCCGCCTTTTCTCATAGAAGAGGTGTTTCATCCCCCTAATGAACTTGATGGCCACCTCTGGACTCACTCCAACAGTCAGTGTCCTTCTTGTGCTGGGGACCTGTGGTCTTTTTATGGCCAGTTAATAGGTACTAAACAAGGATAAAGATAGCACAAACTCAGTAAAAAAAGACTCACCAGAACATATTAGTTAGGAAAAAATGTTTGATGCAGTTCCCCTTGTTATTAATGTCGCTAGAGGAATTATGGGTTTTTACTGCAATTAAACCAAAAGGATAAAAATGTTCATTCGTATCTTCTCTGATTGACTTTCAGGAGTTGTTATAGATGTGCTAAGAAACAACACCATAACTCTGCCAACTTCTTGTCTTCCTGACCATACCTGCCACATTGCATACATCGCCTCTTTCATGTTAACAAGTTGTATTGATGTCTCATGCCCATAGATAGCTGAATGGACACGGACAGGACATCAGGAAATACAGGAAATAAACGCAGGACATAAAACATTATAGGGTTACAAAAAGAACTATACGGTTACAGAAACATCGTAGACTCATAATCACTCCCTGGACATGGGTACTGAAAGGGAGCTGGTGTTCAGAAAAGATGGAAATAATGGTAAAAACAGTATGTGTGAATGGAATGACAGCATGATGTTCCAGAAACTGTTCCCTGATAAAACAGATTCTGTTTGCATACAAAATTGCTTTGGGGAAAGATAATGGGTAGTTGTTAGAGTCTGCTGTAGAATTCCAGAGTTAAATTTGGGTATGCATAAAGATGTTCAAACCAGTATTACAGGAAGAAATTCTGCACAGAATTGTCTTGTTATGGCAGCCTCTGATTTCTCAGATATAGGCTGGAGAACAAGTGTTACTGAAGGCAGCCTGGATATTCTGGAGTGTGACAACTGACAGCTTTTCTGACAGAAAGCGGAGAGGCTTCTTTCTAAACTTAGTTACAGAAAGTATTGAGGTTGTTACAGGACATCTAGTCATGAAAAATAGCATTGGATCACATGAATGTTGGTTTTAATTCAAATAAAATGGAGGGATAAACAAAAATAGATCTGTTAGTAAGCCTGTCTATCAGAATTTTAAAGAAATCAGTGAAGGCAGCAGAAGTAAATTGTTCTGGGACTTCTCCATGGGGGAGGCCTGGATTTTTTTTAAGGTAAAGCACAGAAGGATTTCTGGAGTTTTTAAACACTGAAAACCCAAAAAACTTCTGGAAAAAGCCTCGAAACCTGGCTGTATGCAAACCCACCTCACAAATGATGCCTTGATAGAAATGGAAAAAGGATGATCAGCATAAAGGTTGTGTCGTATAGGACAATTTTTCATAAGGGCTCTTTAAACAAGGGTTCAAAGACAGAGCCAGCTGATAGGAAATGGGAACAGAAAGGAAATCTGAATTATAGTAGATGGAAACAAAATTCAAAGCTTCTTGTTTTCACCCAGTGCAACCAAAATCTCTCTGTTTCAGGATTCAAAATAAGCTGGTGTATGAAATCCTGCTGCTGGTGAGAAGCATCTTAAGTCTCCCCACTCAGAACTGGTGCCATGTGACTGGAGAGGAGGCAGCCTGGTGCATTTCACAAGTACCTGGCTGAAACAGGCTTAGAATGTAGGCTTCAATACAATACAAAGCTTTAGAGCAGCTTTTAAAGCAATAGCTAACTAAAAATGAAGGTGAACATAGAACTGTTTTTGTTTGAAGAGACCTTAAAGATTATCTAGTTCCAGCCTCTTCCATGGGAAGGGACAACTTCCAGTACATCAGGTTGCTGAAAGCCCTGTCCAACCAGGACTTGAAACATAAAAGAATATGAAAAATAATGGATGCCTACCAAAAAAAGAAAGTAGATAAGAGAGCCACAGAGTCTAGGCTAGCTCTGTATCTTTCTTTTATAACTCCTTTCTCAAAAAGTAAAATGTGGCAGATCTAATCTATCAAAACCATGTTAATGGGAAATTATGGTGAAGCTTGAGAAGTCAGGGAATAGTAGAAGAGAAATAAAGCCAGTAATGGAACTAGTCAAAGAAAGATACTGCAGATTATGTTGAAATGCTATTAAAGAACTCTTGGGCTGGAGTCGGATTATTATTACCTTTTCCAATACTGATTAAACTTGGAAGCAATCTTGTCCGAATACTTCTCTTAATGACATTGGGTTTAAAACATAATATACTAATAAGTTTTTTGGAGACATTATCAATGTAGAAAAGGAGAGTGATATGTGGAAAAATCAGGAGCACCTTGCAGGCTGGAAAAATAGAAACAAGATGAAATTTCACTACATGCATTTAATCGCTAATACATTTTTAATGCAATTGAAGCCTCATCAGAGGGACATGACACCAGAAAAGCCCATGTGTTTCAAAGGATTATGAAATAACTAGGATTAACTAGTGAAATGCCTGAGTCAACATGGAATTACAATCCTAGCTCATGGCTAGTGAGATTGCCATGAGAAATGCGGGAGCTCTGGATAAATGTCATCTAGAGTGTTTTGTCCAGTCTTGGTCACCCATATTCATCAAAGATGAATTCATACTGAAACTGATGATGGAAAAGTCTATGAAGACAATTCAGAACCTCTCATGAGATAATGCACAGCATGAGGAATGATTCTTACTTTCCTATCAAAGTATCTCATAATTTCTAATTCTGTTTGTCAGTTATAATAGTCCCACTGGGCAGGGGAGAGCAGTGCAGTGCCTTGTCTGTAAGGATACATATTCGGACTGATTGGTGGCTGGTTGGTGCCTAATAGAAGGCTGAAGTCTGCCTGCTTTTCCCTTTAGTGGAGGCTCTTCTTGTATGTTTTTGGTTTGGTTTTGGTTTTGGGTGGTGGTTTTTGTTTGTTTATTTGTTTTGTTTTGGGGTTTTGTGTTTGTTTTTTGTGAGAGTTTGTTTGTTTTTTCTCTTTGGTATTGACTGCTTTTTTCAAAACATTTAAAGAAACATAATTATCTTTGAGGTGTTGGCTGTTCTTTTATACTTGATTGAAATAGTGCAATGGATCAAAAGTTCTTAAAAGTTGGGACAGAAGGACAGGGGTATGCTATATAATCATTTGGACCTCACTTCTTTAGGAGATGAGTGTAGAAACAGGGATGGCACAAAAATAAACAGGGACAGACTGCTAACGAAATTCAAAAGTCAAGACAGCATCAGCAGGTCTCTGTCAAGCAGAGAATTAGACTTGCAACTGGTATATTAGATACAAAGGGTAGAACGAGTTTTAAGATTGTAATCAGGTTATAAAAGCAATTATGTTACATGATCACCTTCAGGAAGTCTTCTCCTGTACTGTTAGAAGTAAGGGTATGCTGATATGATGGCCCTATCCTAATGAGTTCAAGGTAACATTTTAAGATTTGCAAAGGGACCTACAGATCAGTTCAACAGTCACTTGCAGAAAACACATTTAGTCTGTAGCATATCATACTTGTTCATTCTTGTCACTGAAAATCTGTTTTGCCAAGTTGCAGGCAGAATCTGTGACTACAGGTTTCTCTGTTTCACTTTCTCTCTGGAAAGGTTGGATGCTGGACTGCAGTAGTGCAGAACTTTGACAACACAGAGAAAAGTAATGGCAGCTTGCCCAGAACTCAAGTGCTGTGCCTTATTTCCATATAAATATATATTGAATTGTATAAGATTTTACATCAGAATTCTTTTATTTATTTATTTATTTATTTATTTATTTATTTAAAGAGCCCTGCAAATGAAGGCAGCATTTTACAGAGCAATCGAAAATTGCTGTGAAGGTAACAATAAAAGTCATGAAAAAGCACCATGTTGTCCTCACAAGAAAATTGTAAAAGCTTAAATGATTTTCACTTTACTGCGCTGATATGAAAAGAGTGAATTCCTGATGTACAAGGAAGAGCTTTGCCAGAGGATTTTTTTAATGAACTGGCTAACAACATAATTTTCTTCTGCCAGATAAAGTTAGGACCTACAAGACATGTCATAAACTGCTGTCAAGTCTCCGAACTTCCTCTTCAGCTCAGGCAGGAACAGGAATTTTTTTGGAGTAGGACTGGAGAATGATGCTTGGTGGCACTGTGAACTTTTGTACACTGGCTGCAGTGTCAGCATATAAACAGTGTAGGAGTTTCCAACAGAGCTTGTAGAAAATGGGAAAATGGTTGGCCAGGGAGTTTTCCTAGAAATGCATTTTCAGCAGAACCCAGCAGCTCTGTGTTGTGTGGTGACTTCAATGAAACTTGCTGAATTTATAAACTGTTCTGAACTTCTCATTTTGCTTCTGCACTATTGTCAGTCCCCATTAAGAACTGCAGCTTTATGTGATATAAACTTTGATTAAACTTTGATTAATAGCACTGTATGGAGAAGCCAGAACAAACTCCCCAGGGGCTGATGAAGAAAAAATTGTCATTGCAATAAACAGGAACGAGAAGCTAATCTATAATTTAAACAATGTGTTAATTAATACAGTAAAAATAATGAAATCTGTGGTAAATCCAGGGAGAAATCTTGTCTATCTGCTCATCTAGGTGTAGATAGAACACCGTACCCTTGAATAAGACAAGAGTAACTTATGCTAACAGATGGACATCTTTTTCCAATCAGATGGTCAGCAGGATTTTTTGCTTGCTGGCTTTTAATCATTTTAAGATGAGAAGTCTTTCTAAAATCAAATGGCACAGTGGGAAAATCAAAGTAAGTAAAAGGAGGTGCCAAGGGATGACTACTGGTCTGTGGACAGGATTCCAAAATGAGGTGCCACAAAAGGGACAGCCCTGACCTTCCTTACCCACACTGATGTTGTGTCCCCCTTGCCTCCCCAGGTCTGTCACTACCCATGTGTGACACCCACCTGTCCTGGGGAGTACAGCTGGATCCTGCTGAGCCTCAACCAGGTTGGAAGTGGGGAAAATAAAAGTGTCTGAGGGACCCAGTGTTCAGCCATGGGAATGCCAGTGATGTGACAGGAGCATGCAGCTTGGGTGGGAATTTTTCATGATTAAATTAGAAGGTTTCAAGGGCACCCTGCAGGAAGTTAGTTTCAAGTAACTCAGTGGAATAGCCCCACTACGTGAGCTCGTCCAGGTCTGTCTATCACTTTGTCAGCCGAAAGACCTGCCAAGTCAGATGAGCAAATGCAATGAGGTGTGACCATTATGCTGGATGTCCAGTGACACAACCAGTGAAGAGTCTTGTAGCCTTTAGACTGCTGTTATTTTGTCAGCAAATTTGACTAATCCTTAGTCTGTGGTAGTTTATTGTGAAAGAGCTTATTTGTATAGCAAAGACTGTGAAACTAGAGATTATTTGCTAAATGGCTTGAGGGATGGAGGCATTTTTTAAAGGGAATTACTTGCAGCTTTCTGAATTTATTGAGATAATCCCTGTGAGCTGGAGGTAGAGCCAGTGCAGAATTCGGCTGCCCAGCCCTGTGAGCAGAATGATAAACATGGGGCAAAGGGCCCAGGTCCCCAAGAAGTTTCAGGCGGTGACCTTCAGGCTGTCACTGAGGTCAGTGAGCCCACCCCAGCTGCCAAGCTGTTGCTGTTACACTGTTTCTGATGGGTGAACTAGGTCATCTGCAGGTGGTTCAGACGCTTCTGACTACACATATGCCCTTATGCAGAGGTGCAAGTTAAGCATCAGTAGTTTCAGTGAACTTTCTGCCTTTGCTCGCCCCACATGCAGAGCCGCCCAATTCATCATACATTTCCCACTTAGAATAGGACCAGTGAAGCTAGTGACTGCCACCATGAAGCTGCTTAGGGCAGGATTGTCCTACAGGGTAACTAAGGGAGAGGAATAAAAAAAAAAAAAGGCAAAAAAAGGAAAAGACAGTGCAGTTTGAAAATGCTGCTGGTTCAGCAGAGAAGTTCCTGTGGTAGTGCTGTGTTCAGAGCAAAGGCAGGAGAAACAGACTCCCATGAGGAAAAGACTGAGGAATTACTTATTTCAAGGCACATCTGTCTTCTAGAGAGCACATATTTCTTCAAATTCAAAGGAACCACCAGAGTGGAAAAGGTGGAGGTAATAGGGGATTAGCACAGCTCCAGTTTAGTCCAGCATCAGACTGAGGTTGTTTGTCTTCTTGAGGAATTAGTGCTGAGAAATCATCAGCTTCCCCCATAAGCAATTTCTTTCCCTACACTCAGATGGGACCTGGCTGCTGGTTGTAGGCAGAATAAGAGACTGTGGCCTCTATTTGTTCCAGTTTTGGTGAAATCTTAAAAAATAGTCTGATAATAATTCAGATAATAATTTAGATAATAATTTAGATAATAATTTAGATAATAATTTAGATAATTTAATAATTTAGATAATAATTTAGCTACTCTTCTATTAATACTCAGGTACGTCTGTGTGATGACACAGAAGAGAGACGCCAATTATGACTGTTGATGGCCTCCTGCATAAATTGCAGTATCACAGTACAATGGTACACAATGTTTGCTAGAAGTTTACATTGCAATTTTTTAATTCATGCTTTAATTCAGTGCTAAAGGATCCCAGTGGTGCATCCTCTGAGCTTTTGAAGTGGCCCTCACTGCAGTGTATGGAAGATGGGAGAGAAGGTTTTGCACACATTGCACATGCCTGTATGTATTTCTTACCTTGATCAGAAAGGCTTTGTTACTGAAATAAGAAATTATTCATACTAAACCAGCACACATTACAAAACTTGGAATGTTCAGTCACACTGACAGCATTCTCCTGTTGGGAATGATGTTATTGTGGTGCATTTGGAGTGAAAAATACACAATTTCATAAATAAAATACTTAAAAGTTTTTCCTATGATCATTAATGGTTTGATATTAGAAATACCCTGCTATAGGCAATTCATTTCCCATGACAAATTTGTGGTTTGTGAAAGTCATATACTTTTAAGAACATGGGCCAGTGATGTAACTTAACAATTCTCATAATAACTTTGTACTGCAGGACAGAGAACTGAAAGAACAATAATAAAAAACATGTAGTGTTCTATAAACAAATAAAATCAATCAAACACTCTGTTTGTTGATCCATGTTAGAAATCCCTCTAACAGGCTCAGTTAGTGGACAGCTAGTGGAAGCATATACTGGATGGCATAGCATGGTACCACTGAGAGAAATTATGCTCTCCTTATGCAGCCTCACAGGAAATCCACCATCCTATGGTACAAAGCATTATCCTTAATATTTCTTTAAAAAAGGAGAGAGAATAGAGAAAGGATTTTCTCTGGCAAGGTACTAAAATATATTAGTTTTCATCAGGAGAATATAATGGTAGTACTGTTTAAGGAAATACTATAACCGTGTTTAATTTTCTTAATTTCTTTAAGTGGAGACTTTTCTCCTTGGAAGATGTAAGAAGACGGAGGAAGAGAGGATAAGTAAATATTTTCAACCTTCTCAGCTGAAATACATAATTATAGTTTTATTCCTCTTTGGTTTCGGATACATAGATTTCACAGAGCTGATTGCAGGCTTCGGGAACAATTTTTGCCTTATAAATTGAAGCATTTCAGGTCTTCTCTAATTAACAACCACTTGCAGAGTATATCACAGGCTTAGTGTGTACTCACCAACCACATTTCTCAGAGACAGATCAGTTATTGCACTAAAATGAGGGCGAGAGGCACTCTGTATTAATAGTTTATGAAGATAGCTAAATTACATCTGACCATACAGTATTCTGGCTATGTTTTTCTCCTAAGTCTCTCTCTGGACTCACTTTTTCTGGGGAGACAAAGCTTCTTGGAGTGATAATACCTTCTCCTGAATGATAATAGTTTGAACTGGTTGGTGCGGGGTGTTATCATTTTGGGAAATAGCTGGAGGAAGTGCTTAGGCAAACTTCCTTATACAGAGCACCAGCTAATTAAAAGAGAAACTTTGGTTTTCTTTTCCCCTTAAGGTGACAGAGTTTTAGATCTAAAGAAACAAAAGCACAGTAAGAAGGACAGCTCTTTATTTGATGACTGTTCAAGGAGGAGGTAAAGGAAAAGCCTCTGGTTTATCTACAGGAAACTGCTCAGGATCAAGGTCTTCACACAGTTACCCACTTTGTGCCCAGTCCTTTTTCATCCAATCAGGCTGCCTGAATGTTACTCATAATAAAGCTAACTGACTCAAAATTTCTCAGAGCAGGTGCTGTCACATTTTAATCTTGTACAGTGAAAGCACACAAACTGTTTCTTAAAAACAAATGACAAAAAAGCTACATTTCCTTCCTCCCTCTGTCCCTCTGCTTCTCCACCCCTCCCCCCTTCACTCCTCATTGCCTCATGGCATTTTTTTCACCTTCTGGATCCCAAGTTCTCATTCACTTCATTTGCTTGCTAAAAATTTCTGTCCAGGTGCAGCCACAAGGCAAAACAATGGGGCACTACAAAAGGACAGCTGTCAGGTAGCCAAAAGTAGCATCAAAAAAGCAGCAGAGAACGAGATATTTTAATATCTGTATCACCTGAAAAAACTGTATGGCAGGACATATGCATGCATTTACCATTTTAAAGAAGTAATAACACTTGCTGAAAGCATCAGCCTTAGAAGAAAACCCAGAGGGTGGAGGAACAAGTACTGCTCAGGAGATGACATGAGACACAAGAGAACTCCTGGACACAAGAGAACGGCTGGTATTTTCTTCACAGAGTAGCTGTTATCTTCTGTTTTGCATAATGCCATATGAACCTCATTACTGCAGTTTGGAGGGTTTTGAACATTCACAGAAAGAAGCACAGGGAGAAGAGCAATAGCTTGATTGATGCAATTTTCACATTGGCCCAGTGGATAATCAGAAGAGCTCTTCTATTACAAGGACATGCAGAAAGCAAAACATTATAAATCCTATCCACTACTCAGGGCCATTAAGAAATGCTAAAAAACCCTCTAACAACACAGGCTTTCTTGACAAAATCATTGTTAACAGCTTAATAGCAGGCAAGATCTGCTCTTACGCCAGGACTACAAGGCACACAGTAGTTTGAAAGAAGGATAAATATGTTGGTGTGGAAATCACATCTTCAAAAAAATATAAAACCCAAATAGATTAAATGAATCCCTACCTTGGAGAGCCTGGAGTGTACGAGTCTGTACAACAATACAGAGTTGCAGGACCAGCTGTGGTGCACTTTCCAGAAACGTGGCTAGCAAATGCAGCATACTCACATCTGCATACTCATACACCATTTTCCAATAAAACCGCCATCTGTCATTCTCTCCACTCTGTCGACTCCGGATACCCAAGTACATTGTGTGAAAATACCTAGAAATAAGAAAGAGTGGTTATAGAAATTCAGAGTGATATTTTACAGGTTATACTTCCGCTTGAAAATAATATCTTTTCCATGTATTTCAAAATAATGAACATTTATTTAAAAGGATTGCTGTATTTCAATTATGTTGATGTGATAAGAGTAAACTAAACTGAAGACAGGACTTGACGTCATAAAGCCATTAAAAAAGCTTAGCACTGTCTTATTTGTTAAATAGTATTTCTTTCAAGGACCCGGTTTTCTGATTTGAAGTATAAAGGGTGATATCTTGATTACATGGCCTTGCTCAGAAGTTTTTGAAGCAAGGAGGGGAACAAAGCTGGCTCTTTAATGGTCTCTAATCAGAACCTGCAAAGAACTAGTCTCCTTTCTGCCTGGCTCTATGAGGACTTTGAGGACCACATGAACTGTAAAGCTGGGGTGTAGCCCTGCTGTGGCTGAGCTTGTTGTCCTGCTTTTCCACCCATCAAATGCACCGAGTATCATATTTCAGATGCTGCCACATATATAGTGTTTTTTTCTCATAGTTTGATTATTTTAGCAGGAGAGAAGATGTAGCTGTGAGTTCTTATTTTAGGAGGAGTGGAGATTTGGCTGTGGGTTCCCTTGGTGATTAGAAATGACTCACTACAGTGGCTCCTATGCAGCAGTAAGAAGCAGCAGGAGCCAGGAACCCAACGGGCTGTTGCTGCTCAGAGTAGTAGCCAGCAGATAAAGCAATAGTCAGAAAGCACGTGTCAGCACTGGTGACTTGTGCAAGCAGCGGGAAATACAAATGGCAGCCAGCCCATTACACAGATTTTGGCTGGTGTGGGAACAATGAGTGAAAAGGATTTTGCAAAGTGAAAAGGTTTTAGGAAACAAGGGATGTCTTCTGACGGCCAGGCCACCCAGGTGGTGTGGTGCCTGTCATGATCCTTGCAGTTTGCAGTGGTCTGCTGTGACACACCTGAATTGCAGCACAGCAATCACTCCAGGTGACCTTTGATCTGCTCTTTTATTCTGATCTGCTCTCTGTTATTCTGTGTCAGAAAGTCTAGGCTCCCACCTTGTCCCTACACTTTTGATTCCACACTAATTAAGATTGGCTGAAAAAAACCCAGTCTCGCTTAACGAAAAATTCTGAAGATTAAGGTATTGTCTTGCATCAGGCTGCCTTGCATCCTGCTGGAGTGCCCTGGTGGGTTACTAACTCATGTGGATCTCTGTTTCTCTTTTTCTCAAGGCATTTTTCATATCATGGCCCTGACAGCACTTTCTTATGATGTTTTTAATATGTTTTCATAGTATTTTTTTAAAGTGAGATTATATTTTATAATAAGAACAATTTTAATAAATTTTAACCAATTTCAATACGAATTCTTTTAACTGGTTAAGCTAAAGTCTCTCAGTATTTCTTATTTTCACAAGTTCCTGTCTTAAAAGCCTTTTCATAACTGGTGGATTGTGATACCTCTTTTATATAGGTTGCATGCAAACTTTCATCCCTACTCTGTTCAGCTGTAACTCTGGAGGTATTTTCTGCTCATGAGATTTTTGGCCTCTGACTGACAAATAGCCCAAGACCAAGTTGCCCCCTTGAAGAATGACACTGTGCTTGTACCCAATGAACCCTTGTACCCAATGCACTCTTGTACCCAATGTGCATGCAACTGCAGAGTGACAGCTTTATTCAGAAGTGTTCACCAAG
>JAWWES010000081.1:112259105-112317573 GCA_035583135.1 Lophotriccus pileatus | reverse complement strand
CTTGTACCCAATGCACTCTTGTACCCAATGTGCATGCAACTGCAGAGTGACAGCTTTATTCAGAAGTGTTCACCAAGCAAAACCAGGACTAGCACAGAGAAACAGCTGAGAGACCAGATCTGAGCCTGCAGCATTTCTCTCGACAATCATAGCAATATAAAAGGAAAACACATTAAACTCACATTTAAATTAAAATCACACCAGGTGGCTTTGAATTTTATCAAAGTCCCAGGTGGAGTGAAGCAGCAATGAACTGCTCAGAGAGTGAGACCACAGAGGTACAGTGAACAAGACACCAGCTGTAACTCTCATACAAAACACTGAGCAGGTCTGGATGGGTCAGAGAGTGATGGGATAACTGGGGCTCTCTGGTGTCCTCGGGTTTAAGTAAAGTGAAATGGCCTGCTGTCCATATCTGAAAGAAGCCACTGGACTGGAAAGGCATCTTTTGCTGCACAGTTCTGTTAATGGGATCCATTGGACCCACAGGTACTCAGTCACAATCAGTTTAATTGTTCCTAGACCTCTCATTAAAGTCCTGCAATGCAACAGGGACAGGTAAGACTTGTATTTCTTTCTGCAGTTTATTTTTTGGATGGGGTTTGTTTGTCCTACCTAGCATGTCACTTTCAAGGGACATACCTTGGAATATTGCATAGTGGGGGCAGACAACATTTTCAGCATCCTTCTTCTGAGCTATCACTAACCCTTGCTATAAAATCCTAAAGTAGCTCTGGTTGCTGAAGGTTGTGCCAGGAGGCTCTAGCTCTGCCAGTGAAGCCATCTGCAACCTCAGTTCTACAGCATTTGTAAAAAAAATACTTTTCCTATTACAAAAATGACATACTGTGCCAGGCAAGGTCCCCCAGGGTTCTTTACCTGCTCTGCAGAGTGGTTGTGCGTGGCAAATATGTTGTGATTAATGAACCCATATGGAAATATTTCCTCTCCCATTGCACTTTATTGTAAAACACTGGCAGTGAATTATTGGGGACTGGGGAATCATTGCTCTTTGTCTACTTAGCTCTCTGCAATTTAGACACAAGACGTAGAGGAGGAAGATACTTTCTGTTTTTACATGCTAGGGACCAAATTTCAGCCTAGAGTGGTATTTTTTTTTTGTCCTTTCAATTTTAGCCAAATTAATTGCAGGCTGAAATGGGCATTTACACACGTAATTACTGCTACTGATTTATAGGCACAATCAGGTGATTAGACAGCTAAACATTCTGATTTGCATCCACAATTAATTGCACCAGCAATTGATGTTAGGTGTGCAAATTAGCAGTTATTAAAATAAAAAGATGGTCTCATAAAATGCTTCATATATCAAAGACACTTTTTTTCTGATCGTGAAATAGAAAGAAAAAAAAATGAGAGAAAGTGCTTTCTTGTAGTGGCTTCCAAATATAGCTTAACTCTGCAGTAATGACACATTCTATTTTATATATATATGCATTATGTAATTCCACTTTTGACACACTCACTGGAGTCCTATTGTCAGCAAATGACATACAGATACACTCAGAGGTAGTTCCTGTTTTAAATAGTTTTTATATTTTGGTCTTCTGGTATTGTTTTGGTGGAAACTCACATTTTTATGTGAGTTCAAATTGTGAGTCTTATACACAATTATTCCAGGAAGATATAGGAAGAAGTGATAAAGAGTTCTGCACTGGAAAATATCTCAGGTTTATTGTGGGGTAAACTGATGTCAGTGAACCTAAAACAGCAGATCTGAGTGTTATTATTTTGGTTGTGACTGCATCCAGTCAACTACAGTCTTCTGCAAGTGCTTTATAAGTATACAAACACTGCCTATTCGTGTCCCCAAAGAGCATTTAATTGACATGAAAAGAGATGACAAGGAGTGGAGAACTGAGTTAGAGCACCAGACAAAAAAGTAAAAGAAGAAGGAACAGACAGTGTGGTAACAATACTGCCATCTAGTAAAGTAACTGCTTCATCTGAGAAATCAAGATAATCCATCAAAGTTTCTTATTTCACTGGAAGAGTAAAAACAAATAAAAACCCACCACCCCATTCACCCCAAACGAACCCCCCTCGTCCCTCCCCCCCTCCCCCCACAATTTCATAGCTCTTCTGTTTGTGGAGAAAAGCTTAGATGTAACTTAGTTTGTTAGAGATTTTGCAGTTGGAAGACTATGAAACCTTTTCTATGAAGACAGGCTCAGAGAGTTAAGGTATTCAGACTGGAGAAGAGAAGGCTCCAGAAAGATTGTATTGTGGCTTTCCAGTACCTAAAAGTGGCCTACAAGAAGACCAGAGAGGGACTTTTTACAAGGGCATGTAGTGACAGGACAAGGGGGAATGGCTTCAAACTGAAAGAGGGTAGGTTTAAATTAAATATAAAGAAGAAATTCATCACTAGGGAGGTGGTGAGACATTGCAAGAGGTTGCCCAGAGAAGCTGTGAATGCCCCATCCCTGGAAGTGTTCAAGGCCAGGTTGGATAGAGCTTTGAACAACCTGGTCTAATGGAAGGTGCCCCTGGCCATGGCAGAGTACTGAAACTGGAAGATCTTTAATGTCCGTTCCAACCCAAACTATTCTGTCAGTCTGTGATTCTATGAAATGTACTAAGAAAAAAAAAAATCAAAACAATTTTTTGTTTGTTTGTTTGTTTTTTAAGACAGACCACTGCTTGAGTTGTCAATGCTGATTTAAACAAGCTTATTATTCAGAATTAAGACAATGGAGTGGGAAGCAATCCTTCATATATCACTGATAATCAGATGGCAACATATATATTGTTATTTGAAGCTTAATGTCTTTTTTAACCTCCAGAGAAAGCGGAAAATGCTTCATCATTTAATTGTTTTATTCCAGTGCATCACACAGCACAGTATACAGACCACTGATGAAGCATAACCCTGAAGGATGTGAATCTGAGAAAAAGATATTCTTTTTCCATTATATTAATGAGAGAAGGTAGTAAAGTAAAAAATTAACAGAAAAGCAGGCTAGTCCTTGTGCTGTCCACAACATATGTTCAAGATGCAAGACAAATAGAAGTAAAAAATTACCTATATTTGTAGTAGTGGGAAAAATACCCATATTTGAAATACTTCTGGTAACACATCACTTACATGATTAGAGCATGCCCAATTGTGCATTTAACTGAGATTGTGGTAGTGTAATTTTATGATAATACCAAATATTTATAGGAGTGCTTTCCATGTTTAAAGTGCTTTACAAATACTAGCTGATTAACAGGGATGAATGTAAATAACCTCACAGGATATATTCCTCAGAAATTGACAGCTGACCAACCTAATACCTTCCTGTGGAAGCAAGGTATAACTTCTGCTCAGCACACTCAAATCCAAGTGATATTTCACAAACCTGTGATTGGGAGGAGTTGCCCTTCTCTTGTGTGAAGAAAATTCTCCTTTCTCCCTTATCCTTTGGAATGTGATATTTTGTCCTGAATTTGGGGATTAAAAAAAAGAAACAACAAACCAAAACCTTCTCCCCAGGCCTTGCTCTAGTACAAGGTAGCAAGGAGGCCCTCAGAATACATTCCAAACAGGACACAATTCCTCAGAGTCAGATATTCTTGAAGAGAGTTGAGGTGTCAATGACACCTGGGCTAAAGGTTTCCAACCTACCTACCATTCATTTATTCTTTTATAAAAGGCTTTTGGTGAATATCCTGGTATTGCTGAAACTGAAGAGGCTTTTGGCAGTGATTTAACAGAGCTTGAGTTTTAACCCAGTTTACTTCATCGTAGCTTGGTGTTGTTTATGCCCATTGCTTCTCTCTAAGAAATTATTTCAGAAATTATGCTTCACAGACACTATTCTTTTTTTTTGTGCAGATAGCTGAGGCTTATAATAAGTGGAACGGAGAAACCATATGTGAGTCCAGTCTGGCTATGGCTCTGAGCAGTTCTTGCTACAGGTTTTCACCCTAATGAAATCATCCATCTGATGGTAATATATACAGCTCTAGAAAAAAGTCTTCACTTTAGAAGTGTCAAAGGCTACATTGCTACCATGTGCTTTAATCTAAAAAATCCTTAGGATGATACACATGAATGAGAGACCATTTGCATTCTTTGGAAAAATGATATTATTCTGATTTCATGCCTCATGTAGTCCATTTTATTACAAGTGTCTAAGTCTGTAGAGGACATTTGCTTATGTTATCTAATCCAGTGAAACACTTGTGAGAAGATCAAAAGTCATTAATAGCTAGTTGTAACAGTCCTAGAAGTTTATTCTGATGCCTAATTTGCCCCTATATCAAACACTATATTAAACAATTTAGCTATACTATAAACAATTTTTCTTTCTGTGTTTGAGGTGTGGAAAATGAAAATCACTACTGCAGAGCATAAAAAACAGTAGAATAAACAGCAATTCTGATAAGTGGTATTTTCGTCTGTTGCTTAGTTACCAGAGAAAACTTAACTGTATTTGTACCTCAACAATATTTGCCATGTTAAATAACAACAGATTGTTCTATTTTGCTTCTTATGTGCCTTTTTATTAGGTGTGCCTGAATACTTAAAAAAAAAAAAAGGTTCTTTAGCAAGAACACTTACTGCCTTAGAATGTTAATACTTATTATTTTTGTTCCGATGAAACAAACAAATCCCTTCAGTTTTAGTTCCTTATTCTAGGAAGGAAAAATCAGCCAACTTTTAATTTTCCAATCAAATTTTTTTTTATGAGAGCATTAATTTCTAATGTGCAAAAGGAAACTGAAACACATTCTGTAGCACAGCAATGACCAAAGCTTTTCCAACCAAACAAGGTTCGGGCATTTTAAGAGCAGTCAAAAGTCTGGACTTAATTTACTTCAAATTATGAGTGCAGCATCCTCATTGATGACAGTGAGATGAGATCCACGTGAGGACAGATGCCACTGGGGAATATTTTAGCATAAGAGACATTAAAAGTCTTATTTCCAGAATATACATACCCTACAAACATAAAAAATAAAAGCCAACCCCTTGTGTTTAATATTCTTTTGCACTATTTAAGGTATCAGAGAAATATCTCCTTTTTTCCTTCAATACAAAGCAAGGCACTTTATGAACATGAACAAAATTATTACATCTGTTTCATTACTATCTATAAAGCATTCCCTGGCATCTTCCATGACTAGGTGATGCTTCTTAAATGGCCACAAGTCATATTACAGAAGCATTTTATGGTCATCTAAATTTTTATGGCCACCTGAATTTAGTTACTCACTGAATTCCCTAAATGTAACCAGTCATACCCAGTACTTTCCTTCCTTTCCTGATATGTGCAAACTGCAGACTTCCAGTTCGTGAACCACTGGTGTAGGGAGATGGCAAGACTAGGTAGGACTATGTCTAGGTTTAACAAGGTGGTTTAAAGAAATTCCTGATGCACCCTGCTCCCCTACTAACTTCTCTCACCCACAGGGTACAGATGCTTAGCTCCAGTGCTCAGGCTCCAGTGGGATTCAACCTTATGTGAGGCAAAGGACGACTCCAGAAAATAAATCTCCTTGTATTGGAAGAGAGGTGCAGCATGGATGCTGGGCTATCCGCTGCTAGCATCCCTCTGTTTTTACAGTGTGTTACTGTCCCTTCCTTTTCTCTGCATGCTGCTGATTCACTTGAGACAGGCAGCAAATCCTCTGCCTACGCACACAGTGTGTGATATCCCCACACCAGATCAGACAGGAGTATCCCTGTTTATCCCTGTATTGCTGTTTAGTTTAGCCATTTCCATGTTTCTGTTTTCAAAACTGGGGTAATCCCAGTATGCACCAGCCTACCAGGGCTCCCTGTCAGCTTGTAGGATCTGTTGCATCCCAATCAGCCTGTGAAGTCCTGTGTTGCCAGGCTGCCCCTACCATGTCTGCGGTGCTCCTCCTTGGGTGAGCTTTCCTCTCTGTAGCTCTGGGGACCAAGGGCAGATGGAGCTTGGTTGCCATGGACCTATCGGACAGGAGGCTGATGGTGCCATTGCTGGTGACGGGGATGTCACAGCTTGGCCTGGGGTGTGACACAGCCACTGGTCACGGGTCCTTTAGATGCTACCCTGATACTTCTCAGGAGTAAACATTAGTGCAATTTTTGCACTATCAGCTACACTCTAGAATTGAAAAAGAGATTGCAGCAGTGAAATTAAAAAAAAAAAAAATTATAGACTGCTGCTACAGTCTATAATTTTGTATTTCAGAGTTTCTTCACCAAGCGTTGCCACTGGTACTGCAAAACAGCTTCCTTTCCTGTTTCACTCAGGGGATAATGCCATTTAGACATGTTCAGCAGCACAACTAAAAAGTTTTACTGCACTCTTATTTCCTGTATGGCACTCCACACCTCTGTGCTCTTTAACCACAGACACTGCTTTACCAAAAGCTGATGAAATCACTTTGGGCCTCGGAGGTTCTCAGAGGTTCCCCTGGTTTCCACCTGTGGGAAACACTGGAGCTGCTTATGTATCATCAAGGCTGCAGCCTTGGAAATGATGCTCATGTAAGATTAGAACCCTGAGGACAAGCAGCATCCTGAGAGAGCAGAGATCTGCCCTGCTCTGTGTCCTTTGAGAAGCTGAGGGCTTTCCTGCTGTGTTGAAAAGGTCCATACTGGCTTCCTGAAGCAACAATACTCAACTGAAACTGCTAGGAAAACGTGGCTCTAATTGGTAAATGCCAGGACACTCTGAAGAGCTCATTTAAAATCCTGATTCACAGTCTGCTCTGTGACTGTCTCTTTTTGGTTTCCTCCTTGCAGCCTTACACAGTTTTGGGGGTGGCCAAAGAAGAAGAGTTGAGATTCCCAACCAGCGGTGGTTTACACTGACTTTCTTTGTCCTCTTCTCCTCCCTTCCTCCTCATGTCATATTTTTCGTTTCCTTCTAAGTCTGTCTGCCTATTAGTCACCCAAAAGTACCCTTAGAAGTGAATCCTGGTTTGTCTCTGTGTCTCAGTTTAGCGATATCAAGAAGAATCAGGAAGCAGAAAAGCACAGAATTCCCCAAGGAGCTTTAGGCATTCCCCAGAAAGACAATTAGTCATGACCAAGGATCTGTACCATGCAGCTGTCATAGGAATATAATAATTATCGTAGGCATCTTCACTTCGCCAGCCCCTGGGGCTGCAGCAGGACCTGAATTGTTTCCCTGCTCCTTCCCAGCTATGACAGAATTATGATTATAGCCCTTGGAAATGGTCCTGAGACCCCTGTCATGGGACTGTCAAGGAAGATGCACCTGTCTCCTGACCACTTTTTGACTGCCCTTGAAAAAAGGACTACTTGTAGAGTTAAGAGTGGGCACAACTGGAAAACAGTGCTTCTAGCTTCTCAGCATGGGGTAGCAGGTGCATTTTCCATCTCTCTGGAAAAGCAGCCAGGCAGCATCCCATCACCATATAAAGACAAGACCGGGATAAGGCATCAAAAAACCTTTGCCTACCTTACCACTGCTTCCACAGGAGCAAAGTGTACAACAGCACACCCCGAAAACCAGTGTCCCATGGCTGGAGACTTTGCACTCTGGAGACAGGCTCTTCCCCTGGGTACCAGTGTTTATTATTCACTCTGCTCACAGGGAAATGCTCAGGCCCCTCTGGGACAGCCGCATTTCTCCCAGCATCCATCTCTCAGCCCATTTCCATAGGGACATGGGCTATTTATCGATCTGAACACTTCACTGGGGAGGGTTCAACAGGGAGGTGGAGTAGCAGAGCAGCTGGTGAGGTAAATACCCCTGAGCATTCCTGCTCCAGTTCATGACTAGTTTTGTCAGGGAACCTTTCAGTGCCAAGCTCTCAACCTCATGGTCAAACTCACCACCTGAAAGAGGGAATACCTTCACACCAGTATTCACAACAAGCCATGTTGTTTGTTGCTTTCTCTGATGCCTTTGATAAATTAAGTAGATAAATCTGCCCACAAATTATGCAGCTTTCCAGTGTCAATTTTCTTGGAACAACAGCAGATAGTTCACAGAATCACAGAATATGCTGAGTTAGAAGGGATCCACAAGGATCCCCTGTTTAGCATTCAGTCCTGCACAGGACCATCCCCAAGAGTCACACCATGTGCCTGAGAGGATCATCCAAGTGCTTCTTGAACTCTTTCAGGCTTGGTGCTGTAATCACTTCCCTGGGGAGCCTGTTCCAGTGCTCAACCACCCTCTGGGTGAAGAACCTTTCTCTAATATCCAACCCGAAACTCCTCTGACACAACTTCAGACCGTTCCCTCAGGTCCTGCCACTGTTCACCACAGAGAAGAGATCAGTGCCTGCCCCTCCTCTGCCCTTCACAAGGAAGTTGTAGACTGCAATGAGGTCTCCCTTCAGTCTCCTCTTTTCCAGGTTGAACAGACCAAGTGACCTCAGCCACTCTTAATACATCTTCTCCTTGAGGCTCTTCACCATGTTTGTTGCCCTCCTTTGGACACTCTCTAATAGCTTAATATCTTTTTTATATTGTGGAGACCAAAACTGCACACAAAATTCAAGGTGAGGCCTTTGATTCAGAAAAGGAGAGAATTGCATTTTAAAAGCAGAGGAGATGCCTGCAGTCTTTTGCAAAAGTATACCAGTATCTTTTGCAAAAGTCAAGAGAAGCAACAGCAGTGCAAACATCAGAGAATCAGAATGGCTAGGGTAGAAGCTATATTTTATCCCCACAGACAAAATATAATGTGTTTCCTTCCATAAAGACATCTTTCTTTCATGACCACTGGTGTGTGCCAGGATGAATCTGGGTTGTGTCACTCTGGGGGCCTAGCATGTAATCTCACACTGTGAAACAGCAGGAGCTAGCTGCCTCTACCAACCAGTAAAAATGAACTATTGCCAACCCTTCCCTTCCTTCCTTCAAAAAACCTTCCAAATTGCTTATAAGAGCTTTTGTAAAACCTGCCTGCTCTTTCTGGCTCAGAGAAAACACACAACTGAGAGTTCTGTTTGGAAATACCTACACTGTAAATAACTTTTTAGTCAACCTATTTATACAGCAGTCTACGCTTCAGCTTTTTCTTTTGAAGTATTCAGGAAAAGCCATTAGCTAATTCTCTAGCATAAAACTCCTAATAAATTGAATGGTCATTGTTTGGATGGAGAAATCTATAAGCACTCAGGAAGCAATGTAGGATTAGTCCCTCATTAAGATATAGACAGACATTGTTAGTGTGATCTTCATGTGATACTCAAATGGCTGGCACACTGTTGTTTAACAGGAATTCAGGCTAACTTCCTCTTGTTGCTTATAAGTGGCCTGGACTAAAGGAGAATGTTCTTTAAACGTTGCCTGCTTGAAGAATTTTATATAAGATTCAATTCAAAAGCAAAATTCAAAAGCAAATTTGCCAGCAAATAGCATTAGTAGGGCTGAACAGCATCTCACCAAGAAATGGTCCTGAATACCAAGCTGAATACTGCACCATGCACTATATCTCTGTGCTTTACAAATGTAGCACTCAGAAATCTCAGGAATAAAATTTCTGGCCTGGGTTTTTCTTAGGGGAAAGGCTCTAGGGCAAATGACAGCATTTTCATTTCAGCCTTTCATCAATTCCCATAGGCCAGATCCAAAGGGAGTCCGTCAGAAAAGTACCCTGAGGAATTTAGAGGGAATTCTGTCAATTTACAGACCTCCCAGTTTGCCCCTTATCAATATATTATAGAAAAAGATGAAGGAATATAAGAGGTGACATGCTGGCAGCAACATACAAGCCAAAGGAGAAAATAATATGAGCTGGCAAGACAGCAACTTCATTTAGGACTTGAAAGCAAACTGAGGTCATTAGAGATCTACAGTTTTAGTCTAACTGGAGTTCTCAATTCCAACATTAGTTCCGTATTAAAAAATACCTCAAAATCCAAAAAGCACCGAATGATAGTAAAATACCTTCAATAAAAATGCTTCAAGTAATAGCTTGTGTCAAAGGACAAGTATTTATAAAAAATGATGAGACTAAGTCTGAATTCAAAAAACATTTGATTTGCAAACTTATTCAGAAAAGAATCAGAGATAACACAGGCATGAAACAAGAATTAAGAAAGACTTTTTTTCTGTGGCCAGAACTCCCTGGACAAAGAGAAGAAAAATCTGACCATTTATTTTAAGAAAGACAACGTAAGGGACAAAGAAACACAATGGCCATTGAAAGAGGCAGCACAAAATATCAGGGGTGTCAGAGCCTTATACACATATTATGTGTTACCTATTAGCAAAGAAAAGATTAATTTATGTGCAGCAGGAACAACTCCAATGAAATGTCTATTTAAGAAAAAAATTACTTTAGAAAAAAATTGTATGCCCTGTATGAATTAGTCTACATGGGCAGTTACCTCTATTTAATTAAAAATATGTATTTAGAATTGTTGATTTGGAGCACTTAAATTCTTGACATACAGACATCTTACTTTAGTTTTTAAGAGACGGTTTAAGGTAAACTGAAATAAGCCAGTAACACTGAATGAGTCTCAACCTGAAGGTCTGAAAGAGCTCAGCTAAGTTTTGGCCCATGAACACCTTTTTAATATGATTTTTAGCTGGGTGTAAGATCAGTTTTCCAACACAAACCACAACCATATTTGCATACATATACATATGTATAAGCTTGTCATTCCCCTGCAGTTTAGGCGTCTTATTCCAGCAGAGAAGGATATAGCATGTGATAGAAGGCTTGTAAAACTTAGGAGACCATATTGTTGAAATGCTACAAATATAACACAAAATCTGTGGGCCAAAAGTCGCAAACTGTTATATATATATGTGTGTGTACAAATAAAGAACGACACTTCTGAATTCACTGCCACCCTAAAAATCAGTAAAATTAAGAGCTTGATGTAGCACTGGAATGTATTCAAGGTGGTAAAACTTGACGGTGGCTTGCCAGGAACAAAAGGGCCATCTTCTTCTTACCACGGTGAGCAGGGAAATGTCAGAGCTGGAAGGCTCTTTTGGGACTTGTGGAGGGAACACTTGCTCCCCACAAAGCATCTGGCACTATCCCTTTGCTCCTGAGCAGAAAACATTTCCCAGTGCTAGTTCCCCTAAACACAGTGAAGGTTAAAAAAATAGCTCTGAAAGTTATCCAAACCCTACTTTGGCCACGGTATCTCCATTGAAACTAGCAAAGAGCATGATTTGCTTCACCCTTCCCTTGCAACCTTAATCACAGAATAGCTGAGGTTGGAACGGGCCTCTAGAAGTCACCTGATCAAGGAGAGTCACCACCTAGAACAGGTTGCCCAGGAGCTTGTCCAGATAGATTCTGGATATCTCCAAAGATGCAGATTCCACAACTTCCCTAAGCAGCTTATGCTAGTGCTCCGTCACCAGTCAGAGAGTGTTTCCTGATGTTCAGATGGAACCTCCTGAGTTTCCGTGTGTGCCCACTGCCTCTAGTCCAGTCACTGGGCAACACTGAAAGGAGCTTGGCTCCATCCTCTTTGCACCCTCCTTCCAGAAATGTAAGATTGTCCCTGAGCCAACTCTTCTTTGTGTTAAACAGTCCCAGTTAACAGCCTTTCCTCAGAAGATGTCCCTTAATCATGTATATGGTTCTGTGTTGGACTCTCCTCAGGATCTCTACATCTCTCTTGTGCTGGGGAGAGCAGAACAGGACACAGCAGGACTCACCAGTGCTGAGTAAAAGACTAGGATCACCTCCCTCAACCTGGCCTGTAGGCAGCACTTTGTCTAATGCAGCCCAGGACACATTAGCCTGCTTTCTGACAAGGACACATTGCTGACTGAGGTTCAACTGCCCACCAGTGTTGGGAGAATTTTGAATAATACAGGCCATGGGATGCTGTTACAGACTTTTTAATGCACAATCCATTTCCCAGAAAACACTAAACAACGAAACCTTGAACAAGTCCATGGGAAGGGAACTGTATGGATAAACAGAAGAGTATAAATAACACCTGCTGTTTTTCTGCTAGGCTGTGGGCTATCTTGTTATGTGTGCTCTTTGAATTTTAAGTACCAATAGAAAGGAAGCAACAGGTGCCCCTTTAGCCAATGACATTGCCAAGAAATGATGTATGTGTCTTAAAAGTTGTATATAAGCGATGTATTTGATGAATAAAGTTGAAACACTGTGGATTACTTCTGTGAAGAGAACCAGTGTATTCGGAGCTCCACTACAACACACCAGGACCCACAGGTCCTTTTCTGACACAATGCTTTCCAGCAGGTCAGCCCCCAGTACATACTGGTGGCATGGAGTTGTTCCACCCCAGGTGCAGGACTTTGCACTCTCCTTGTTGAACTTAGTGAGTTTCTTGTTAGCCCATTTCTCCAGCCTGTAGAGGTCCCTTGCATGGCAACACAGACCTCTGGCATATCAGCCATTCCTCCCAGGTTTGTGATATTAGCAAATTTGCTGAGGATACACTCAGGCCCATCATGCAGATCATGTAACACGTCAAGTTTTTAAACAGGACCAGACCCAGCATTGACTCCTGGGTTCACTGTTGTTTACTGGTCTCCAGCTACATTTCATGCTACTGTCACAGCCTTTTGAGTTCAGCTGTTCAGCCAGTTTTCAATCCACCTCACCAACTGCTTCTTCAGGCCATACTTCACCACCTTCTCTACAAGGATCTTAATCTTACGGGAGAGTGCCAAAAGCCCTGCTCAAGTACAGGTAGAAAATAGCCACTGCTCTCCCCTCACCTACCAGACCAGTCATTTCACCATGAAAAGTTAATATAAAACTAAGAAGAGATCAGTATGGCAGGACTTTTGGTCAGGTATATAAGTACAGCATTGGTGAAAAAAATGAAAGCTTACAAGTAAACAAAAGATATATTAAAAAAAAAAATATATGTTTAGCAAATAGATAGATCTTTTAACTATCCATGCCTGCCACTGAAAATCCCTTAGGCATATGACAGATGCCAGAGCTGGAATTCCTTATTCAGACTGACACCCCACCTCCAAAATGCCACATGCTGCAAATCTGATTCTTGGCCTAGACTTTATAAATGATAACTTTTTCAAGGAATATATGATACGTGTCTTCCTAGCTGTTTTCATAGTGAATAAAAAAGCTCTCAAAATTCTAACTGTAAGTGAAGTTATACATAATGTTAATAATAATACTGTTAATAATAATGATTATAAGGCTGCTTGGCATTATTTGCTTAAATTGAAAGCCATTCATATTAATACAGACAGCAAATTGCATGAACTTCCTTTAACCTTTGTAAACCATTAAGAAATTCAGTATTTTTGCCTAATTACTCTTGCAATTCATGGGGCCTGTTTGCATGTTAGCTAGGTACCATTCTCCCTGACATTTCCTTCCTCTGTGGATCCCAGTCATCCAAGTGCAGAACTGGGTTTTCCACATTTGTGATCGCTCTAAATTTAAGGAGTATCTGAGGTGAAAGTGGATAGGGATGTAAGTGTGCCTGACAAAGGAGGTAATAAAAACTATGAACTGCTCTTCTCAGCTTTTCAAGAGCACAATTAAGAACTTGCTTTATCTGCTGGTACAGATGAGACCAGAAGCTAAAAGAGCTTGGGGAAGCAGGAATAAGTAATTTTTTTTCTTTTTTTTTTTTCTTTTTTTTTTTTTGTATGGAGAATATTTTAAAGACAAGCTTTCCCTTTTTAGACCTATCAGTTTCCTTTCTAACAGCAATCTGCCTGATTGCTGCTGGCTCCCAGGCCACACATATGCCCTTGGTTTCCAGAGGAAATTCATAAAGAGGGAATATAACTCAGAAGACTGCTTCTGTGCACAGAAATGTGCCCGTATAGGGAGGGTAAAGAAAAGATACACGGATACACTGAACTGGTCCTTCTGGGTGCTCCGAAGAAAACAATGGACCTGTGATGGGTCAAGGCGGTGGAAAACTATGCAGATGGCTTCCCTACATCCACAGCCATGGCTGGTCCCTATGGGTCCTTTGGCACTTGCACCATATTCCTGGAATTTTCAGTCTTCCATGCTCTGCAGCGAAATAAATTTCTTAGGTCTAGGAAGAATTGCTAAAGCTAACTCTGCTAAAGACCTGTGTATTAGTGTTCAAAGATGCATATCATTTCCTAAAGCTAAAGGCAGCCATTTAGTTTTGGCAGATGTTATTTTATTTGCTCAGGCTGAAAGGTCACTATAATTCTGCCAACTTTATTTTCTGTATTTAAAATGTCACCCCAAACAGGTAGCTAAGGTAACACATTTGCTTTCTACATGTCTTTTACCATTTTTCATGTCAGAGAAGGTCTTTTATGTCTTAGGAATCCTAATTAAGTTTGAGAACTAGTCTTTGAAAAAAAGAACTGGAAGGAAGTGAAGCACCTTTTTAAGATGATTGTCTCAGTTCCAAGGGTGCTCGATTACATTGTTTTTCTATGGGCTTTGACATATTTGCTTCTGGCAGCATTTCTTTTCTCTCTCAAAGCACCTCATCATGCAGGAAGGCAATTATAATGATCTGAAAAGTTTCCTGCTACTGTTCTCAATTTCTGTGCTCATATTTACTTGTGTCTCCCGTTTGCACCTACAGAGATGTATGACAAATGTGACCTGTGCTTTGAAAGCCATTTCAAAAAAGCAATTAAAGCCACGGGTATGGGGAAGCCCCCATTGACCTACCTGTTGACACCCACCCTTCATGAATCCTGGTTCTCCAAATCAACTCCCTCCTTCACGTCAGCTCCTGAACATGGCTGAATCTGTGCTAAGACATTTCAATATGTCATGCAGGTCAAGAACTACCCCTGTTTTTCTCATTTAATTTTGATTAATTTTCTGTCATCTTGGCATGCTGAAATGGCTCCATGAGGATTACAGAGGACTAGAACCACAGCGAGAGGCAAGAGAACACTAAGCTATGGGCAGATGAAGGCAGGAGGAAGGTGGAACCACATCATCCATAACTTGGAAGGAGTCCCACTGCCATGGCAGGGCAAATTCACTTATTGGAAAGACCTCGGTGACTCCAAGGATACGCTTTGGCTTTGCAATATTTCTCCAGGGAATACTTTGATTCTTTTTCTAATTAGAAACCCCCTACCTTTTACTGACATTTGAAACACAGGTATCTAAACGCATTTGAACTGGCATGTCGGTCAAATATGGCTAACTGTGTTCCAGAGAATCCTATCTGCTTATTAACTAACTTATACCAGGCACATAATGGTAATAAAGATCTCTTGGTGCATCGATTAATTCAATGCACTACAATTTTATTTTATTTTTTTTAAACTGAAGAAATAAAGCTCTTATTTTGTGGCATAAATGACTTGAGAGGAAGATAAAAACATTCTGGTATTAAGATATATTTATGAATGGCTTTCTTCGAACATTCTGTTTTTCCATCTTGTCCTTGTCAAGATGGACATGAAAGGAAAAAGACCAAAAAGAACCTCTACAAAAGAATACTTATTTTCCTTGTAAAATACAATAATGATCAATGCTGTCTCTAAGGACCTGTGATTCTTTCTTCTGTATTGTTGCTCTTGTTCTAAACCAAACTGCAGACTGGCATGATATACTTAAGAAGCACTGAGACCCTAGGTCAAGATAAAGACCATCATTCACTCTTTTAATTCGCTTTTGAAAAAGACTGCAGAAAGCCTGTTCCTTTTGTACTGACTATTTAAGTATTTTCACAAATGTGTTTTTATCTTTTTCTTTTTTTTTCCCCTTCCTGACCACATGGTTTGAACATACAGGTCACTGTGACCTTACAACTTCCTAGGGGAAAATTAGTTGCGGAGAGATGATGGCAAGCAAGGAAAAAGACACTGACAAAAAACCAGTGGGTTTTCTGCAAAACACATTTACTGTTTCTTGGCAGTCTCTGCCCTCAACTCCCACCTTTGCTTTAGTAGCATCTGCTCTGATTTTCTTATCTTCCACTGTGTGGTCCAACTAGAATTTCATTATTTGGAAAGTGCATTCCATTCACTAATGTGTATCTGATTAAACTTGGCTCCAGATTACCTTAAGTTAGAAGCACATTATAGCTACATCTTCACAGAACATTAAAACATCCCACTTCCCAGAAACCATTGGCAGGGGCCCAACTCTTACTGAAATCACCAGGACTGAGACCTCTATCTTCCTTTAAATATTGAGGCAGATCAATAAAGTTGGGCAGACTCAGGATTATACACACAGGCATACACATAGATGCGTGGACACGTCCAATGTATACACACTCACATGCTATACCATACCATTACACATCTGCTGGACACTCTGAAGGATTCTGTCACCTAGCCTTTTTTTTCCCCAGAAGCAGACCAAGTTTTAACAAAATCATTTGAGGGAAATGAAGGCAAAGAACTGAGCCAATGCCTTGTGCTACAACCCACTGTCTGGCTCTGAATGTGTCTGCTACACCTCAGTGCCCGCAGGGGTGAATCTGGCATTTAGCATTAAGCTGCTATAGCTAGGCTTAGGCCACTTTGTCTAAGAGTAGATGAAAAAGATGTGAATGGGGTCTCTGCTATTTAAAAGGAAAAGCAAGTAAACAAACAAACAAAAATGCCCTGAATAAGCCAGTCCAAATCCCTTCATTTAGCTTGCTTTCAACATTGTTTTTTTTCACACTCTGGGACTTCAGTGTATCAAGCAGTCCTGGAAGCTGATGAAACAAATTTTAGCAGTCTGGGAATCAGGCCTGTGTTTGTAACAGGTGGACCTTAACTAGACACAAGGAGTGCCAGAAGTCATAAAGAAGACTGATGATCCTCTTGAGACCTCCAAATTAATTTTAATGAACTGAGGAATTTGACTAAGCTCCTGTTAAGCTTTTCACATTTGAAGCTGCTGTTTCAAGGCAAACCTGTGAGGTTTCATCCATCTCTGTTGTCCTGGTTTGGTTTGAACCATAACCCTGATGCCAAAGGGAAATACTTCAAGCAGGAGGGAGGAAATTCTCTAAACAATTAGCCTCAGGAGTGAGGAAAATGCAGCCCTAATTCTCATTCCATGTATCTCTCATAAGCTTGCAGAATCACTTAAGTGTAGATGGGCTAACAACATGTGTGGAACAAAAGATAAGGCAGAGGTCCACAAAAAGCAAGTGTGCTCATAGAGTTGAATGCAACTTAATTTAAGCATCTACAGCCAGAGACTTAGGAAAATCTTGACTGCTCCTCTGAGGAACAAATAACTGGTGGTATCTCCAGTTTCATCCATGAGGAACACCAGAACTATGGTAATTACTATGGTAATGCCCAGAGCTGCTATCACACTGGCCCAGCTAAATGGCTCAGTATCTTCTCCTGCTCTGTTCCATATGGGATGTACCAAAATTTACATGCCTACTACCCTGATACAGATCCAGTCCTGGCTATAACCTCAGTCAATCCTGCACACAAGATGGTCCTTCGTCCCCCATTCTATTTTTCTGGCCCAAACACATTTAGTGATCAAAAGCAGAGTGTTCTCTTATTGCAAACCTGTGGCCTTCTGTCTTTCTCACTCCCAAGAGGTGTGAGACTGGGTCTTGGATCCCCCAGGAAGCCCATACACTCCCTGCACAGTGCTCTGTCTGCAGCCACACTGTAGGCTGGTCCAGTTACTATTCCTATAGTTTTTAGACAATTACCAAGTACCAGCAGCTAATTTTTAGCATCCAGTAGGTAACCAAAAGCAGATGAGATTTTAGATACCTCCTCAGTGCTTCCTTACCCTTAAGTATTCTCCTGTACCAAAGGTAACACAAGATGGGCCATTCATTCTAATGCAACACAGTAGCTTTATCTCCTTGCACGTCTCCTGTCATCTGTATATGAGAATGGTACTTCTCAGTAACATTGTAGGTATATTTTGGAGGCTAATTGAATTAAAGTCTGGAAAATACTAGCTCCCTGGGAAGGCAGGTGCTATATAAGTGAAAGATATTATATTTAAAATGTCATGCTAAGGGAAACTTTTTTTTTCCAGAAGACTATCTCACAGAAATCCTTGATGAGTTTTAAAACTGAAATTTCATTAACAGGTTGTCAACACCAGCCCATCCTCTCAAAACCCTCTTTTTTCCCTCCCACTCTTTCCCCAAAACACCAGCCATCTTGAAGCATCTAGAATGGCAAAGTAAAACCTGGCATTTTTAAAAGGGGAAAAGAATCAAAGTAAGAAACAGGAAGTTTATTTCTTTCTAGGGCTAAAAATGCTTCCCTGTCTCACACACACAATTACTTTATACACAAACAGGGATATGAATACACCCACAGAATGCATATGGATATGCTTAATAGATAAATTTAAGCACACAAATACAATTACGGGTTAAATAAAACAAAGTACTGTTTTAGCAGCAGAGAAATGACTGGGGACTTCTACCAACCTTGTTCCTCCATTTTAAAGTATCTTTAAGCCTCATTTTCTACCCAGTAAATTAAAGAGTTACCAGAAGACTGGTTCCAGTTCTTCTAGAATGGCTAGATGCAAGTAAGGCCCCTACCCATTCAATTTTGACAAGGAAAATAATCATTTCACAGTACATACTGGTTATAAATCAAAATTGCATGATTCCTCTCAAGTTTCAGGAAATAACAGCACTGTGTCCATTCCAAAAGAGTCATAGCTATCTCAGATACTCCTAATAAAGACTGCTACCCTCCATCTGTATCACACCAAGCGCTATTTTCTCCCTTCCCTCTTCCTGTACACTGCAGCTTCCAATGGTTATTAAATGCATCCTGGCCAGCCATTCTTTTACATTAGCATCCACCATAAGATGCAATATCCTCCTGAATTCCCCCAAGAACAATTGCAGCTGTAATCTGCACTTAATATTGAATTTGCATCAGAGAAATTCATTAGCTATGAATGGTATAAAACTTCCCTCATGCATGTTTTCATTTCATTCTTCCAAAACCACCATAGTCTTTGGCTGCAGCAAGCAAATTTGGCCTCTTCCCAGTAAAATCAATTGTTTATGTACATACTGCAAAAAGTTCTATGTATTCAAAAAGGATAAATTACTTGCTTGGATCCAGAAATTATATCCTGCTGAATATCTTTTTAGGCTTAGCAATGGCTTAAAAGTTAAAAAAATCCTGTTTGTTACATAAATTCATAATATTATTCCACTTATATTCTTGGCAAAATCTGGAAGTATGATACAGAACTGTCATAATAGTCATGGGTTACAATTCTAAAAGCAGAGATACACAGATGCTGGACAGAACTGAAACATTTAAATATTTCTTTGTCCAATAGTAAGTTGAATATTTAAGCATGGAGGCAAACCTGTTGTGGTTTTATATATATACAACATAGAAAATAACAGTCTACACACACACTATCATACCAAAAAAAAAAAAGTGATTTTTTGCAATTTTATGTTAATACTTGGCACTAGGACATGTTCATCCACAACAGGTAGCAAAATTAGTTCTTTAAAAGGCTTGCAATATTGTAATCAATTATCACCCTTTCATCTCAAACACCTTTGAGATCCCAACAAATAGGAAAGAACTTGAAAAATTAGTCCTGAAAAACAAACAGAAGTGTGGAAAGGTAGATTGACTTGAGCACTGCAGCCTGCACAAACTAAATAATTTGTCACCGCTTATCTTAAATGTCATGAAACCTTGAAAAACAGCTTTTTCTTTTGCAGATTTTTCCCATAAGGAATGTGGCTACATACAGTATAATTCATTGAATTGTTTAGTTGGAAAAAAACTTTTGGGTCATCAAGTTCAACCACTAACCTAGTACTGCCAAGTCCACCACTAACCCATGTCCCCAAGTGCCACATGTACACATCTTTTAAATACCTCCAGGAAAGGTGGCTCCACCAGTTCCCTAGGCAGCCTGTTTCAATGCTTGATGATCCTTTCAGTGAAGAAATTTTTCCTAATATTTAATCTAAACCTTCCCCAGTGAAACTTAAGGCCATTTGCTCTTGTCCCATCCCTTGTTGCTTGGAAGAAGAGACTGACCCCCACCTTGTGAGAACTTTCAGGTTTCTCTACAGCTGTAGAGAGCTGTAAAGTCCCCTCAGGTTTCCTTTTCTCCAGGCTAAACAGGTCCAGTTCCCTCAGCTGATCCTTGTAAGACTTGTGCTCCAGCCCATTCACCAGCTCCGTTTTTCTTCTCTGGACACACTCCAGCACCTCAAAGTCTTCCTTATACAGGGGGACCAAAACTGAAAACAGTATTTTGAGGAACAGACTCACCAGTGATGAGTACAGGGAGAATTATAGTAGCAAAACTATATATAGAAACTCTCTAGCCCTTTATTTTAAAGGACACAAAAAATCCTCTAGTTGTATACCTTTCAAGAATGACTGTGCATTAACAGAACCACTGAAAGCAATTATCACTGCAATCTAGGATTCTTGACAGTTAAATTACAACATCTGACATAAACGGGGATAGGATGCTTCAACACTTGATATTGTGCCTTTTGGAGTGAACAAACTCAGAAAATATATTGGTTCCCACGTATAATAAAAAGGCTTATTTAAAATTCATTAATTAATTTGGACAGCCAAATTCCCACACTTGAAATTCCTGAATGCAGTGCTCTTGAGTTATTATATATTATTAAACCCTTTCTTAAAATCACATGCAATGAAGGTATAGAATCAAAATGAACAATGCTTTTCTAAAATTTAATCATTCATGAAAATCAAGGGAATTCGACCATATTACTACATATGTTACTATATGTTACTACATGTTACTACAAGTAATACAGAGTAGATTTGTCAGGGGTTTAGAGCAGGTACATTTACCTTTCTTTTTGTCCTTAGCATGGGCTTCTTTGGGCCATATAAACCAGACCCAAACTGTGGCTACCCTAGAGTTATGATCTATTAATGCACTGTTTGGCTGCTGCCTTTCAGAGGTAAAGTCAGCTTAAACTGAAATCACTAGGAGCTACAGAAGCTCAGTACTTCCTTCAAATAATTTTTGCTCAAGTGTTTTTATTTAAAAAAAAAAATGGACACAGGTTATCAATACGCAAAATAATAGGCCAAAAATCTCCTACTTTACTATACAAAGATTTACTTTATCTGTAGCAGTTCCACTCATACCAGTACAACTACCCCTGTACTGGTACCCCTACTACTACTCACGTATAGCAGGGTAAAAGTAGAATTACATCCCACTTTCCAAAACTTCTCTCCTATTTTAAACTTATTTTTATACTCCTGAGTTATTTTGTGAGGGAAAGCTTGTCTTGTCCTCTTCATAGTTTCTGTACCACCAGGTCTTAAGATGACATTACTAAGCCCAAATTAAACAAAAGTGCTATTTTGGCAATCATTAGCATACACCAAGGAACTTTATACCTCAATGGGGAATCAATCTATGACCTTTTAAAGTTTGTCTTCTTAGTTTGTATCTACTATTAATATCATGAATTTTCATTCAAATACAATTATAGTGATCTGAATTCCTCATAATGCATTTGATTAGTCTTCTAGTCCACATAAATATCTAGTGCTGTCAGTTGGTTTGATGGTTCAAAAGAACAACTTCAGTTATGTATTTTCAGTTTATAGCTGAAATATATCATCTATAAAGGCAGTGGATTAAGGGCAGTACTGGAATAGTGCTCCCTTGCACTCCTCAACCTCCTGCAGTCAATGAAAAGTCAGACTGAAAATTCAGACAGCAGTAACAAAAATACTGTTTGAACTAGAGTACTTCTGTTTTGTTCTGTTATAACCCTGGAGCTTATATACTCCACCTGCAGGCAAGAAAATATGGTAAAGGGGTGGATTTGGCAGCTACCTTTTCTATTTAAAATGTCAAGTTCACATTTTCATCTATTGCCTTCAATTCTAAGGCAGTAGTTAAACTATTCTAGCTTGTGGGGTGAAAAAAACCTATCAGGGCCAATTTTTCTACATTTGATTTACAGGAAAAGCAGGAGATATACTGCAAGTTTTTTCACATGTCCATGTCATGTAGCTTTTCTTTGTGTTCAGATCTTAATGGCACCAGCTATTAGCTTTACAATACAGATCAACTGATTTATTAATCAAGTTCTTAATTCTTTTCAGACTACACTCTTAGGTGCTTTTCCTTGGGGGAAAAAAAAAAAAAGATGCATAGACAATTTTATTAGCTTGCTGGTGTTTGTTGGTTTGGTTTTGGCTGTTTTTGGTGTCAGAAATTTTATTTGCCCTGCATGCTCCAGACAAGAAAACTTCTGTCAGAATAATTATAACTAAACCAAATTTTATTAAATTATTGTTTGTTCTGGACTTAGGAACATGTGTATTTTATTTCACTGACACCCAATTTGGTTTCTTGCTTCATGTCTTTGTATGATATAAATATTTAAGCTGAGTGCCCAGCTGTTGCACACAGCCCATACACCAAGGACTGTCAAGTGGGTCAGACTGTCTAATCTACCTGCCTTGACCAAAAGCCACTGACAAACTCTTCCTTCTTCAGAGTGTAATCCACACATGCAGACATGTCAGTTTTCTTGAATTGGGCTGAATCTTGAAAGTTGAAGTTCTTTTCAAATAAACTTCAGAAGCTTTTGTGGTGGCTAATGAGGACATTATTTGCTAAAACTGTGAAGAAGTCATACACTTGAGTGAGCTGGTACAATTTTCTCGTTCAAAACACATTATTTTTGTACAAGGCTGTATAAATTTGTATTGCCACAAATCTTCCAATAAAGTTCTGTATTTACCCAACCAACTGAACCTTATTACTCCTCTCTGCCTCAGAGTGCACCTTACTAGGGTTTTAGTCTTCATGTCTTGGCACCTTTACCCAAAGTAAAACCACTCAGACCCAGGCAGTAGCTTCTGTAGAGCATTTGTGATCATCTTTACACACACTGGAGTGCAATAGGCTCAAGAGAATTTTTTCCTGCTCCTTCTGGGACACTGAGAGTGAGACAAAAAGCCTGAAGATCATTCCTTCAATGAAGTTATTTAGAAGACCTTTAGAAGCAAGTTTTTCAGGAGGAAAATATCAAACCCATATTGTGTGCATATTTAATTTTTTCACATTTCTGGAACAAAATGGCCCAGTTTTGCTGGGCTTTCTATGCCAGCTTGTCTCTACAGACAGCTGCTCGCACATGCCAACCTCATAACTTTTCAGATTTCCTTTCAACATTAACTCTCCATTGGTAGAACAAGATTTTCAGTATCTTTAAAATCAAGAACAGGGTCTTTTTAGCTGAGAGCTGCTTCCCTTGTCTTGGCAATGTATACCGAGATGGTTTCATTTGAGAAGTCATTATGATGTTTGATATGGATTTAAGACAGACTAATATATTCATGCGGGAAAAGAATCCTAACACTACGTATTAGTTCAATTTTTCTCACATTTGGTGTTGACCTTAGTTACATTAAAAAAGAAAGTAGAGTTTCAGTGTCTTATTTGCATATGGGATTGATCTAACAGTTAGTTATGCTCAGATCTTACCAATTTCATTTCAGCCTTAGGTCATTAATGCACATGTGGATCATCAGCCCTTGTACAATGTCCTGGAGAAAGCTACTAATTAAGCTACTTCCACACTGACCATAAGCCAACTATAGCTCCTCTTTGTTTCCCTCGATCAGTTTATAGTCTATAACCCTGCTTCTTTTGGGCTGGCCTACCTTGAATACTTAATTTCCACAGATGCCTCTGACAAAGTCATATTGAGATCACAGGGGCAAGCTGGATTTGTCCTTTTTCTGGGTGCTGTAGCACTGAGATGGCAGACCTGGTTTCTAAGAAGCCTAGAAAGAGTCAGTCAGATAATAGAAAAGATCAGTGAAGATTCATACAGGAAAGTGGAGGGTTTCTTTTGTGTCCTCCTCAGCATGCCCTCTACAAAAGTTTCTTGCTGCTTACCCCTCCAGTAATAGTTACTCTCCTGCCCTAGACAGCCTCCTACTATGACAAATGTCAGACATGGAATTGTGCTAGAGACTCTTTGCAAAGTGTTTTCAAGAGTCTAGATAAAGATCTGGCTGACATAACACTTTCTGATGTTTTAATGACAGATTTAAATTCTATGAGATGAGTAAGATTAGATTTTTTTTCATCATGGCAGCTGGACTGATTTGCATCTATTGTATCATGCTTAGTTTAGTGTTTTATAGGCTCTGCTTTGGTTTTTTCAGCTATTGTACCAGATCTTAGTTTAAGGTCAGTCCTTTATGCTCCTCAAGCACACAACAAGCATACAAACATGTTACACACCAGGGCTGTAGATAAGTAAGATTCTAGTATGAAGCTACATTTTTATCAGCAGCTCAACCACCTCCTTCTCAAACATCCCTGTAATTTCCTGCATGAACTATCTAGGCCCACTATCTAATTGCAGTTTATTCTCCTGCTTGATTTTTGAGCATCTCATCTCCCCTTATGCCTAGTTCTCAATTGCAAAAAAGAAGTGCTACAGTAGGAGAATATGCCTCATCTTTTATGACAGGCACTAATGCAAAGTCATAATCAAGCTGCTTTGAAATTACATTTCAAATATGTTTTATTCTGACTCGGGCTTTGACTGAAGCAATGAAGAAAGAAGTGCACTCTCTTCCTCTCTCCACTGGGTGCAGGAAAACATCCTTTGAAGATGCATCTGTAGCCAAGGCAAGATGCTGGGCTTGTGGAGCAGGAAACGCAGATTACCTGGCAGAGCTGAGAAATTTCCTGTTTTCCTGTTTTTTTCTTACTTCTCTGTATGTATAGAGGTAAAAAAACCTGTGACCAGATTTGAGGGAAGGAAGAAGTAAAGGTCAGCCTGTGGACCATTATCGCCTGAGAAGCACTGAGGGTAGAAGGCCTTGCTTCCCTCTGTACCACAGCACTTTGGCAAACTAGTGTTGTGAGGATGCAGGACATCTGTGTTACACTCTCTTCATGTGACACTGTGTAATTCTGGGAGATTTTTACCTTACAGACAGAAATGCTGGGAAAGAAAGTATTTTGTGGTGGCTGGTGTAGTAGATATAGGCTGGTTTTTCCTTTGGTCTCTTCTGGACTGTTACATCTATTACATGGTTGGCTGTGTTTGCGGGCACCAGGCTCAATGATCCATGAACTGTCATCCACTCCTCTGGGGAATAATTGGGGATAACAGTAACAAAATCTCTGCTATTTTAGAGAATTTGGGAGTCTTGTTCCTCATTTCCCCTGTGTTCTGAAGAGTCACTGTGAATTCTTTAGCTTCCCCAGCTTTCAGAGGTGTTAAAAGGTTTGCTGGGCTTGCAGGCCTGTCTGGGAACTCAGAGACATTGAAAAATAGCAACAGAATGGCTCAATGAAAGAACAAAGGGCTGCAAGCCAGAATCTGTCCTTTGCCAGATGGTCATCTTAATAACACTTTGCATAAATGTAGCATTAGGAATTTGTACTTTGGCCTCTGAAGTGGATACATATCATTAAAATGTTTTACAAATGAGAAAGCTGAGGATTGAAAAGGTGCATTCAGTGGCCACCACGTTGCTAAACATGTATATGAGTAATGCCAAGAATTTTTACACACAGGTTATGCAGAAAAGGTCTTAGTGGCTACATTGCATTATGGAGATCCTTGGAGTAAACTGTGATGTTCACAGAAAGCACAACATGTCTCAGCAGCCACACTGTAAACCTGAGCTACAGGAGATTCCTCACTTTAGACCTAAAGATCTGTATGACTGCTTTCAGGCATTAGAGCTTGCTCCATGGCTTATGATAAAGGATGCTGCCTTTCAGTCGAGAGCTACAGCCAAGCATCATGGTAGACTTCAGCATGGACAGTGAACCAGGAGATGTGCTTTACCCAGTGTGCCTCAACAGGTTGCTAAATTCTTGTCAATATGTTCAGCTTGCACATTCCGTGGAGAGATAAAAACTTGTTTCTGCCCGTGCTGCAAGCACTCACCAGCTTAGTTTGCCTACACTCCAAGGCAGAAAAAAGAGGCCCATGGCCATATAACCTTGGGCTTGGAATTAAGCAGATAAGCTCATCTTCCCTTAAATTTTATCATGTAGGTCTAAGCAAGGTACCAATATGGATGAACGATTTTCTCTAGTTATGCACTGACATCTGCTCTAAAACACAAAGAGTAAGCATATCTTCAATCTAGTTGTTCTATGAGAACCCCTCAGTAGACTTTAGAGTTTCATCCTTCTCATTTGATAGTGAATATAATTTTGAAAGCATGCAGAACTATGGCCTTAAAGTGCTACTCAGTGAGACATCCTGCCAAGAACACTGGAAAACGTCTAAACCCAAAGTGTTCTTCACTTTTGCTCTGTTATGTTCATTTGTCTCTCAGCATTCAAGTACAATTTGATACAAAGGATATTTTAATAAGGATTTAGGGCACTATTTCTGAACCAAAAGGTCACAAATGCAGAAGGACAGTGAAAATAAATCAGGGTGGCTTGAGGTAATGTAAATTTTATTATATTATAAAGCAGAGAGAATGCTGGTTTTCAATTCTGCACACATACCCTAGCCACTCAAGGTCAAATAATCTGTTAACCTTCCCAAACAGACACAGGAACATAAGCTTATATATCCTTCTTGCTACTGTGGATATATTCTTTGTTCTTACATTTACAATAAGTGGAAAGAAATCATAAAAAATTGATTAAGACTTTGCCAAGTTGAAAAGCTTTGGAACACTGTTCCAATTTATTTTTTGAGAAGAAAAAGGCCTGGAAATATTTAATCCGCAAACAGCTGCTGAAAATGGTGAGTTAATAGGAAAGACTTTTCTTTGAAAAAAACCCCAGGCTTAAATAACAACACATGGACATAACCATTTTTATACTTTGGGAAAAAGTATCATAAAAATATTGTAGATATTGTATCATAAAAATACTGTAGATATAAAAGCCTCAGTAAGTACAGCCTAACAGTGATATACTGCTATTTATGCTAGTGGGATGTATCCTAAATACTTTACTGAGTGTACTGAGAAAAAAACCCCAAAACATCATGAAACGAAGTAAGTAGAAATTTTTCTCACATGACATGTCCACCCAGTTGACCCCACTTTAGCTCTGAAGTGTCTGTACATTCAGAAATGCTGTTTACAGGGAGACCTTCAGGGAGCCAACTGAAGATCATAAGACAAATAATGTTTTGTGATATCACCCTGTACTTCCAATCAACTAGTTACAAAGCAGCTAAGTACGAGTGAACTAGTGGGATGCATTTTTAAAATACGAACAAATGAGAAGCAGAGACATGGGCTTATTGGGGAAGAGAAAGCACCTGCTGCAATATCAGAAACAGAGCTTTAAAGGCAAAGAGGCAAACTTTCCATCATATTACCCATACACAGCAATAACTTTCTTTTACTGCTGAACCACACAGGAAATGGCCTGGGCATGCAGTGGCAGAGTCACTTTGTTTAACACAAACTATTTAAGGATTACACACAGAAAAATACAGTATCATACAGAGTTTGGCATCTGTTTTAGCAGCTGTCACACTAGTCCTGCAAGGGAGCATTCAGTGCTGCAAAACAGGCCAAAGGGGACTATATTCTGCACAATCATCACCAGGAAGAGAGGATGCCAAGTGGGTATTTGAGTCAAATTTATAAACCAACTTGCTTTAGAACAGTGCTTCTATTTTTAACATGCAGGGATGAGCCAAGAAGCACTGAAATAATGCATTACAAATTACAGAAAGATACAGTTTTGCTCTAAGTTTCTCCCATACGTTCTTAATATTTGAGCTTGCAGGCTGTGTTTAGCTTTGGGGTTAGTAAGTGCAGCTTTATTTAGAAAAGGAATAAAATGGAAATTTCTTACAAAAAAAAGTGGTTTAAAAAAAGTATCATTCCCTGAGAGTGACTGCTTAGTAATTTATAAATTATTTTGGCAGACAGTAATGAGTATATGGGCTAAATCTTCACTTAAATAAAACGAGCCACGTCTTTTAGGTCATTGTTTTGCATTTTACATTGTTCAAATGTCATAAAAGTATTAAAATGATGTACCTCTCTGCCCAAGACAAGGCAACATCTTACACAATTTTTTCTTGTATCTGTTGGATATATGTAAAAATTCTAGACTGCAGAAACCCAAATGCTGAATTTATGAAGATCTCTTCATTTACATATTTAATAATTTTAGAATTTCAGATTTTTAGAAAAGCAGTAGAAATCTCTGGTTTTATACACATCACTTTTTTGGCTTCTGATTAACATGTTCTTAATAACCTTCATACAGCTACACATAGAGCTCTTAGTATCACTGATTTGGATCAGCCTTATTTTAATGAGTTTCTCAATATTTTAAACCCTTTACACAAATTTCCACCATGGATTTTCAATGTGGTTTTCAATAAGGTCAAAATGTGTCTCTTAACACCCTTAGAAAACTACCATATAATAGTGAATAAGCACATGCAATTTTATCACATTATTTGACCCAACTTGCAAAGTTCTGATCATCATTCACCTCACTTATGAATTTATACGAAGTTCACTATAATCTGTCCAAAGATGCGGTATCTGGGGAAGAACCCCATACTAAATCCATTCAGGAATTACCTAGCTTCCTGGTACCCTCAGACTGTGTTACTGCTTGTTGCTGACCACAGCTTCTGGAATATCAATTTCAGCAAATTTTTCTTTCCCATAATAGAGAATGTTTTAACAGTTCAACAGGGTAGCTTTCAGCACAAACCCCTGTGATCTCCTCACACTCATAATTCATGCTCAGAACAGCTTTTTCTGAAGAAAAGATTTTGCTTTCCTGCATCTGACTCTTGCGTACCATTGTGGCATTCATTCTTAAAGTTATTCCAGGCTAAAATCTAGGATTTGAACCCTCTCCCAGCTTCTGTTCAAGTCCCCAGTCTGGACTCTTGTCTCTTGACCCTTGTTTTTGAAGCATACTACTCTTCCAAGGCAATATTAATGTCTTCCAAACACATCAGCAAAAAAAGAGAGCTTGTTTTGGTCTTTATACTCTCAACACACACTTGCCTGCAGTAATTTTATTTCAAGTATCCTCATTCCCAGGTCAGGACAGTCTATTTTTGTTGTGAATTTACCCTGCCTCCTTGCTACACGTATTTACCCTTGGACAACACCTAGTTCTCAACCTCACCAGTATTCATCTGCTACTTCACAGGCTGTCAAACAACTACTCAGGTGTTAAAAAACCCAACCAAGTCTCTCTAGAGCCTCAATTTAAGTGTTAGCAGGGAGCTGAAAATTAGCAGCAACATTCCTGCCTGCAGCTACGCAAAAAGTGAGAAATGACACTTTAATGATTGCTAAGAAAGGGCGGGTAGTGAGTTTGCTAGTTGCTCTCCATTTCACCTTTCCTGCCAAGTGGTGGATGCATAAGTACTGAGCCTACATTCCTGCAATTTCTTTCACAAAGGTAGGAATCCCAAGTTATGAATTCAACTTTGGATAGTAAATGCCCATGTCAAGTACATTGGTGAGGCACAGAAACCTTCTGGGAAACTCTAGAACATTCCCCCAGTGCAGTTGCTGACTGCACTGCAGGAAGTTTTACATGCTGCTGTTTTCAAGTGTGCTAGACCACGAAACTCCTTCCTAGAAATTTCAGATCAGTCATCTTCTTCAACACCTGCTGTTTTGTAACTTTTACCTCCCTGATCCACCTGAAACTCCTCTATTTTTTTTTTTTTTCCAGTTCATGATCTCTGCTCAGGCATTCATTTTGAGGTCTCTGTTCTGAGTCTTTGAGAACTTGCTGCCTCTTTGATGCTGACTTAGCAGCTATATCCCATACAATGGCGCTTGCCCTGCCAAATACTTTTAAGTAAGTTGTCTGTGCTTTTAATTTTCAAATTATCTTCCCACCTGTCCTTGATGCCCACAACTGCTTCCCTGTCAGGCCAACAGCTGGTTCATAATACACAGACAGCACATCTCAGCATTCACCTTGATAAAGCTGAATTTCTATGACTACACCAGTCAAGTTCCACTTGTGTTATGCTCAATGCAGAGTTGTGTGTGACCATGCTGGTCAGATACTATGTGACCCAAATTCTAACTCCACGCTGTCACCACTGAAGAACATCACTCTGCTGCACATTCACAGTGAAGGTTTTTCAGCTTGAGGACCAAAATACCCCCAACTTCCTATGGTAGCTTTCCTTCCCTCCTCTCTCCTTCCACTTCATCTTAAATTCGAGGATCTTTGATGGTCAGTTTGACTATGCCATAATTTCTTAGTAGCACAGTAGCATCTTGCCAGGAGACAAAATGAGATCCAATCTGCTTCTGTGTTGAAAGCCTGTATTCAGATAACAGACTGACAGACTGCATTACCTCTAGCCCCTCCTAAATTGCTGGTGGCCATAGCCAATGTGTAGCCTGCACCCACAGCTGGGCTTTCAGGACAATCTGTGTCGGCTACATGGCCAGATGCACATTATGATTAACAGCACAGGGGGTGATCTGCTGGTCAGGGAGCCTCAAAACACACTGAACACTGCCAAAATTGTCATGGTTTGGTTTGGCCTGTTGTGCACATACTGCAAATAAAATTACAGCACTAGATGCCAGGAAAAGCACTTAACTTCTGACAGAAGTCTGAGTGACAAGTATTGCAATCTCATGTCAAAAAGTGTAATCTAAGGCATCATAAGGGCCATCTGAACTCTGAGTCCAGGAGTGCTTTCCATCTCCCGGCTATGGCTATGCACCTTGGCTGCATGACAGCCTAAGGCTGAAGATGTGGGTGGGATGAGGACAGTCACCCTGTGCCCTGGCAGGTCTGTATGAACGGGGGTTAAGTCTGCAGGGCACAGAACTGAACACATCCCTCCTGCAATTTAGGCATTGTGTGACAAGAAAACAGAGTGCAGGAAGCAATGAAAGCTGGAGAATTCATATCTTCTTCATACATAGATTTCTCAACACGAACTTTGACATCTCTTAATTGCAGCATGAAATTTTTAATAATAGAGAACATAATTGGGATACTAGAGAGATACAGGTTTGGTGGAACATGGCAACTTTACAGATAATATGAGCAACAACCTCAAAATATGAGGCATTTGAGAGGTATTGGAGTAAGTGCCTATAGCAGTTTATGAAGAGATTCAGAGATGATGGTTCACAGTTCACCTATAAAACTGTAAACAGTTTTGAGGGAAAGATTAATTTCATAGAACATCTTGGAAATGCAGTGTTCAGCTGAGATATTCTCCTAGAAGTTAAATGTATTTGTACCATCTAACACAAGTACATCAAGAGAAAAAAAGTCTTTTTACCAGAATGAATAATCACTACATGGTGTTTAGTAGTGCAACTCTCCCTTTAATTGTCTATTCCCTATTGCTGACTCTTTCAGTGATTCAAGAATAAATACCAAAGAATAAATAAAGCGGAAGCAAGAGATTTCTTAATACATAATGACTAGGCTGCACTTTAAAGATGAAATCTCAGACAATTCAATTGTTACATAACCAAGAGTCTCATGGCAATTTGGAAATTGCTATAGATGAGGGCTGATTTCTCTCCTATCCTCACCATAGCTTAATCATATTCTATTTCTGTCTTAAGTTAAAACACTTCACTGACAACATAACGGGCATTGACAATATTTTGAAGACAAAGGAAAACTATCTCTTCAAAGCACTGCAAAACTGAGTCATGCATAGTAATACTAATTTTTAAAATAAAGTAACTCATAATTTACACATACATTCCAAAGAATAAATCATTACAGTGTCTAAAGAATGCTACATTCCTGGAAGTGTTCAGGGTCATGTTGGATGGGTTTTTGATTAACCTGGTCTCGTGAAAGGTGTCCCTGCCCATGGCAGAGGGATTGGAACTAGATGATCTTTAAGATTCTTCCTAACTCAAAGCATTCTGTGATTGATACTATGCTTCTATGATTCGAAACAGAACCTGACATTTTTCTCGTTCCATGGCTCCCAGGAAGACAGTGGTGTTTTGGGTACATGCACATCGTAGTCTGATGACATCCTGTCACACATCATGTACTGCCTGAACATACTGAGCACAAAAGGATGGCTGTAGGACAAGGGGGCATCAGAAAGCTCACCCATGCTGGCCATGCCTACAGGCTGGTTACTCTTCATTTTTTCTCTCAGGAGCATTCAGTCTGTGCCCTGGTTCTCTCCTCTGCCTCCAGACACAATAGGGGCCTCTTTACATTTGCTTGGAGTCACCAGAAACAGCTACACCTCTCTTTTTCCTGATACACATGATACATGTGTATGCCTGCGATCAAGGTGGAATTTGCAGCAGTCTGCTAGTGCTGGTACACACCAACTGGTGGCAGGAGAACTTCTGCTTATTATGATAGACATTGTACCATTTCTATCTGAATCTTAATTAATATAGCTAATGGACCCTACTTCCACCACTCTTTATACCTAGTGATAGTTTAAAAAAAAAAAACCCCAAAACAAACCCCCGAATTTTATGGAACTTAGAATTCCATAACAGCTGCTGATTACCCATCAGCCTTGCTATAGACATGTATTTTAAAACCTAAAGACACCATTATCCTCACCTAGTTTTATCTCCTGAATAACAGAAGCTAAAAAGAATACCACCCAGCAATTAGCTGAAAGGCCTACACTTTTCCCTCCAGGAACTATCTTCTCCTAGTATGTAAGTACAGTCACACTGAACTCAGGTCTCATATGATTTCTACAAACAGCAGCTGTTGCTGTGCCTCATCACTAACCTAGGATTGACACGAGGAACACAGCTGGTCCAGTGCGAGGCAACACGACAGCAGTGCAAATGGTGCAACAAATGGTGATTCTAACATCCATGAGACTACATCCTGAAACTTCACATCCTGGATAATAGCCAGAGAGAGAGCCAGTTTAGCACAGCAATGGCATCGGAGGTAGCACACCCAGACCCGGGCAGACATGGCCTGAGAAAATATAGACCATACAAAGGGAGCTTTAAGAGGGCTCAAGTTGTTGATATGAACAGAAGATGGACAAGTGCCTTCTCTTAATTTTTAAGGAATACATAATTTGTTATCAGTGGTCTAGTTACACTCTTAATTTTATTTAAGTCCAAATGAAACCCTGAGCCGTGCTGCCACTAAAGAACACTTATATTCCTACAGTCTTTAGGTAAGCAGCTAATTTTAAATGGCTGGGACATAAATCAATTGCATTGATTTTAATAACATTTCATTTAGAAGTCTAGAAGAAAACTAAATGAGACCAGTTAAATAGATAATGGTATAAACATTCTCTTTGTTCACTGATCTATTAGAGGGATTCAATGTAATTCAAGCAGCTCCTCTAATAGAAAGGCTGCATGGCATGGACATGATCATGTGTAGGAGGTTTCCTCCCTTCAATGACCCAGCTATGGGCACTGCCATGGGCATCATGGGAAGAGGTCTGATCATCACTGAGGCTGCTGCAAGTGGGTTGTCTCACACATACCCAGTTGAGCCCAACTAGACAAGTGTAACAAGCTCATTGATGCTACTTCCTATTCTAATAATACTAATTTAAAAATTAGAATTCTTGACTGTGTTCTGCTCCTGCCTTTTAGAGCAGTAATTATGTAACTACTGACCACCTAAACTTGAATTTTTAAGACTAAAAATACTACCTTTGTATACACGTTTTCTTAAATGTATCTTGGAAAAAAATTACAAATATTTTGTAATTTTACTTCTGAAACCTTTCAGAAACTCAGTATTTGTTTTGCCATTTCAAATTTTTCAAAATATATTCTACTGAAAGGTTTTCTTTTAATTTTCTGAACCTGCCTTCAGGATGTGTAATGGGACTGACATTGTAAAAAAGATCTGCAGTGATTTAAAATCAAAAACTAAGATACGCAGTTAGGGCAGTAATATTAATGGGATTTATGATGCACATTGAAAAAAAATATTATCAGCTTGGACCAATTTCAAAGATTTTTTTCTTGCAAAATATGAGATTCAAAGTTATATGTCAAGTCAAGGATATAAGTGTTTCCCGGAGCAAGACATCAAACCCATGTGTCCACGTCCCAGCAGAATGCGCTGCCCACCAATCTATTGAATCACAATCTGCATATCCCTGAACATTTAGTTTGTCCATGATAAGAACTCATCTGGTTGTAATTTCAGTTACTATGGCACTTTCAAATAGGGCAATCTACCAGAAAGGAGGAGGCACAAGTTTCAGAAAGTCCTGCACCCTGTCCCACAATGCTTCTCATGCTAAAAACAACTTCTCTGGCTCCTGCTTAGCAGGATCAGTCTAAGTAGCATATCAGTTATGGTCTCAGTTGCCTCAATAAAACCTTTCCATCCTAATTTGATTTTTAACTCTCATGGGTGTTGCACGTTGACTACTGCAATGATTCCCCTGTGGTTATTTAATTAGAGCCTAATCTTACCTTCTTACACAGAGCAAGACTTTCTTGTACTCATAAAATGCAGCCACCTATTGGCAACAGTGGTGGTTTTGCTGCTAAAAGCACTTTTTCCTCTTTAGCACCTCTCTGTGGTGGGATGTGCTATTCACTTCCCGACAGTCTTGCTGCTGCAAGTGGTCAGACACTCAGCAAAAGAAGTCAGGGCAATGAAGTCCATGGTCCAGGTCAGCTCGCAGCCAACAGATCCAGCAGGAACTGGAACACAAAGGAGGAGAAGGAGCAGGCAGGTACTGATGCTGCAACATACTCATTGCTGTGGAAAGAGGTGCCCCTTCATCATGAGCGGGGAAAGACAAATAGAGCCAAGAGCAATTCCTTCATGCCAGTTACTGGTTCATGTAACACTAGGGTATTGTGAGACTCTTAAGTGCTCACCTGGAAACAAGTCTCCGTTACTCTGTTACTCCAGTTAATTCTTATCATCATCAACTTGTCAGAATTAAACATGTGCTTCTAAAGCAAATAAGAAAAAAGTATATTACCAGGGAAGTCCAGATCTTCCCTCAGGTATGTTTGTATAACATTCAGTGGGACAAGAATCCATGCAGAAAGTACAGAACAGACTATGTTTCTGTTTAATGATATTAGAATAACATCAATCTTTAAAAATACTACCCGGTAAATTCTACTACTACTTGGAGGGAAAAGAAAGTATCATTAGTCATATTCTCCCGAATGTCTATAAGGCTCCCTCTAACACACAGGGGAAATACATAGTTTTCTTCACACCACTTTTGTGATTTCCAGTTTTCATTGTGCTAATTGCTATATTTAAAGACTAGACTGACATTATATTAACAAATCCAACCTTCCCTACCATCTTTGGCAGTCTTTTAGATTTCCTGTTCAGATTCTCTAAGCTCTAAAAGTATGCAGGTTACTTTACTGGAACAAAAGCATTTGTGCATTTGTGTTTCCCTAGGACTTTGCCTGCTTCTGGTTTGGAGCATGAAGTGTGGAAATAATTTGTAATAGCCAAAAGGGAACTAAGCAAAAGTGCAGGATCATTCGGAAAGATAATACAGACACTGAACATAGATAACCTCCTTTCTACCATGAATGTACTGAAGGAATCTTCCTGTAAGTCATGTTCATACGAACATCTTTAAATATAAAACTACATGCTAGGCCCCTGAGAACGAGGTCAAATTATCAATCAACATTTTTTACTAATGCAGCACAGAAATTGTAGCAAACTGAAACAATCACACTATCACAGCCATCCAATTTCTGCTACTGGGTGGAGGTTTAAGTATCATATACCAATAAAGAAATATTAACTATATTACTGATTGGAATTACATGTGCCGTAGTCAGAATATGCACTCTAATATCATGCTGGTGTGGTTTCTGGGCAGTAGGAGATGGAAAAACCCACAGCCTGCCTGCCTCGACATTTGCTGAAGTGTTAGGCTGGGGATATTGCCCCAGCTGCAGATAAACAAATAGGGGGAAAATGCAGAAATAAGCTTAGTGTGGATGAGGGGAAAAAGTGACCATCTCAATGAGAAAGTGAGGCTGTTAGGGTCCATAAGCACAGTATACAAATCAAGTTTAGGAACACAGTCAGCAATCAGGCCAAAATCTGTTCTTCACAGAACTTCAAATGGGAAAGAAGATCCCAAAAAAGGAGCAGGGTATGGATAAGCAAGTTAAAGCAGCAACAGGATCTACCCTAATGCTTGCAGAAGGCAAAATAAGGAGTCAAGAGGAGGAAGAGGCAGTCAGCGACATTCAGTAGAAGCAGGTCAGAGCAGGTTCCCAGGCAGTCCACAAGTTCCCAGAGTGTCTATTTTTGCCACAAGAGTGCTTTGGGCACAACTTCTCTCCAAAGAGTTCAGAAGTCAATAACCTGAAGAGTGATTGCCCTCAGCTAGCAATAGCTAATTACAGAGACCATTGAAGGAATTCATTGACATATGCACCAATTTATTTGTTTTTTTTTACTAATAACTTTACAGTTTTCCCAGACCCACCCTAAACCTTTTGAAATTCCAGTAAGGAATGGACACAAAAGACCCGAAGACCCCAAAACCCTATTGCTCCCCCTCCCACCTCCAAAAAGGTATAGTTTTGTCTCAGTTCAATCTACTGTTTTGTCATTTTTATACTATCCCTAACTTTATTGTAAGATCCATTTGTGAGTCAATACAATTCTGAATAGTCTCCAATGAGAAGCCAAATAAATATCTGATTTAATGGTTTCTATAAAAAAAAGCATTATAAGCATCCTCCTGTACTATTTGTTATCCATAACTGGGAATTGCTTTTATCACATCCTAGCATCCAGTGAAAATTTTTGTGCATGAAATTTTTAGTAAAATGGCCTAGACAGCAATAACATAGTGTTGGACATACTTCCTAGAGCTCTGAATTAGTGACAAAGAACATTTATGAACAATGCTTAAATTACAACATGCAAGGGAGAGACAAAACATAAGCATTGTTCTCTTCCACCAAAATACTAAATGAAGCCTTTTGGAGAACAAATATATTGATTTCCTATGCGTTTTTCCTGACTTAGCTGCCTTTTTTTTTTTTTTTTTAACCCCAGAACTCTTCTGTCAACTTACATTCTAAAGTTCTATGTGAGTAAAGCTGTCCTCAGAGTGGAAACTCCAGGCAGCCTGAGTGTAATGCTCCATTCTCATGCCTTTCAAAATGTTTTCCATCTTTTTCCCTTCAATCAGTTTGGAAGGAATAAAAGAGGACAAAAGTCCCTCTTAATTGCTATCATTCATGATCAAGTGTCTCCTATCTACAGGGAATTTTTGGTGCTCTGTACTTGTACCCTGACCTGACTCAGTTTTCACAGAATCATGGAATGGCTTGTGTTGGGAGGGGCCTTAAAGATCATCTAGTTCAAACACCCCAGCCATGGGCAGGGAGACCTTTCACGACCGGGTTGCTCAGAACTCCATCCAACCTGGTCTTGAACACTTCCAGTAACTTTCTGTTACATTTTGATGATACTTAGTCTGCTGGGATTATTCAGAACACTGCACTTTTGGAAGAAGCCAACAGGCATTTCAGAGCGTGGCTGTTCACAAACACCCGAACATACTGCAACACATAATCCTAAGCATGTGCTTTACTGACAGCAGACCTGCCTGCAACTCAGATTTTAAAAGCCACATCATCTGCGTGGGGACTTCCTGCCTTTCACTGCATGGTTATCCTGGACCTTTATTCTTCACACTCCTACTCTGCTGCTTAATCACGGATAACACTGCAGTTTTAGCCACATTAGTTAACACATATTTTAATAGTTACAACCATCTATGGAAAGGAGCAGGTTTAGGGGTGAGTCTGAGATTTGCATTTGCTGTGTCATTGTGAGCAAGATTATTCTCATGGCTCTGGCTTCTTGTACAGAAAAATGTAAAGATAAATACTACACTTATATAAGGGATGGAGGAGAAAAAGGGCTTCATTACTTGAAATAAATTAAAAACTCAATAGTTGCCAAACCCAACTGTGAATCCAAGAGATCTAACTCAAATGTGCTTCTGAAAGATACGTTAAGTATTTTGGAGTGTTTATTTCTATCAGTCCTAATATGAGGATGCACAAACTTAAAAATAATTTTGGAAAGTATAGCTTTAAAAGTCTTCATCTCCTTTTAAGATTTCATGACCAGCTGGAGGCACCTGGAATGAAATATCTTCACTGAAAGGGTGGTCAGCTATGGACCGCCCTTTGGAACGTGCTGCCCAGAGAGGTGATGGAGTCACCATCCCTGGAAGTGTTCAAGAAATGACTGGACATGGTGCTTAATGCTATGGTTTACTTGATGTGCCGATGATTGGTCAAAGATTGAACTTTGATAATCTTGGAGGTCTTTTCCAACCTTAATGACTCTGTGATTTGATTCTACGATTCTATGCTGTTTTGCCTGGAAAGAATAATCTGCGACTGCGGTTCCCACGGGTTCAAATCACTGAGTGTAGAAGTGTACAGGATCCATGCTCCACAGACACAGTCAGCTCTAAAATGTGCAAGATCCATTGTAAGACTGAAATAAAGTATTCCACATCAGGAATGAGAAAAAGAGAGATATAATACTGCTTCCCATTTGTCCGTCTTAAAGACAATTAATTGTTTAACACTTCATGGAGGAAACACAAATTCAGGACAAGAAATGTTCTAAATTGATTGTATGTGGTTTTCCAGGTACACTGGCACAGTGTAAATTATCCTCATTCCTTATATCTTATGGGATATAATTTTCCTAGTCTACAAATTTAGCAATTAATCAAGGATAAATCACATAAATACATTTTATCCTCTAAATTAAACAACTAATTCTATTTTACAGTAACTATTTTGTGATCATGTTATTTCTATAGTTAAGAATGATTAATTCTGTTTTTTACCCTGCATTCATCTCCTTTTCAGAGACAGTTTTTGTTTTTCTTTTAACCTGTGCTTTACAAATAATTTTTTCATTTGAACAGAAGTGAAGACCGTTAAAATCTCACTTTAAAAAGTTAGCTTTCCATAAGGAGACTGTCTCTAACCAGTACACTACTGGCTCATCTCAGATGGAAGGCAAATAAACACATTTGGATAACAATGTGTGGGGATGCATTTGGAGAAAGAGTGCAATGCTAACACTAAAAGAAAGAAGTATTGCAGCCCTTAAACAATTGGCAGATGGGAGATTCAGCTTCTTGACAGGTCCTTTTAAAAGTTATTAGATGGAAACATTTAAAGAACATTATGCTACATTAATTAGAGGGGTTGCCATATGTAATATATATCAGTTAATTGTAGTAGAACTCTATCTTTCCATCTTGATCTAGTGCTGTAAGATAAATTTGAGTAATAAGTGCAGGGTGTTAATTTTTTTTGTTTTAACATCCACTCATGCTGACAGAAACTGGGATTCATTTAATCACTTTTTCAAAACTGTAATAAGTAAACTATGCTCCAAAAGAGCTTGTATATGGCAGAAAAAAAGTGCAATGAGAAAAAAATTCAAACTACTGGGCATCAGATCAAATAGCCATCAGAGCTGGAGATCTACCTCAGGTATATTTCACACCCCACTCCAAACTTGTATCATCCCATCTCATCTAATTTCTCCTGCCTCATTTATTTACAGCAGTTTTCCTTTTCTGCTGCTTAACTGAATTACAGAATCCACATGAATAGCTGGGCTCACAAATTGGATATATCATTTTAATAAGAAATGTTTAAAAATTTTATTTTAATTGTCAGTGGTCATACATCTTGCACTAGCTCACTTCCTTCTCTGAACACAAACATATGCTGCTTTCATTTCTTAAGTTACTGATCATTTATCTAAGGCTGGGGAAGGCAATAATGGCACTCATGATAACAAAAATCAATAGAGCTGTAAATAAGCTTTGCTACAGCTCCTAACAATTTTAAGTCATTCATTAACTAGAAATGTAATACCAGCCACTGAGCTTTCTACACTAGTTTCTACACGTTTCCTCTAGTTGTACCCACCACCTTCCACTTATGGGTCAGAAGAGAGGACTCTGTGGACTCTGTAAAGGCAATGAACACATTGCCAACCCTCTTACACAAAATGTAACGATTTTGCTAAATAAACAGATGGAGAAAGATAATCAGTGTCATACAGCCACAGAGATTTCTCTGTTTCCTTTACAGCCTGCCTTTTGGATCAAATCCCTTTTCCAAGCTCCCAGTCAGGCTTTCCAAAGACCTCTGGGAATAAGAGAATAAGTCATTAATAAATTCCAATCACATTTTGGCCTATGGATAGACAGTCAGGCCACAGAGTTTACACCTCTAAGATTAGAAGGTGAAACATCGAAGTGTAAAAGGACAAGGCTCCACAAGGGAAAAAGCATTTGGAAAATAAAACTGCTGCCTAAAATGTGCTAAAATGGAGACCTTGAATTTGAACCCTTTCAGAAAGACAGTGAGCATAAGGGGAATTTGACAATCTCACTAGAGTATTCTCCTGGAGGAGACTCAAGTACTGTAAAGGTAATAAGGTCAAATACATTGTCCATGGACTGCCCCACTTTTCATGGTGCCTTAAGAAAACCAAAACACACTATGAAGTAATGAAAGAGTACATCTAGAGACAAGACAGGAAAGGAAAAGACATGGCATTTTGAGGTTCTCTTCCAAATTTCTGAGCAAAGTAGTTCTGTAAACTATATTCCATACCACTTAATTCAGTTCAGCACTTCTGATCAAGAAGCAGAACCTTAGAAAATTTCTACAGCCATGTTGACAAGGAATACCTCTAATTGCCAAAATATTTATACTTCAGTTGAAACTGACTTTTTTCTTACTACAGCATGAATTTCCAGCTTTTGCAGAACAAGCTGGAATCTACGGGGTTCAATAAATACTGTGAAAAAAATGTGAGGTATTAGAAATCCTGATAAGCTTGATGTGTTTCTCAGAAGACCATGAAAGAAAGCTGGATTTGATTGCTTGCCAAAGAACAGAGGAAAAAGGTCTTTAAGCTAAATCTCACTGGATCAAAGTTGACATCTGACCACTGAGAAACAAATCTTTTACAGTTTAGTAAGTAGCAAAAGCCTAAATAACTCCACCAGACCACCATATATTAACACACATCTGACAACTTTGTCAAAAGGAGCTCTTACTATTTAATTATAGAGGAATTTTGAGCTTAGCCTCCCAGGCAGATATATAAATATTTTCTGAGAAGGAAGAAAACCTGAAATTTCTATGCAGAGTGCACACATACTTTGCCTCCCCATACCTCTCTACACACAGTGTAAAGAGACCTGAACTGTGTCAGGTATTTTCAGTCTGAGACTGAACACAAAACCTCAGCTATCTCATGTGAGACTCAGACTGCCTGTATTAATTTAAGCTTGATGTTCACAGTGGCTGAGTTCCCTAGAACTAGGTGAATCTAGTTAAAGGGTCCAGCACTCGTAAATAAATAAGCAAGTAAATCAGACTTCCATGGCTGATCAGTCAGATTTACTACTAGACATGACAGCAGACAATTTCCCAGTGTAGCTATCCACAAGGAGCAGCTTATCTCCTAATCTGTGACTCATTTAGGGAGTCATTAAAGGAGGAAGATTTAACTTGAAGAATGGTCTTGTCCTAGATACCTACAAACACATTTATCTTGGAGCCCAGCTGCCCCTGTTAATTGGCATTGACTCTATATAGAGCCCATAAGAATATTCATAGAACTGAGAACACAATTTTAAATGATTCATGTTGCCAATCCTCAATTACCCACTTGCAGCACCATTACCATATTAAATATATGATGATATGTGCACTCTTCATTATGTTCAATGTCATCCTTTATTCTATTTATAGGTGAAAATCTAAATCTGAAACAGACTTATCAATTTTTGGTAAGCCTTGTCATAATTTTAATTACTGAAAACTTGATCAGAGTTTGGGAGGAAAAAAAAAAAAACAGAAAACAAAACAAAACAGTTTGTCTGACTGCAAAATCATTCTATAGGTGAGACAATAGAAATACTGTTGTAAATTTCTAAAAACAAATAAACATTTATTTGAACTGCTGGCATGAAGCTGTATCTAGCATCCAAAACCTAGATGTGTGAGACCCTGTAGTATCAGTAATCCTCAGACAAGATTTCATCATAGGCAACACCCTAATACTACAAAATTTAATGTATGCACCATTTCACAATTCCTCCCACATATATCAGTGCACATGGCTTATGCAATGTGTCTTGCTTCAGAATCACCAAGTTGAAATTGCTCAGCCATATGTGGCTTGAAAATAGCTTCAGTGTGGTTCCAGTTTGGGAGATGTAGCCTGCTATTAATAAATGGTATGCCTGACAGGACAGTTGCCAGGTAACATTTTATTGCTAAGGCGCAAGATTGCAGCCTACAGGCAACCTTTGGAGACTGGTTTGATAATCCTCTGACAGTCTTGTGTGAATCAGTGTAGACTGCTTCTCAGCAGCCCCCCATCAGCCTGCTGGCCCAGCAGTTGGCTCACATACTACACAAAATTTGAAGAGCCAGGAAAGCTTCTGCAGAAAACTAAGCTTGGTACGAACAGACTCACTTCAGCAGTGGAACTGTTCACTTCACGAAGAAGGGGGTGAGAATTAGAAAAGGTGGCATGGAAAGTCAAGTAACAGCCAAACAACAATAAAAAAAGTGAATCCTGCAGAGAAGCAAAAGTGATGGAGTAAACCTCTACTTTTTGAGTTTGTGAACATTCAGTATCATCCAGCTAGATTGTATAAGTATTGTGGTAACTGCAACCCCGACATTATCCTGGTAGGTACTCCTCAAATACAAGTCCAAAAAGAAGTTAAAGATTCAGGCTCAGAAGATCCTGGAAGGCCCCAGAAGATCAAGATTAAGGCAAAGCTATTTAATTCTATGAGAAAAATGTTAGATTTAGGCGAACAAATAGATATTTAAATTTTGCATTTTTGACCTACTTCTTAACGCTTGTTATAGACTAATTTAGAGTCTTTCTGTTGAAGGAGCTTTTCTCCATTACTATATTTTCATGAAAATCATAGGCCTGTGAAAAACCTATAACCAAAAGCCTCTTCAGTTATACATTTGCTAAACAGGGGGATTAATTTCCTGTGGAACAAGCTAAATAACACAGTGACTTGTGTTTCCACTCTGTTAAAAGCTTTGGTTAGGCCAGTAGTCTGGAAAGAGGTGTTCATAGGAGAAAATCAAAGACACTGCATGGTCATTCCATAGCAGTCAGCTCTGTATCATCACTGCACAGTGTGGGATGTGGGCTGAGCGATGAAGCTGAAGGGCTTGGAGGTCTAGAAACATTTCCTTGTTTCATTTTGAAGATCCTGTGGGATCACATTATTTCCTGTACTAGGAAATAATGTGATCTAAAACCCCACCTATAACTGTCCATCGGGAAGGTGTTAGTGATCAGTCACATCAATGCCTATCTTTGATCTTCTATTGGGAGTGACAGCTGGCCCGTGCCAAAGCTGTCAGGAATGAGGTTAATGGTAAAGGGCAATCACAGGCTGGTCCTTTGGCCTTGCTGCATTATGAGTATGTACAGAGCCAGGGCAACCCAATATCCAGGTCTTGATGTCTGACAAGGACATCCCACTGGCATCTGCAGCTGTCACCCACTTGCTTTCCAGCTTCCAGTACTCCTAGGTCTGGGTCCCTGGACATCTATGTTTCTACCTCTGATTGGCTGCAAAGCCATTTAAACTTCAGCTCCCGTAGCCCTCGCTTGTGTCTTGAGACATGAAGAACCAGGGAGACTTGGAAGGGCATCATGGTTCAGGTGGGGAAACTCATTTTTCAGCAGCAGTCACCACCACCCCTTCTGTGGGCATGTCTTGAGGGTACCAAATACACTTAACATCCTGCATTAGGTATGTCACAGCTGGGAGGGCAGACAGGAAGCTTGCTACTCAAAGCACATCAGGGAATACAGGTAAATAAATGCAAAGAGCCAAGAGGGAGCATGGGACTGAACTAGTTTTGACAACAGAGCATGGCTTACTTTAAATACTTGATCTGAGTTAGATGGTCAGTTCCAGCAATTACTGATGTTTGAGGACAAAGTGTGAAGACAAGGGATAAGACATTCAACCTGGCCTGCCAGCCATCCTCACAACCTCAGGTACCGAGATGCCTCCCTCTCTTGTACACATCTCTCCCATTTCACTTCTGACTAACTTACAGGGCTTCTGCTCAGCTAGACATTTTCTTCAAAACTTTCCTTGAAATTCCTCCTGTGGATGGTATGGGGAGCCTGTGCACAGTATGGGGAGCCTGTGCACATACTGTACCACTATACTGAAGCCAACAAGATAAGTTGTTTCTACAGTGAGCAGTATAACAGTTAAATGCCACTAAATATGGACTTTGGGAGCCTGCAAGGAGATACCCAGCCAGTGTGCACGTATGTGCCCAAAGGGATATGCTCAAGTAATTGAATGCAACACATGCTAAGGCCCTATCTGCACTGTGGAAATGTGCGGCATTCAGGCTATCCCAGTGTCTAGTACAGATGCAAAAACCATCACAAAGTAAAATTGTAATCAGGGCAGCTTAATTTAGTAATGAACTCTGATTTACTCTGAGAGCTCCACTCAGCAATTTCCAATTTCACAAAATATTCATGCATAGATATTCCTACCACTAATCCAGTTTTAGCATCAATGGTATTTAATGAAAAACGAGAGATGAGCAGTAAATATTGATAACAGAAACTGGAACAGAATGAGGAATACAAAATTAAATTTATCATAAAGAAAAAGCAGATAACCTATTTTGACTTTTTTTTTCTCGTACTTTTTCCCCATGTGGTGGGTGAGAGGAAAATTAGAAAAAGATTGTAAGAAACACCACAAGTTTTGAAACTTTGTAGAATAGCTTGAGGGTCACAGCCATACTCCCAGCTCTCTGCAGAGTTTTGATAATTTGATGCAATCTGGAAGCACTTCAGTGCCAAGGAATAGTGGCTGCCTTCCATCACCTAAGTCTACTGATCTGGTTTCCAGGTTCAGTGATTCAGCCCTTCCTTAAGATAAATGCTATTCTTGCACTTATTCTTCTTGAGGAAGGTACTTTTATTGACCATGATTATGAGTGAGTGAATAATTTTAAGGAACCATTTAAACCCATGTAAAATATCTGCAAGCAGATTGTAATTCCCTTCAATTTAGAATTCAAATGCATTTGATGCATTTTTTTCAATCAGTGGATTAATCACTAAATTTTTTGCTGCATTTGATATCTGAACTGTGCAGTTTCACTGCATTTTTCATACAAGTCACACCATCTTATTTCAGTCTACTTTGTGGTGCAAGATCTTCACCTGTGCTAGTGTTAAATAAAAGCCCTGCACTATTCAGGTATATTACTTCACAATGCTTTTGAAGTTACTGTGTATGGTAAAGCTTTATTCCTTGGAATCTGAAGAAGGAGGAAAGGAAGAAAGCAAGGCTGAGATGCTTCCTGAAAATCTGGAACAAATAGTTGGTGGAAAAATTACAAACAATACTTGAAAGAGAAGATGTAATTTAGAAATCTTATTCCAAATGTTTGCGAAGACTCTAGCACAGCTGCTTTCTAACATGGCAACATCAAGGTCACTTTCAGGTCAAAGACCTCACTTGGAGGCAAGAGATCTGTGCCTGAGCACACACGTAAGTCCCAAATGCCTCTAGGTCTGGCTACGTGACTCAGTGCAGTCATCTACAGTATTCAAACTACCTCGAGCAAATACACCCTACACTTTGCCACAATTTCTCTGTTATGTGGTATTTTTCAGGGGTTTTTTGTTTGTTTTTGGTGTAGGAATTTTTTTTTTTAGGTTTTCAGGGTCCCAGAAGAATGAGTTTCCCCGTTCTGTTCCATCTCTAACACCTCCCTCTATCTGCACAGCTCTCCCGGTGAGAAAGGCACAAGGGAGGAATGGAACTGAGAGATCTTTCCCTGCCATGGGGTCGCTCTGATGCTGTCCCCAGGGTAATGAATCTGGCTGAGAGCAAAGGCTTGTTTCATGCTGCAACCACACTGTCTGCAAACTTGAGCAGGTAAAATCTGTCTGGTGTTGGTCTGAGTGATCAGAGACCGCTTAGAAATGGATCTGAAGCTGGTTACACACCACCTAGTGAAAACTTCTATATGGTGGGTAAGAACACCAGAAAGGTCACAGGGAATCACAGGAGTGTAGGACCCCAAGCAGGAAGCCCTATGATCGCTGTGCATCAGCCTTCATTGAAGTTTGTCCCCAGACAAATCACAGACGTTTGCAATTTGGAAGGAATTTCATCAGGCTAGCTGTTAGAAAGTCATTAATACTTTAGAATAGTTGGCAATCACCTAATTAAATCAGAGAATACTACTGCTGTGATGAGAAATTGTAATACTAAGTTCCTCTAAACAAACAAACAAAAAAAGAATAAAAACGCCAAGACTGGGGTAACTACATTCCCCTACATACTAAGGAACTTTCCTCTGTCTGACTGTGATAGAATCCTTAGTATAAATGTATATTTGGCCCTTGTCTTAAAGTCAAGTACTATTCAACACTATTCCATTTGGGCATCTCTATCCTGGAGCTGTTGAAAGAGAAAGAGCTCATGATGAGTAAGATAAAAGCTGGCACCAGGCTCAGAATGCAGGCATGAGCACCATACATGCTTAAGAACTAAAGAACTCCCAGGACATTATGTTTTTTTTTTATTTTTCATCCTCTGCCAGATAGAAATGGGTAATTTCTTTTGTCAGAGGAAGTGATATAAAGAGTTGCTGAGCACCATATTATAGCATGAGCATTCAACACCGTCATAGACTGCTTTCTCATTTCATCATTTAAGGGTACATTTTAGGTCTGCTGCTGTCTTTTATGAGCCCTCTTCAATTGTGGTCCTTTTGGTCCTTCTCAAAAGGGAACTGTCCCCACACAACTGCCATGTCATCCAGAATCTCTTATTTATTCTTTCCATTTATTTTTTCATTTGCACTTTCATAGGGTCCTCCACATCCTTCCTTCTCTTGGTTCCATCACATTTTAAAATAGGAGTAGGAGTCCTTTACTTCTGAGATTGTGCATTAGCGGTAGTTCAGATTTTTTAGCTTTATCCTTGATTATATTATAATTACCTTTTTTCCTGTGTATGTTTACTGCAACCATAGCATGCATCTTTACGTTGATGTGTCTGCTACAAAAATGATTATTGAAGAAGTAGCAGGAAAATTCAAGTTGGCATTGCCAACACACATTTTCACAAGCACTAGTCACATCAAGGATATATTGCTTATTTACTACCTGGCAGCAATGACAGCGATTGTTAATACTTCTGCCAACATTCATTTTCTTGACAAATATCTATCCAGAAATATATTCATTTAGATTTTTAAAATCTTAATTAATTTAAACACTAGGCATATCAAACAGAAATCTTGGCCAAATACAAAACTAAAGAACAAGTAATATCACTTTCAGGAATATAACACCTAAAAAGCTGCCTCTTAACCACAAAGAAAGTATTTTTTCTGATACGGCAATACAGGTTTCCTTTAAAAATGCAACTATCAGAAATGTATCTGTTTTGTGGAACTGTGTTGATGGAAAAGCTGCTTTCCAAGGGGAGAAAATCAAAAGTCAAATTTCAATAATACTTGATTCATGCTTTTAAGCTATTAAGCTTTAATACTAATTAGGTGCCTACAGCTGGTGCTATTTTTAAATTTTATATGGATGTTGCTTTAATAAAAAAAAAAACAACACCAAACCTTCAGTCTTTATCTTGGAGAAAATGTGAAGAGAAAGGAATGTCTGTTTCATGAGAAACTGAATTTTGGGGGTTCTTTCCGTTTCATATTAGCACAAATCTGCCACCAACCTACACTCCAAATGCTGGAATTATGCACAGATTTGAAATATCTGTTTCCTACCAACTCTGGTTTCTATTACTGTGTCAGTCAAAGCTTTCCATGCACTAACCACTGCTCTCTTCACAAGAAAAGGCCTTAAAGAAATAAACAAGCATTTCACAGGTAACAAGGGGTGGCACAGTTGGATCTCAAATACAAGCCTAACACTGATTCCAGCTCCTCTTTGGAAACTCCTTGCAGCCAAACCTCTGTACATCACAAGGGTGTCATCCATCTCCAGCACATGAGATGCAGACAGAGCTGGTTGACAAGTAGGACTCCCTGATGGCAGGAAAGGGATTTTTTTCCCCCCTACTGTTATTGATTCTCATTTTGGTCAAAATGAGACAAAATGTAAATGTTTCAATATTTCCAGAGAATAAGAATTTTCCTGAGCTTTGCAGCTACTTGGTGAAAGTTACTTTTCCATCAGACACTGCTGATGCCGTCAGGGAAATAGATGCTCCTCTTTTGAACTCTGCTTTGGTTTTGTAGAAGATTTAATCAAACACAGCACATTCTGAATCAGAGAATTCTGCCCCAAGGAATGAGCTCTTCAGGATGAAACTTTGTTCTATCAGACATTTCCTGCACATGGTACTTAGAGACACTCAGTAACTGCTGTATCATATGAGTAGGAAAAAGCTTTATTCAGCAATCAGGACCCAAACTCAGTACTTGTACTCAAAGGCAACTTTGACTGAGGCATTTGTTCTTATTTTGCCTCTATAACTGTGGTGTCCTGCTCTTTCTTTGCTAGAGGTTTTTAACCTTATCTGGTCACTTTTTAATAAAGACTACTTTTACAGTATAATTATCTGCGATATTTGCCAGTTAATTGATCCTGAAATACTACCTTCTGTAGAAGTGCTGGATGTTTCACATATAATGAATAAGAAGATGGCAGTCAGATTAGAATGGGAATACGCAAAAATCAAGTGTTCCCTACAATCAGCTGGCTGTGCTGAGTACCTGGTGTAAGCCTCACTACTATTGCCTTTGGTATCAGTGGACGCTTTGACAAGTTAGGTCTGTGCGACAGTGTCTTAAAGAAGGAGTTTTCCATTTTAAGCAGAAAATCTCCCGTACAGTAAGGTGCAATCACTTAGCAGAAGTGCTTACTCGTCATGGGATGCTTAAAAATACCACCAAGCCTCCCAGACCCAGCAAGCTGCCATCGGTTGCTCACCTCATCCAAACCTCAAATTCAACACTTAATACGGGCTTCTCATTTTATGAAATCCATGTGCTCCTACAGACCTAATGTAGAAATGTGCAAGTATGTATGATCTGGAAAGGGTACGTTTGCACCGTATGAGGAACTTTGCTCTCCAGAGTGATTGCAGTGCCTGAGTCTACCCACCAAGGGGCTGCATCTCAGCAGTCCCCTCATATATAACAAAAGTTAATGTCATGCCACAAAGCATTTCATTGCCTAAGTGTTGAGAACTGCTACCAGATTTAGACTAAATTTGTTAAATTAACAGTTTTAAGAGATTTCCTATGAATGCAATTAGAGACAAGGAGATCTTCAAAGAGGAACATAAAACAAAGAGTAATGTTGCCCTTTCTATGGTTCCTATTTTGGAAGGGTAAACCAGGCTTGTCAAAGAGTCTGATAACTGAATTGTTCAAACACTATCTGGCATTTCTATTTAAGCCAACAGCATATTCACATGGGAAATCTTCAGATGAAAATAAAACAAGAATGATATTTATCACTCATTTAGTTTTATCTCCTTTGCTAATCTAATGTCATCAAACTTGACTTTGTGTCAAGATCAGAAACTACCTGTTTCTAGGCAGTTTATTATTTGTATTTGCATTTGTGAAATAAACATACAGCAGATCTTTGGTTTGATCTGTTAACCTCCCACCATAAATTCAAATGAGATGAACAGTACCCAGAACGCAAAATGAGGATGATAGACTGCACTGCGTTTACTCAAACTGGGCTATACCCAAAGAGCTGTTATTTGGAAAAAACCCTTTGGTCCACTTTAGCAGTGCCTTTTGTAGGGAATCACTTATTGGGAGTTAGAGTGCCCTCACTGAAAGCACTGGAGATGATTTTCACTTCAGAGTTTTTGCATAAATACATCAATTGAGAGAAGCACAGCACAAATTTGCTTCTTGCAGTGTGATGGAGGTTTTAAAACTATCTCCAAGAATATAGAGTGATGGTCTCTTAAGCATAATCAGTTTCTTATGGTTTTATGGCTTTTATGACGTTAGGTTTCTGCAGAGATATGTAGCTTTAAGGATAAAACCCCTGTACATTCTGAGTGGTGATTTAGAATAAGAAGTAAAATTAATGCTGCATGTACTTTGGAGTCTTTTCTAAGCTACTAAATAACACACAGATCTAGCAGGGAGACATTGTGAGCAGTTTTGTATTTATAAAACCTCACCTGTAATGCCTTCTTCCTGAAAGCACCATAAAGAGAGGAAGGGAAAAGACAGACAGAAAATGAAGAAAGGAAAGAAAAAAAGAAAAAAAAAAGAGGAAGTCAACCTAGACTCATAGAAATAAGACAGCACTAAATGTCTGACTATACTGAATTCCCATTCTACCATCGTTCCTTAGACATACATGACATGAACAAACCTTAGTCTGCAATTACAAATCATATTATTAATAACAGCAGCTATATTCTTGTTTAAGAGCCTTCTATTTTAATAGCTATCTAACTGATTTGAATAGGGTTTTAAATAGGAGGAGTATCCTACCATGTTACATTTTAATGCAGATCTGGAGGTGAAAAAAATGTAACAATACTGTATGCAAAAGGCATGATTCCCTGGGAGTTTATTGAGTCCTTAGGGCCACTGTTGAACTATAGATAGAAAACTCCAACTGTTACATTGCCATAATCTACTCAGGTGTTTGCCTCTTTCTATGAAAAATGCCTACGCTTTTACCTTAGCCCACAAACAGATAAGATGAGCTAAATGTACCTTCTTCATCCGGCTATAAAACTGAAAAACATATGCTTTTCCATTATAGAAGCAGTATATTATGCTCACTAACACCATTTTGTTAAGTTTGTGATGGCATCCGGCTGATGTCTAGGTTATTTAGCATAAGCAATCACAATCTATCCATTACGCTAAATGAATAATAATATCTCCTGGGCTATGAAATGATGGAAATTCATAGTTTCATAGACTTTGAACAGGTTTTTGCTGATATAGCAATATGAAGTTCCACGGTTGAATACTCATTCAACTTTAAGGGAACACTAAAAGACAGAAAATGTAGATGTTCGTCTCCTTCCTTCCCTTCAGGAGAAAGTTAAATTAGAATAGCAGTCAGAATAATTTCCTGTCAAAATAAACATGTAAGTATGGCCATGTGCACATTACTTCTTCATAACAATAACTAAAATGTCTTTCACCTAAGATAGGAAAATATTATCTGTTTGATCTAGGGCTCCACAGAAGTCCCAACCTCCTCCCTCTATAGAGGATGAGCCCTGACTGCACCTTTTCATCTCACTAGAGAAGGTTTTCTTTTTGAACACAAGATAAAAACAGTCCATTCAACAATATGATACAAGATGTTGTCATATTTTATTATCCCTGATTTTGCCTGCCTTTAATAGTTTCCCAGTAGCACCAGGAGGCCTCTACTCCCATCAACGTTTGAGGTTTGACCCCTCAGTCACATTTGTAAAAAACTCCATTTCCTGGCACTGTAAGAAGCTGAATGGGAATTCTCTGAAGGGATCAGCTGTTGCTGATATGTAAAATGAAATTCAATAAGCCCCATTAGAGTTCATTTATAGTAGCTTGATAACAGTTACTCTGTATTTAATGAGTGTTGGCTTCTCTTTAAACATTAATCAAAATTTAGTGAGTCACCCTAGGTATGAAAATCATGTCAATTGCCAGCTTTGTAGAGCTACATCTACCAAAAGTAGGTCTTTTGAGGCACACACCTTATCTTTCTGCCCACAACCCACAACATAAATAAGAATGCTGGTCCTATATTTATAGATTCTAAAAAAAATAAGTCACAGCTTGAGTTTGCAATATTAAAAACTGAAGGGCAATTAAACCATTTACATGCAATTTTAATTCTGCTTACAGAAGCTAAGTAGCACAGCTGGAGCCACGTCTCTGTAATTCTACCACAGGATGGTTATAATGTATTAAATAAAGAAAGAAAAAAAATTCCACCCTGAATTTCTCCATCTATCACAGAACATTAACTGCTTCTTCTTCCAAGAAGGTACTTAGACATTTAAAACCAGTGACATGGTATCCCTAAAGGAAATTAATTTGATCAACATCATCAGTAGACATGTTCAAAACTCACAATTCCCATAGTGTTGGTAAAGCCAATATTTAAGAAGAGTTTCATTTCAGATTGGAAAGATAAATGTTTCTGAGTAGGAATGCTTCCTCAGAATGCCTATTAGGGGGAGAGCAAGAGCTACACCTGTTAGTCAGATTTTTACAAATTAAGATAAAATAGAGATCCCAGTTATAAAATGCTCTAAACAATAAATCCTGAAAATTTTACATTGCAGGTCCTGATAATCCCAGATTAAAAACATAAATAAATAAAGCACATAAAACATTCATCATAGTAAAAATAATATACAGAAATCAGTATTTTAGCAGGCCAATATCACCTGTCCTTCTGCAGCCAGCATGAAGCTGACCTAAGACTACAAAGCTGGCCTAAATTATATATAACAGAGGCTTATTTAGCATATTTATACTGCCTTCTGATCCAGCCACACAGCTGGAGTGTGCAGTCCTACAATCTTCCACACAGCTCTGATTCCCAGACACCTCAATGTATTGGTGGGGCTGGCAAAACCCTGCATCCCCCCACAAGCATCTCTCAGGCTCAGAGCAGTCCTCACGCCCAGACCACCTCTGAGCGGAAGACCAGAGACGTGATGGGAAGGGTTTCTGCCAGGCAAAGCATGAGGAAGAAACTGGATCCACTCGTCAGATCATCATCAAGGTCAACTGACTCAAACCTTCAAAAAAACGTTTCAGCAAACAGACTTCCCTATCCTTCGTCCTCACACTCAATGGTAGAAAGAGATTTTTTTTTTGTTGTTGGAAAAGTTCTTGACCAGATCTGAGAATTCTTCAGAGATGATTTGACTATTCAATGAACTTTTTTTCATAATCCTTCTCTGACAGTCAATTTGTTTTTCATAAGAAATCAAAAGGCGAAGGATCAAATGAACTCATGCAGAGAATTACTTAAAGGCTTATAAAATCATCATCAGTAGTTTATACAAGAGTCAAAAAAATCAGCAAAACTCTAGTTTTAAGGGTCAAGACAAGTCATTATTTTAACCAGTAAGCAAAAGAGAATTCCACCACCATAAAAACACATTAAAATCTTCAGGAGGCATAAAGTTCAGTCTTGGGCTACCTAACCTGCCAAATCTTACATTAACAAATGTTCAAGAGCAAGCAGGGATGTCAAATATTTTATACTAGAGCAGTTAGGTGCTTTGAAAACACAGTGGTGGAACCCTTGAGTTAATATTCACAATTAAGAAAAAAAAAGTGTAAAAATAAAGTGATACGTCCTAAAAGTTAAAGGTTTTGTACAGCTTCTCTGTAATGTCATGATAAGGCCAAACCTCAAAGAAGATATAGAAACTCCCTGTTAAAAGATAATCAGCCCACAAAATGAAAGGTATATGCAGATTAGTAGTAGTTCAATCTTTTATTCTTACTGAAGAAGGTCAATGATTTTTGAATTTTTAATAATGATTTTTTAACTGTTAGAGGTTGTTATGTATTTTAAATTAATATCGATTTGAATTTTCCTTCTAAAAGCTAAAAACTATTGTTATATGGAGCTAGAATAAAAGATTTACTCATGAAAGTGCTCACAGGTTGGAATCTCACTGTACAAGAATTGATATAAGCTGAAAATCTGTATGTGCTATTGCAGAAAGGCAACAGCTATTCAGATAACTCTGGACAAAAAATGTACATTTTTAACAGTACAGAACAATTCAGAGATAAAATAAATGTCTGTCACACATATCCAAGGCACCTGAGAACAGGAAGGAGCAAGCTCTTCCTTTGGCATATGGAGGATCACCATGCTTAATAATTTAAAGATGAGTTGAACACAAGAAAAGCAGCATCTCAAAGCTCAACTCAAGACAGTGACAGTGCATTTGGTGACCATGGCAAATATCCAGGGACTCCAAAGGAATCTGAATAGGCTCTTTTCAGTAGGTTATAATATGTTTTTACCAAACCCTCATCTGTGAAAAAGCATTTTGTGAAGCTCAGGTGGGATTTTTCAAATTTAATAAGGCATATACAATTCAATGACGTGGACTTGTTCAGTTTCTTACAACAGAAGCACACATCTGATATTTAATTAAGAAAACCAAAATTATTCCCCCTCTCCCCCAAACACACATGATTATTCCTCCTTCCTCAACTCCTCCTAAAAATTCAGAGCGCCCCCCATTTGTGGGCTGTTCACATGTTTAAGCACGTATTTCTCTATACATTCAGCTAGCATTGATTTAGGAATATCATTCAGAACAAAACCATTGGCTTGTGAGGTATTGTAATATATCAAAATGTGTCAGATCCGGATCTGTTGATCATTGTCCCTGAACATCATGATAAACTAGTGGCCATGAAATATAGAAATGTATCTGGATCCACAAAACAATTTGCTTTCAGGATGTATTGCTCAGACAGAACAGTACAAAAACAACAGGGCAAAAGGAATAAGTAGGCTGGTGCACCTTCTGGATGAAGGAGTTCATGTAGAGTCTGAGAAAAGGTTGTACATGTGACTCCTCCCTCCAGCAATAAGGTTCATTATACAAAATTTCTCCTTGGCAAGGGTAACATGAAATTTTGCCATTCGCAATATTCATACCGCAGGAGACTCATGCCATTTTCATTCAACCATCTGGCCACAGAACTTTGTTTTTCAGGGTATTATCCAGTCTGCTCAAATTTAGAAATTGCATCACCTCAGTTTTACGTGTTTGGCGAGGAAAGGCAGTTTAGTTTGCCCAGCTTCTCTACAAGTGAATGGAGAGATTGAGATTCCTTTGAAGACTTGCAAAAGTATATACAGTCTTCCTAGCTTACCTACTCCTCCTTTTTTCCTCCCAATATATAGAATTCAGGCATTTCCAGACATCATCAATGCTGTCTGCTTAAATGAGGCATTCATCTTTTACACTGAGATCACAGGAAGATAAGGAAAATTTTGCACTGCTTCATTCACTTAGTCCACAGAATGGTGGCACTTCACAGAACTGTGTTGGCAATAAAAATGTGTGAAAGAAGTGAAGATCTGGTTGCCAGGCTATCTTGTCAGAGCTGAGGTCATGTCTCAGAGAAGTGGTCTAATGATTACTCAACCGAGAGATCTTTAAATACCATGTCATTATGTCCAGCACCTTGAAAGCGAGCAAGTGCTGGAAAAGCTCTAGTCCAGCTTATTAGTTAAAACATTCAGTTGTGAGAGGACTTTATGCATTTCCCATCCTTATCATATTGCTTATAACTAGTGTCAGGAACTTACATTCCATCCCTTTGCCCCACTATACTGTCTTCATATAAAGTGAAGCCAGACAGCCAGACATACCAGACAGTCTAATATTTGGAGCTTTTTGCTTCAGGTACCTTTCTGCCTCATCTTAGATTTCAATATACCTTTTGGCACTCAATTCCCCAGAAGGAAAAGCTCTTCTGTGCATATAGACTGTCAAAACGTTAGTGCCTAGGGAACACTCAGACTACATGGGAAGCATCTAATGAATTTCAATGCCTGATGGATTTAATAGCCTTACTAAGTAAGCAGGCTGGATCAGTGTCTAGGATTCAGTAGGGTTAAAGCATTCTAATCCCATTGTAGGAAGGATTTAGGCAGACTGGATCACAGCCTCACTTTTTCATGTCCTTAAATCAAGAAGTAGCAACAAATACTCCAAATTGCAGTCCATAAGTTATTATAACAGTTCACAGAGACAAGCTTCACCAGAAGTCAAGTTTTTGACTTCAAATGGTTGCTTAAATTAACAATAGTCAGCTGAGATCTGATGTAAAGTCTATATAAAATAAGCTGACAAGTTTTTAAGGGTTAAGAGACTCCGAAGTTATCAAACATGAGTAGCTTGCTCTCACTGTGCTAGTTATGCTACAGAGCATGTTTGCCATGATTAAAAGTTTGTATGTAAATAGGATAAAAGATGAATTAAAAATTCTCTCTATAAAGGCCAGATCTGGTTATCCTACTGCCTGAGACAGAGCTCTTTGGCACTTAACATTTTACAGTGTAGGACAAGGGAATATACCAGATCTATATATGAAGGTCTTGTTCTTGCAAAAATCTCTGATATTATGCCTTTCTTACACTCATTAAACCAAATGATACTTCATTTTACTAAGGCATGCTATATTTATTGTTGATCCCACCACCCAAAACAGAACACTCACATTCAAAAAATCAAGTGGTAAATCTGCTAATTTAAGTGCCTTTGCTACAAAAGCTACTGAAAGTCTGATGTTGAATTTCTTTCAGTTTATGAACTCACCCCAAGGAAATTAAGACAAGAAGCTTCATACATAAGTGGTATGCACTTTTAAGAGATCAGAAATGCAGTTTGCTGTAAAACTCTGTTATTCTCACCTGCAATATTGTACATAGAGCTTGTTACTCCTTTCAAAGCAAATATTACTGAACTAATGGAGGTGCTCAAGGAAAATAAATCAGAATACTTTTCAGAAAAGAAAAAAATTCTGTCCGTGAGTATAACTGGAAAATACTGTTGCTGTCAGCATGGTAAAAGAAATGGGAATTATACTAGAACAGAAAATACAAGTAATAGATGTTTTGCTTTGCCTGCAGAACAAAGGGCTACATTCACAAGACTTGAGAAACACGTAAGGACTTAAAATCTCAGTTAATTCCTCAATTTATCTATTGATACATTCTTATGATACACATAAGAATTCATGTCTTAGACTCTTCCTTCCCTCTCAGTGCACATCAGGTAAAGTTAGGGAAAAATTTTAATGAAGAGAGACTCAGATAAGCTTTTCCCAGTGTCTTGTGCACACTTATGGTTAAGGCATTCCCTTCCAGTGGCAAAAAATGTGGGCTGAAACCCTCCCACAAGGAGAGGGATTTGTGCCCAGATCCTGGTAACTATTGCTCTCAGTTATTGTACAATAAAGAACCACTGTTTTGTAAAAAATATTAAATTAAGCAAAATAGCTTTGGAATGAACCATTTTCCAGCTCTTTTCAACTTGTATTTATTAAATCAGAGAATAATAAAAATATACAAAACAATTCAGGTGGAAGAAAAGGTATAGTGTGAAAACAGAAGTTAAAAATCATAATCATGAAGTGAAAGGCTACCCAGTGAAACAGAAAAACATAATATCACTGCAATTTTTGGCAGCAGCATTGACTCTTATATTTCCAGATTTAAGTCAAACTCCTATTAATCAGAAGAAAACTGGAAATAGTCTTCACTGCTGTCTTCTCTGGATTCTCAGATGCTTTCTCTGAAAAAAGAGTTGCCTTAGCTAGATTCTGATAATAACTAGATTTTCTTAAAATGGGATCTGATGTAAAATAACTGTATCTATGTTCCCATTTTTTTGTCAAAGACACCATAAACACAACTTCTAGCCCATTTTAATAGCCAAATTCTTTAAGTCTAAATTTTATGTCAATAGCTTCTCTGTACATGCAGCCAAATTAGAACAACAGCCCTGTTTTTTTTATTTATTGGAGTCAATTGGTCTGTTTCATGAATAGCAGTTAAAAACCCTAAAAAAAGTAAAAAGCCAACCAAACCTCCCCCATCCAAAAAAAACCCCAAAAAACCCCAAACCCAAAACCACCAAAAATCCCCAACCAAAACAAAGCAACAATCTCCAACCTCTCTGCCCCACCAAAAAACCCAAACAAACAAATCCCATCCCCCCCCCAAACTCAATCAAACAGAAAAACCCTAAATCCACAAAAAACGGCAAACAAAAGAGCGAAGGATAGAAAGAGAAAGGTATGACCATTACAAAGAGTGCTTAGCTTTCAGGAGAGTCTCATGGGAAAGTGGTTTTGCAGAAGCATGCTGCAAAGATTATCCTGGGAAGACTGAAACATTTATTCATGAAAGCAGCCCTTGATTCCAGTCATCAAACACCTGAAGTACATTTATAGTCAGCACATCACAAAGTAGATGAGACTGTAGTCAAATTTGCTTTTATCATTTAAGTATATTATCTTGTTTAGCAATGTTATATTACTAAAGTGAATTCAGATTTAAGTCACAGCTTTGGCTGCTACATACCTCAGACAGACTATTCTGGTTCAGTTTTCAAGCCTGACTTCCATCATGTAATTTTGCGTTTCATTGCTATCCATACGAGGAAGCAATAAAGCTTTCCTATCTTACAAAGTTACAATTAATGAATTTAAATGCTGAAATGCCACTGTTCATAAGAGTACAAAATATTTTTCTCAAATAAAAGATATGGACAGAATTATTTTTTAAACACAATATTACATGCTGCTTTCTATAAAAATCTCTGAACCAAATATAAATGCATGCAACAGAATCCCGACTGGGGCAAGCCTGGACAAAGTCTGGGTACAATGAAAAACACAGAAGCACGTTTGATACTACAGAGCTCCTCTCCATTCTTCTTTTGAAATGTTATAAATTTTAGCATCTTCTTCACAAGACATTTCAAAGGTATCTATTCCACTAGATACATACTGCACCATATGATCTTCTTGGCG